>CM061228.1:94934062-95534062 GCA_030844895.1 Ambrosia x helenae
GAATCGGATGAATAAACGTAGGGAGTTCTATATATATATATATATATATATAAAGAAAATTTGTGTGATGTTACAGTCTCCCCTACTTTTAGGAACTTCGTCCCGAAGTTTATTTTAAGAAGAAACATTTGAATAGTGTTGAGGATAGTTAGGTAGTTAGGGTGACTATGGTTCAGAGTAGGGTAAGAGTTTAAGGAATGTATAAGATAACCATAAATGCTAGATGGACTACCAAATAACTAGGATTTGTTATTGGTCTGACCCTACAGTATCCCTTTCCACGTATCATTAGTGTTTATATATAGGGTGTACCGCAGCTAACCCATCACACCTCTGATACTTCAAAAACATACGGGGTATCTCCCAAAACCTTAATAGAATTTCACACTACTTTAATGTACCTGTAAATTCATGATTACGTTCCGGACCGCAATCACCAATTTACCTTACATTAGGGTTTTGTGTCCTTCTATGATTGTAAACACACATGTAAGTAATGCAAAATAGCCTTGTGATTGAATCGTATACAATGTATCAAAAAATAAGTCCAACTGTTGAGCAGGAAAAAGACCTCTACCAGTCAGTGAGTAAGAACCTCTACCGATTGTTGAGCAGGTGCGATAGCCTCTACCAGTCGTTGAGCAGGGTTGTAGGGCCTCTACCGACTGTTGAGCAGGCATGATGACCTCTACCAATTGTTGAGTAGGTTATTTGGTACTCTACTAACTGTTGAGCAAGTACTTCATCCTCTATCAGTTGTTTGATTAAGTGTACCAATTATTACACACATGATTGCAAATTGATAATATGTACATGTAAGCAATCAAGTATCAAGTATAGCATACGAGTTGTAATAGAGTTGCCCTAGACAAGGTTAATGACTCTAGGTGTGTCTATAGCAAATAGTTTATATTCCATGAATTCTAGTTTCAAATGTTCAAATATGGTAGATAGTCGAATCCTCATGTATAACTAAGGATTATGTTTGATGCAACACACAATCAAGTTTCAATAGTTTGGTTATCATGGGTAACTAGCTCATGTGTGAGAAGGTGAAGGATATGAATTTAGTTTCTTGAGAGGATGATGAAAAAAAAATCTCGAAGCAGAATCTGTAACACCCCAACCGATGGCGGAAACATCGAGGTGCCACGTATGATTGATTGTTCAGTAGCTCATGGTAGTACACAAGTTTAAATAATCCTTTATCTCATTACAATATTGAATTACATTAAAGTCTACATCAAATAATCAAGCAAAGCTTCAAATATCTCCTCATGCTAGCTCTAGACTTCAAGCACCAGTATTTCCTGTTGAGTTTGGAAAAATGGGGGGGGGGGGTCAACTAGAAGTTGGTGAGAATACATAATCCATGTCAAGAAATTAAGTTTAAGAATAAAAGTTTAGCAATTCATATTTCTATCGTAAGTTTAAGTCTACATGAATAAACATGAAGTGTTGAATCCACATAATCAAACCTTCGACTAGTTTAGGTCCATCCCGTTATCCACGGTTCACCTTAATATTATGTTGGAACGATAACAATCACCCGCGTTCCCCATAAAAGATGGTCAACGAATCTAGGTGGGATTGTCAATCCAATAGATCTATTATTGAGTATTGCCGGCTTGGCCATAACTAATGATTATGTATGTTGAAGCGAGTCTAACTGTTGTTGTTGTCTAAATCATGAGGCATTTAAAGTTTTACAACTAGACATGTATGTAGAATTGCTTAAGTATAAATGTTGCAAGTATAAAGAATTGCATAAACATGGTTACGTAAACTCACCTTTGCAAAGTATTAAGTCTCGAGAAATAGAATATGTGTAGCCCCAAAGTTGCCAATTATTACCCTATGTATAAGGTAACAAATAAGTCTAAGTCTATCTAGTATTTTCTAGGGTTTTGAATTTAGGGATAAGTATTCGTTTGATTAATAAATAAAAACGTTTAATAAATAAGAGAAATTTGATAAATAAATAAACAAAAGTCTTTTTGTAAATTTTAGATTAAAGATGGCCACATTATAAAGTTTTAAGTATGAAAATAAAATTATTTTCTTAAAAATAGAATATTAAATCTATTTATTTTAAATTGTCAAAATATAACCTTAATATTTAAAAATATTAAAATTAAAGAATTTTTAAATTAAAAATTGTATTTCTGTTCTAAATGGATAGAAAGAATTTATATATAAAATTTTGTGTGTAAAAATATTGAAAAATGAATTTATTATGATTTATTTATGATTAAAACTAACAAAAATTGATTAAAATAATTAAATAAATGATTTTTCAGAAATAAAAATCATTTTAGAAATGTTTAATGTTATATAAACTCAGAATAATTTTTGTGGAAATTTATATAATCGTTTTGATATTTTTATAGAATTTTATAAATAAAATAGAATAAACTTGAAATATTTATTATATATATATTAAATAAATAATTTTTGGAAAACTAAAATTGTATGTTAAACTTTTCTACTAGAATAACATAAAATAATTTTTGTAGAATTTATAAAGGAGTTTTAGTATTTTAAAACTAATTTAAAAATATAGGTGAATATATATAAAGCTTTAAATGGTAAAAAGAAATGCTTTGTTGATGCTGAGAATCGAACCCGGGTCTGGGACCGGTTCGCGTTTTAATCACAAGCCTAGCCACCAACTGGGCTAGACCCTGAGAACGATTAAACTAGGTTTGAAATTGATTATATAGTATACTTAAAACTGATTTATAATCCTTTTAAAATTAAAAGCAAAAGTTTGTGGATACGGGACTCGAACCCGCGTCCCTTCGTTCACAACAAACAGACACAACCACTTGATCTAGATCAGTGGTTGTGTTTGGTTTGTTTCTGTTTAAATATATCATCAAGTCTGCAACGTGTTCTTCCCCAATTCATAACTTTCGAACCCTATTTTTGCAATACACAGATTTACACAACAATAACCCAATTGATCATAGGGTTATTGTTGTGTAGTGGCCGATGAACATAACCCATCAAAAAGAAAGAACTTACAAAGCTTAATTCGTGTTTATGGAGTGGTCAACAGAAAAGTCAACACACGATTCAAGAGCCTTGAAAGATGATTTAATTCAGAAATTGGAGATGTGGAAAGAATAATCGGCGAGTTTAGAGTGAATTGAGAGGTTCAATTTATAGTGTGGGGGTTCGGGTGAAATGATTTGGTAAGGTTGACCGTGTTAAAACCTATGACGCGTTAAATGGCACAAAATTGGAATTGATAACGTTAATTGACGTGTAATGGATGCGTATAATCTATCATTCCATAATAACGAAGCAAATTACGAGTTTCTTACCAAATATGATTCAATCAAAAGTCAAAAAAATTCTTGACTTGTTCAGCTCCTTGTGCAGCGAACAGAAGGAGGAAACAGACCAGAGTTTTAATTGTGATAAATAGTTAGTGTTTCTATATTCTATCACAAAGAGTATCATGGACCAGTGGTTTGTGTTGCTTGTGTTAAGGGTTGGACCCGGTCTGGACGCGGGTTCGATTCCCGGTCCAGACAATACAATTTTTTTTTTATATAGAGAGGAGAGGAGAGGAGAGGAGAGGAGATGGGCCGGGTATATTGATTGGGCTCACAGCTTGGGCTCAGGTTTGGGATGGATTTGTTGGGTTTCAAGGGGTGGGTTTGGTTTGGTTATGGTTTTAGAGATGGTAAAAAAAATGACTAACTTTAAATTTTTACACTAAATAAAATCTGAATTTTGTTATTATTATTATTATTATTGTTATATATATACTTACATATATATATATATATATAAGTTGTGTGGCGGGAAAATAAAGGCTTAGGCACATTTGTATAATATTAATGATAAAGATGTAGTAAAAATAAGGGTTTGAATAAAAATTTGGGGAAAAATTTTGCGATGTTACAGAATCAAGGTTGCGAGAGATAGTGAATGTGAAGATGGTTGATAAGGAGTTTATTTTATAGTAAAGAGATTATGTAGCAGTGTATATTGTGGGGTTTGGATCAAAGGTTATAATCAAGTGTATAAGGAAACATGATTGTGGTATATGCCAAATATTGTTAAAATTTGAACAAGTTGAAAATGAGTGAGCGTCGATGGAGAATTTAGAGACTAGATATTATTCCTATGGATAAAAAAAATTAATTTTTCAAAATTGGTTTTGTACATAAAGCAATAGTACAAGCTAAGTGGGCTTTGATTAAAATATTCCCGTTAGTTGGAGATTTCAAACATGACATTAGGTTTTGAAGATCAAAGTTCTATTAAGTGATTTTTAATAGTTTAAAGCATTATATAGAAAATCGTTTGTTACGTCAATAAATAAACAATTGAATTTAAGTTCGAGGACATATTTTGACAAAAATATGTACTTTGTAAAAGTTTCTAGGTAGTAAAAATACAACAAGATTTAGAAATCTTTAGTTTGTGCTAAGGTATGAGGTTATAGTTTAAAAAAAAAAAATAAGTAACATGTGTAGAAATAATATGATTTGGGTAGGGCGTTAAATATTTAAAAAGTGGCTAAGATGGTAAGGTGAAGTGTGATTGTGGAATCCATAGATGGTTATGATATGAGATTGATTTAGGCTGTAAAATTTTGAGATTTTAAAGCTTAGTTTAAGAAAAGTGAGTGTAATCATTTATTCATTAATTGAAACGAATAAACGAAAACGTTGACTTATCAAAACTTCTAGATTCTAATAACATAGTGAAGACATGCTTTAGCCTATAAGTGAACACTCATCCCGAAAATTCCCAGGTAGGCATCCGGTCCCTCGTCTGATTGGGATTTATGCGCAATGCCAGTCCTAGACAGAAAACTCAGAATACAGGTGTTCACCCTTCCAGATTGCACGTGTTCATTATTAAAATCTAGAACTTTGACGAGATCTTCAAGGTGGTTCAGGCTAAACCTGAGGATTTTTCCTATTAGTCTAAGAGTAGATCCAGTGATGGAGAGCACTCTTCTTGTAGGGACTAAAGTAAGGATAAGAAGTAGGAGGAAGATAGAGAATAGAAACAAGTAGGGTTGCAAGTAAAAGGAGCAAGTACTGATTATAATCCTATGGTTATAGACTAGATTACTTTTCTAATAACCTAATTCCCTATAACCATGGCTCTTATACCAATCTGTAACACCCCAACCGATGGCGGAAACATCGGGATGTCATGTATTGATGATTGTTCAGTAGCTCATGGTACTAAATGAAAGTTGAATAATATTTACAATTTACAATTCATCTTACAAGAAAAGATTACAAAAGTTGATTTATATAAACTAGGTCCAAAGCTCCTATGTGTTCCAAGACTTGCACAACTTCCAATAGCATATAAACCTGAAACATGTTAAGTTGGAAAGATGGGGGGGTCACCTATAAATAGTTGGTGAGAATACATAGGTTTTTGAATATGATAGATAATAATAGTTGTACAACAATCACAGCTGTATAATGTAATAGTATGAGTCCGACATGTAACAATGCGTCTTTTGTACAATCAAACCTTGTGTCGACTGAGACCTAACTCGTAAGTTAGTAAAAGTGTAACTGTTATCGATCATCCCTGAATTTATGCGGGGGGATGGGTTTGTCAGACCTATAGCGCTATAATCTAAACAGGCGGCTTGATCAATGTTAATGATTGTACTGTGTCTTTTTGTTACAGTCAAATGATAGAATGAGTAAATGATAGTGTAATTGAATCACAAGTTTCAACAATGTAAGAATGAGTAAATGATAGTGTATAAAATGTTTAAACATGTTTCACCCCAAAATGTAAAACAGAAAAAGGGGCTATGTAAACTCACCTTAGGTGCATAATGAGTTCGTGCGTTTTATTAAGCGTGCAAACACTTAGTAATAATGCCTTGGAAAACTCGAAACTAGCTAGAGGAGATAATGACGGATGAAAACTTTAGTATATGGGAGATGGGATAATAATTTTTTTTTTTTTGAATGGTATAAAGAGTTGAATGGTAGGCTAGTGTATTTATAGTGTAAAATTTGGAGTTGTAATTAGGGACTACTTTGACTAGGCTAGAATTTAGGAACAACTTTGACTTGGCTAGAATTTAGGAACAACTTTGACTTGACTAGAAGACCATATTTACTAACACTTTGACTTGACTAGGAGACCATATTTACTAACACTCTGACTTGACTTGACTAGGAGACTACGTTTGACTTTTCAGGTTTGACTAAGGACCTTGAAAGGGTTTAAGTTTAATTGGTTTTAATTAACATCACAAAACACCAAATGGTGTAGTGGTTTGTGTGGTGTGGTTTTAGCCCGCCAGGGACTCGGGTTCGAATCCTGGCACAGGCAAACACATTTTTTTAACGTTTTTAAATCAGAATTTTAATACAATCCAATTTAGTATTGATTATACGTCATTATTTAAACAAAAAAAATTAACGAAATGGATGGTAAAGATACTGTAAACATGAATCGGATGAATAAACGAGGGAGTTATATATATATATATAAAGAAAATTTGTGTGATGTTACAGATTATAACCAGTATTTGCTCCTTTTACTTGCAACCTTACTTGTTTCTATTCTCTATCCTACTTCTTATCCTTACTTTAGTCCCTACAAGAAGAGTGCTCTCTATCACAAGATCTACTCTTAGACTAATAGGACAAATCCTCAGGTTTAACCTGAACCACCTTGAAGATCTCGTCGAAGTTCTAGATTTTAATAATGAACACGTGCAATCTGGAAGGGTGAACGCCTGTATTCTGAGTTTTCTGTCTAGGACTGGCATTGCGCATAAATCCCAATCAGACGAGGGACCGGATGCCTACCTGGGAATTCTCGGGATGAGTGTTCACTTATAGGCTAAAGCTTGTCTTCACTATGTTATTAGAATCTAGAAGTTTTGATAAGTCAACGTTTTCGTTTATTCGTTTTAATTAATGAATAAATTATTACACTCACTTTCCTTAAACTAAGCTCTAAAATCTCAAAATTTTATAGCTTAAATCAATCTCATTTCATAACTATTTATGAATTTTCACAATCACACTTCACCTTACCATCTTAGCCACTTTCTTTAAATATTCAACACCCTACACAAATCATATTATTTCCTTTCTCCACATGTTACTTATTTTTTTAAAAAAACTATAGCCTCATACCTTAGCACAAACAAAAGATTTCTAAATCTTGTTGTATTTTCATTACCCAGAAACTTTACAGAGTACATATTTTTGTCAAAAGATGTCCTCGAACCTAAATTCAATTGTTTATTTATTGACGTAACAAACGATTTTCTATATAATGCTTTAAACTATTAAAAAAAATCACTTAATAGAACCTTGATCTTCAAAACCTAATGTCATGTTTGAAATCTCCAACTGACAGGAATATTTTAATCAAAGCCCACTTAGCTTGTATTATTTAACAACTTTTACTTTACGTAAAAAAAACCAATTTGAAAATAAATTTTTTTATCCATAGGAATAATATCTAGTCTCTAAATTCTCCATCGACACTTACTCATTTTCAACTTGTTCAAAATTTTACAATATTTGACATATACCACAATCATGTTTTCTTATACACTTGATTATAACCTTTGATCTAAACCCCACAATATACACTACTACATAATCTCCTTACTTTAAAATAAACTCCTTATCAACCATCTTCACATTCACTATCTCTCGCAACCTTGATCCTGCTTCGAGAATTTTTTTTTCTCAAGAACTAAATTCATATTCTTCACATTCTCAAACATGAGCTAGTTACCCATGATAACCAAACTTGATTGTGTGTTACATAAAACTCAATCCTTAGTTATACATGAGGATTCGATTATCTACCATATTTGAACATTTGATACTAGAACTATTTGCTATAGACACACCTAGAGTCATTAACCTTGTCTAGGGCAACTCTATTACAACTCGCATGCTAAACTTAATACTTGATTGCTTACATGTACATATTATCAATTTGCAATTTATGTGCGTAATAAATGCTACACTTAATCAAACAACTGATAGAGGATGAAGTACTTGCTCAACAGTTAGTTGAGTACCAAATAACCTACTCAACGATTGGTAGAGGTCATCATGCCTTTTCAACAGTCGGGAGAGGCCCTACAACCTGCTCAATGACTGGTGGAGGCTATCGAACCTGCTCAACAATCGGTAGAGGTTCCTACTCACTAACTGGTAGGAGTCTTTTTCCTGCTCAACAGTTGGACTCATTAATACAAAGGTTCAACCACAGGATTATTTTTGCATTACTTACATGTGTGTTAGAGTCATAGAAGGACACAAAACCCTAATGTAAGGTAAATTGGTGATTGCGGTCCGGAACGTAATCACGAATTTACAGGTACGTTAAGGTAGTGTGAAATTCTATCAAGGTTTTCAGTAGATAACCAATTATAAACTCTAATTACCTGGTAGTTCATCAACTCATGTATTTCTTTTAGGATTCCTAAAACTTAAGTTTAGTGTTTTGCTAGATTCTTATTCTCCTTGCTAGTTTTGACGAACCTAATCCAATCCTCAAAACTCACACATGTCAAACCTCTTGTCCCAAATGATTCGGACAGATTATTACTTATAAATTCATGTCGTCCCTTAACTCAAATTTTTACAAACCACAGTTGCCCTAACTACTACCCAATCACCCTCAACCCTGTGTTATTAATAACTTTGGGACGAAGTTTCCAAAAGTAGGGGAAACTATAACATCGCATATTTTCTCCAAATTTAAAATGTTTGTTTTAAACAATATATGTTTTTAAACACCTTATCAATTGCCCTTATATAATAATAATAATAATAATAATAATAATAATAATAATAATAATAACAATAATAATAATAATAATAATAATAATAATAATAATGAGATATATAATCAAAATTTATAAAAAAATTTTGGAAGGTTATTTATGTTTCAAAACCCTCCCAAAATCCTAACCAAATAATAATACAAGCCTTATTCCTATATTCATTTTAGGAGCCCACAACTAAACCCAATACCTGAGCCCAATGAAACCAGGCCACATCCAGACCGGCCCAAACTCTCTTTCCTCCTCTCCTTCTCTGCTGAAAAATAAAAAAAAAATTTGTTTGTGACCAGACTCGAACTCGAGTCTGGACCGGTTCAATCACTTAACACGAGGAGCCCTACCAGTTGAGCTAACTGCTTCGTATGTCAGTATCTTGGAAGCTGATAAATTTAAACACAATTTCTTTCCCTTCTCCCTTCTCCCCTGCTACACTCGACAAACAGCCAACAACTTATTATATTTTTTTATTTTTATTTTTGTGACCTTGGACTATAATTTTGGCAAGAATCCTCGTAATTAAGCCATGTTTAATGACCAATGACCTGTTACGCGTCTATCCCAACCCTTAATTTCGCAAATAACAGCTCAGTTTGAGCTATACATGACTCGTCTTTGGCCAATCAACCAAACATTCCTTTTCAACGATCCCATTATAAATTAAACCGTAATCATACATGGAATTGGCCGAAATACACAGTTTTACTCTCACATTTTGCCGTCCATCTCTCGTTCATGCCCAATCGAAGATGTTGACTTTTTAGTTGACCTCGAGCTCGTGGAAGAATTGTATATCGTGAGTCCTTTATGATCCCATATATGCGTTTGTTTATCATTTCTAAATCGTATCCCTCTAGTAACGTCGTTAATCAATCCGTTTTTAAGTTGATTGCAGATCTAGGGTTCATAGGTTGATTTGGGGAAGATGACAAGCATAGCTTTTATTATAAATATAACTGAAATCAAATAAATAAACACACTGATGTGCAGACCAGTTGGTTGGATACCCAGGGGTTATGATTTGAACCGATGTTGACCCGGGTTCGAGTCTGACCCACATCATTTTTTTTAAAAAAACTATCCTTTTATGTATTATATATAAATTTTATGTATATTACTTTTTAATTTATGTTTAAAATACCAAAACTGATTGAAAAACTCTATAAAAAAATATTTTATATTATTCTAAGGATAAAGTTTATCATACAATTTTTAGTTTTTCAAAAATTATTTATTTAATATATATTATAAATATTACAAATTTATTCATTCAAAACTTCAAAATTCTATAAAAATATCAAAACGATTTTATAAAATTCCACAAAAATTATCCTAAACTTATAAAACAATAAACATTCCAGAAATGATTTTTATTTCTGAAAAACGATTTATTTAATATTTTTAATCGATTTTTGTTATTTTAATCATAAATAAATCATAATAAATTCATTTTTCATTATTTTTACATAAAAATTTCACATAAATTATTATTAATCATTTAGATCAGAATATAAATTTTTGATTTGAAAATTTATAATTTTTAATATTTTTAAATATTAAGTCTATATTTTGTCAAATAATATTTATATACAAATATTAATTAATTAAGAAAATAATTTTATAAAAATTATTTTCACATTTATTACATTATAACTCAACTACTTTTAGTTAATACTGGTCAGAAAACATTTTTTCTTTATTTATTTAAATTATTCATATTTAATCATAAATCAATTATTAATCCCCAAATTAGGAACCGTAGCACATTTTAGACTAGAAAGCTTAGTCTTATTAAGTTTTCCCCAACACTTATTTATTACCTTGAAATAGGGTGATATTTGGATACACACGAGCCATATTTACTTATATAACAAGGGTCTTCATTCTAACACTAAGGTGAGTTTACATAGCCCCTTTTTTTGTTTTACATTTTTGGGGTGAAACATGTTTAAACATTTTATACACTATCATTTACTCATTCTTACATTGTTGAAACTTGTGATTCAATTACACTATCATTTACTCATTCTATCATTGACTGTAACAAAAAGACACAGTACAATCATTAACATTGATCAAGCCGCCTGTTTAGATTATAGCGCTATAGGTCTGACAAACCCATCCCCCCCGCATAAATTCAGGGATGATCGATAATAGTTACACTTTTACTAACTTGCGAGTTAGGTCTCAGTCGACACAAGGTTTGATTGTACAAAAGACGCATTGTTACATGTCGGACTCATATTCTATCATTAATCATTATTATATTTCAACTATGATTGCTATACAACATATTTTATTCAACTATATGCAAAACCTATGTATTCTCACCAACTATTTATAGTTGACCCCCACATCTTTCCAACTTAACATGTTTCAAGTTTATATGCTATTGGAAGTTGTACAAGTCTTGGAACACATAGGAGCTTTGGACCTAGTTTAAATTAATCAACTTTTGTAATCCTTACTTGTAAGATGAATTGTAAATTGTTTAATATTATTCAACTCTCATTTAGTACCATGAGCTATTGAACAATCATTACTACTTGACATCCCGATGTTTCCGCCATCGGTTGGGGTGTTACATACGCGAAGTCACACGACGAGTCTGGTGGTTACGAGTCCTTTAGCACGGACTCTGACCACAACGGGAAGACACACTCTCGTCGCCCGCGCCGCAATGATGTGGACGACGACTTGGTCAAGCCATTCAGACCAAAGTCTTTCGCAGAAAAGTCAAAGTTCGTCGCTCGCATAGCGACTGCTGAAATCCCCAGGAATGCTAAGCTTCCGAGCACCATCGGCAAGTACGATGGCCTGCGTGACCCAGACGACCACATTCACGACTCTGAATGCGCGGGGAGTTCTGTTAACTGGCCAGTACAGGTTTGGTGCAACTGTTCGCCCAAACTCTGTCTGGCGCGACAAGAGTCTGGTTTGACAATCTCCCCGCGGGGAGCATTGCGGACTTCGACGCCCTCACCGACAAGTTCGGTAATCACTTCTCGCATCTTAGAAAACATAAGCGATTTAAGGTGCACATACTTTTGTGCCGCCAATACGACCATGAGTCCATTGAGGACTTCATTGTCCGCTTCAACAAAGAGGCCCTACAGATGGGCTGTGGGGAGGAGCTTACACGCACTACGTTCATTCACAACGTATGTAACCCAGAACTCATGAAATGCCTCACCGGCAAGGATGGCATCCCGAAGTCCTGGGATGAACTCATTCACTCCGCCAAAATATACGCCTCATCTGGAAAAACCTTTAGTCAGATGCACGGTTTCCAGCAGCATCACCACAATAATAATAATAATAATAATAATAATAATAATAATAATAATAATAATAATAATAATAATAAAAATAATGGCAAATCCGTTTGGAACCGCATCTCAGGTTCCACGGACGAGGGAAAGTACTCCCCCGCCAAGGACGCCCACCATATCATCAGCGACAAACAATCAAGGTGTAACATTTCGCATTTAAATACTTGTACGTTACGATTATTATGAATAAAACGTCAAGTTTCATCATTTATCGTCTTTTAAAATTATTTCGTGACGCATTTGGACCCCTAATACTATGCTATATATATATATATATATATATATATATATATATATATATATATTATACATATATATGTGATTTAATTGTCAAAAAATTAAGGCTTGGGCCAGGATTCGAACCCGAGACGTGATGTAATGCCGTTTGTGTGCCCGGGGGGTCCTCGTTTTGAAGACTGTTCGTGGCTTTGTTTAATGAAGTTTAATTTCAAAAAATTATTTCATGTTTATATCAAATTTTAGTTTACATAATATAGATCAATTCTTTATCTACATTCATTGAAAGATTCCTTTAAAATGGCAAACTGTCAAAAATTAAACCGATATACCATATAACGATCGTAAGTTTAGTTTTTGTTGGTTTCCTAGTCCCTAGACCGTAGTAAGAGGGTTGTATTTAAAAACAGAAAAAATAACTTTAATATGATTACAATTTTCACCATTAAAGACTTTGTATAAGTTTTTCTTAGCCTAGAATTTCAAATAATATTAAACATGTTGTATTAATAGTAACCATAACATGTATTATTAGTAACCATACGTTCAAAATTAAACAGGTAAATATTTTGACAGATATCTATGTATTAGAATTTATTAAAACAAAGTTGATGTTGCATTTTGCAAAGGTCTAATTAGATTATGTTTTTGTTTCATTCAACTTCACCCTTTTACACATCCCAGCTTTCATAACCTCGTCAAAAGCATGCAGCATGTAGGTCTTCCAAAGCTAAAAATAAACAAGAAGGATATAGATGATCTCTTTAGCGATGACACCACCATTAAAATTTAGATATCTTTTTTTATGTCTTTTTTTTTTCTTTGTTTTTCGGAAACATTGATTTTCCACATTTAAACTCGCCACAACAATACCACGTGATGCAAATTTCTTTTTATGATTTTCGATATTTGTAAAACACATGTTGATACCAAATCGAACTGTTATCGTCTGAACCCCGCTGCGTAGCGCGACCTTCTTTACTAGTTTGAAACAATTTAACAACAAAACATCAAGAATACACAATAAACAGACATTAAAAGAAGAGAACTCACAAAATTTTTTATTTTGATCATGGTCTTCATATGCAGCGTTGTTGGATAAGGATATACACCTCCTTGAAGTCCATAGCTTGATGAGTTAACGAAGTCGAATTGTTGTGTTTCTTTTAATGCAGATGGTGGTTGATTCTTTGCTCCTTTGCTAGACTTTGATGGCTTGAAAAACAAGAGTTTCTTCATCATTGTAACCCCTTGTGTTGCTGAAACGGTAGAGATCAAATATGATTAGCCGAATAAACACAATGAAACATATACTTTCATCAGCAACTACTGAAACTAATAAAGACTAGCTGAAGATATTTAAGTAAAACATAAAAACAAGCTACTTTAATTGATATGGAATTGAATAAATACTCATCCATTTGGCCTTTGATACCTTTGACTCCCTAGCGTCATAAGCTATTCGTTTCTTGACCAGGGTCTAACGGTCGTCCACAGCAATAGTTCATCTCCAAGGGGGCAAGGATTTGTCTTTGGTAGACTAGGGTTCGCAATTCAGAAAGGGGTGGCGGCGCAACTTGTTGTCCGTCTACCTTCTATTGTGATGTAACTTTCCTATTTTGTTTTAATATTAGGAAGTGTTAAATTGTCAAAAAAAAAACGTTATATGAAAATATATTATTGAAAAAAAAAACGTTATATGAAGATATGAAAAAGTTATATGTGAGTTATTTCTCTATGGGCGACAGAAGACCGGAGTCTCGTCCGGACAAAAATCAACTTTTCAACAAAGAAGGTATTAAGTACTACATCACAAACTTACCAGATGGTTGTAGTGGGTCAGATCTAGAAAGATTACTTAAAGAATATGGAGAGATTTCGAAGATCTACATCGCTAGGAAGCGAGACAAAGTCGGAAGAAGATTCGGTTTCATAACTATTAAACCGTTTAGAAACGAAGAAGATTTAGACGACCGTATGAAGAACCTATGGTTGGGATCGTATAAACTCCGAGCGAACGTGGCAAGGTTTACTAATTTCAATGAGAATCAATCCGGAAAACAGCAAAGTAATGCGAGTAATCTCCCTAGGAAAGATAACGAAGTGCAGCGGCTCCCAGAAGACATAGGCCACACGATGGTTAATCCTGGTCCTAGTGGTTGCTCTTTTAAAGAGAAGCTTACTGGGGTTAGGGATGAAAAGAAAGAGGAGATTGTCATTCAGATCCCGGATACGGTTAATGAATTTAACGAACTTTTTGGCAAATCGTTGGTGGTTTCGGTCTTTGATGTTGATGGTTTTAAGAAACTTCCTGATGTTCTGAAAGAGGTATGTCCGTCCGTTTTTTCTATTCAATACATGGGAGGGTTGACGGTCCTGGTTTCGTGTAATAATGCTGAAATTGCTGAAGATTTGAGGGTTAAGCTCGTGTTACAAACTGATCTCATTCAAACCGTCGTCGCATGGAAAGGACAATCCTTTCAGTTTGAACGTGTTGCATGGCTTAGAATTCAAGGTATTCCTTTGAATGTGTTATGTAATGATACCTTGAATGCGCTCGGTTCTAGATACGGGAAAGTTATTCACAAGGCTAACGTTAAGCAAGACGATAAGGATTTATCTTTTGATTATGTGGCGGTTCTAGTCGGTGATGGTCGGAGAATAAACGAGGAAGTGACGCTGGTTTGGAGACGTCGTAAGTTTCGTATCTGGATTATGGAGGAAATTGGGGACTGGTTGCCGGAGTTTTTGTGCTCTAAAGTTGATACGACTGAGATTCCGGCAAACATTGTTACGAAAACGGCAGAGAACGAAGTTGGAGATGCTCAATCTATGGAAGGTATTAATGTCAACCTTAATGTTGAAGAGTCAAGGCCTATAGTTACGGGGAAAGTTTTTGAAAATTCCAATCAATTAAATGATGGGTTGACCAATCAATTTAATGTGGATAATCTTACCCAATCATTATTACATAATGATGGGTTGACTAGGATACACAATGCTTTTCCATCATGGGAAGAATTTGTCAATAGGTCACAAGATATTAATGATACAGACAATTCGGTTGGTTCTAAAAAAGACAAGGCAAATAAAAAGGCTACTCCAAAGTCCAAGAAGTTAAAGCCCAATTTCACTAAGGCCAAATTATGCTCTATTGATGAAAGGCCCAATAAGCTAAAAAGGCCTAGACTGGATTTCGATCCAGCTGGGTCTGATCCGTTTGGCCTCAATGAGCTTTTGGGTATCTCCAGTACTATGGCCCCTAACTGTAACACAGAGTCCCAGGTTAATGAAGTAATGGATGAGGAGGTTATGACTCATAAAGAACAGGCTACAGGTGAAAAATTCGATCTTAATTCCCAGCCAGAAAGATCAGATAGCTTGCCAGAAGCTTTAGTTGATATCTCCATGCAAGAAGCCGCTAAAGTCTTGGAAGAAGAAATTAGCACCACTGTTGAATTTGGGGGTAAATTAGGAGCGGATCTGGCTGGATATGATAATTTGGTTCGACAAGCGGTATTGGATGAAGGTTCACAACGAGGTAACCAATGAATTTTTTATCGATTAATGTTAAAGGGATTGGGGTGGAAGGGAAGGTTGGATGGGTTAATCGGTTGAAGGGCAAACATGATATCTCCTTCTTGGCTATTCAGGAGACTCAGTTGTCATCTTCTGCGTCTTTTGACTTTAGTCGATTGTGGGGAAGTAGTGGTTTCGGTTGTGATATTGTTGAATCGGAGGGTCGTTCGGGTGGTCTTTTTAACATTTGGGATGAAAAAAGTGTTTTCAAAAACCTTTTCCATTTCAAATCCTAATTTCCTGCTTACTGGTGGCTTTCTTATTTCGGATAGCACTCCCGTTAACATCATTAATATTTACGGACCTCAAAGTGTTGTTCGAAAAAGGGGGTTATGGGATCAACTTACTGGGATTATTCAAGAATTTTCTGGCCTGTGGATTCTGATTGGTGATTTTAATGCTGTAAGATATCCCGAAGATTGAAAAAATTCAGTTTTTAATCCTGTGAGTGCGGGTGATTTTAATAGCTTTATTGATTTGTTGGGGCTTAAGGAGTATAAAATGCGTGGGAATAAATACACTTTTATGGTTGGCAATGAACATGGTTACAAATTCAGCAAAATTGATCGGATTCTTGTTTGTCAAAGCTTTCTCAATAAATGGCCTCAAGCGGTTGGACGGGTGTTACCTAAAGAAAAATCAGACCATTGCCCTATTCTTTTATCTCTTACCGACACGAATTTTGGACCTAAACCATTTCGATGGTATAATTCGTGGTTAGAAAGAGATGGTTGTGAAAATATTATTGTTGAAATCTTAGACAGGGATGACTTTGCTGGAAGACCCGATGATATTATTTCAGCAAAGTTTAAGACTGTTCGTGAAGCTTTGAAAGTTTGGCGTGTTGATAATTGTGCGAAGGAAGATCGGAACTTACAAGATATGCAAGAACATATCAATAAGTTTGAATCTTTATTGGAGGATCATGCTTTGGAAGAAGAGGACGTTTGGATTTACGAGGAACTTAAAAAGTCCGTGGGGCAAATAGAACATTACAAGGCTCTAGATATGAAACAGAAGTCGCGGGTTAAATGGGCGATTAATGGAGATGAAAATTCGGGATTTTTTCATAGCGTGGTTAATGGTCATAAGGCCAAAAATCACATCCCGGGTCTTTTGGTTAATGAGGAGTGGGTTTCGAAACCTACTCTGGTTAAGAAACACATTTTTCAGTTCTTTCGTTCCCTATTTTCTTCTGATCATTTTTGCAGGCCTAATCTGGAGTGTTATAACGTAAAGAAATTAACCGATGAAGCCAAAAGTGGATTAGTGACTGAGTTTACTAGAGAAGAAATTAAAGTAGCAGTTTTTGAATGTGGCAGCGATAAAGCCCCGCGTCCGGACGACTTTAATTTCTTTTTCTTGAAGCATTTCTGGGCATTTTTTGAGGATGATTTTGTTAATATGATGGCTGAATTCTATGATTCGGGTTATATTAATCATGGGTATAGCGCGGCTTTCATTACGCTTATCCTAAAGATTAAGAATCCGGTTAATCTTAAAGACTATAGGCCCATCACGTTGATTGGTATTATCTCTAAAGTTATCTCGAAGATCTTGGCTAACCGTATCAAGGTGGTGATGAAATGTATTATTTCAGAGAATCAGAGCGGTTTTCTTTCAGATAGATTCATTCTGGACGGACCACTTATCATTAATGAAATGGCATCTTGGTTAAAGAAAAAAAGGGGAAAAAGCGCTTTTATTCAAAATTGATTTTCAAAAGGCCTACGACAATGTTCATTGGGGCTTTTTACTATCAATTTTAAGACAAATGGGGTTTCCAAATAGGTGGTGTATGTGGATCGAAGGGGTATTAAAATCGGCTAGGTCGTCCATCCTAGTCAATGGATCGCCTACTTATATGTTCCAATGTGGAAAAGGTTTGAGGCAAGGCGATCCATTATCTCCTTTTCTTTTTTTGGTGGTCATGGAAGCTTTAACTTGTCTCTTAAATAAAGCCTCGGATATCGGTTTATTTGAAGGTATTCGGTTGGGAAACGAAGGCCTCTCCATCTCCCACTTACTCTATGCGGACGACTCACTCATAGTGGGTAAATGGTCCAGAAATAATTTTCTTGGCCTAATTCGGATCCTTAGAGTGTTCCACATTTGCTCCGGTTTGAAGATCAATTTGCATAAATCTTGTCTTTATGGTCTTAATTGCTTGGAGCAAGAGGTTATCTCTTTGTCGAGGTTGTGTGGGTGCAAGTTTGGTAACCTTCCTTTTGAATACCTCGGTATCAAGGTGGGCGGGAATATGAATCGTGTCAAAAGTTGGGATCCGGTGATTAATAAATGCAAATCACGGCTGAAATTGTGGAAGGCCAAGACTCTTTCTATAGGGGGACGTCTTGTTCTTATCAAATCGGTCCTATCTAGCTTACCTATTTATTATTTGTCTCTCTATAAAGCCCCGGTTAAAGTTGTGGATCAAATGGAAGGAATCATGAAGCGTTTTCTTTGGGCCGGTGATGATAATGTTAAAAAGATTCATTGGGTGGCTTGGGATGTTGTTTCTACGCCTAAGAAGTATGGTGGGTTGGGTGTGTCGAAGCTTGCGGATGTGAATGTTGCCCTTTTAACTAAATGGATTTGGAGGTTTAAAAATGAAGATTCTTTTTTATGGCGGAAAGTGATCAATTTTTGCCATGGGGAGAATAAGTCTTGGGATATTCTTCCTGTGAGACGAAGCTTAAACGGAGGTTGGAAATCTTTGGTCTCTCTTTTAAATAAGATAGTTATTCACTCAGCTCCTTTAAACTCCCTTTTTAGAGGAGTAATTGGTAATGGCCAGGAAGTTCGTTTTTGGATAGATAAGTGGCACGAGGACGCTCCCTTTAAAGATAAACTCCCCGTTCTTTTCCAAATTACGGTCAACAAATTTGCCACTGTTTCTAGTTTATGGGATGAGTATCAGCAAGCTTTTTCTTTTAGCTGGAATAGAGCCTTATCTAATGCTGACCTCGACATGGTTCAGTAGCTGCACAGCTGCGTTTTTGGGATTGCTCCTTCAGCCGAAAAAGACAGATGGGTATGGACCTCGACTACAGACGGTAGCTTCTCTGTTGCTGAATTCAAGAAGCCGCTGATTTCCGATCGTGGTCAGAAGCGTCAGTTTGTTATGAAATGGATCACTTGGGTCCCGTCTAAGATCAAGATTTTTGTTTGGCGTCTCGAGATGGACAGAATCCCGACCAGAATAGCGCTTCGCAGAAGGGGTATTTACATTCAGGACGCCTCTTGTGGGCTTTGCGATGTGGACGATGAGACAACTACACATTTGTTTACCGGATGTGGTGTTTCTTTCGGCGTTTGGTCGGCTATTGGGGCTTGGTGTAAAATTGGTCCAATTTTCGCTTTTGATATTCAAGACCTGTTAAATCTTCCCTCTGGTAGAAGGCGTAAAGACGAAAGGATGATAATTCAAGGCATTATTATGGTGGCGATGTGGGCTCTATGGATAGCTAGAAACGATAAGATTTTTAAAGAGAAAGACGTTAGAGTTGAAGAGATTATAGCCAAAGTCAAGTCCGTGTCCTTTTTATGGCTTCGAAATAGATCTAGATTCAAAAAGATTGTTTGGAATGACTGGCGGGTGAACCCGATGTACATGTTGTAATTGTTTTGGCCTTCGGTCCTTGTTTTAAGGACCGGTTGTGCGTTCTTTAATGAAGTTCACCTTTCAAAAAAAAAAAAACTTCAATATATACCGAGCATTAAGCGATTAATATTTGGTAACAATATATGTATATTAAATGAAAAAAATCTATTTTCCAAAAAAAAAAAAATCTAGTTAGAAAATATAAAAAATGTGTGAAAGATTGGATGGAAATCCTGTAAATTAGGAAAATATTATAGATATTTGAGTGTCCATAATTAAGTAATTCATTCATATTCTTTTATGGGATGGCTAACAAGGGATTGCAATTACAATTTAATCATTTATATAAAATAAAATTATTATTATTATTATATAAATGAAATATGAAGGTTACCTGCTTTCCTACCACCAGAGGTTCGACAGTGGGTGAGCGTATAGCATCTGTCGAGGTAGGATCCCAAAACACCAATTTGTCCTCTTATTTCCCTGAAAAAGGAATATCATAAAGCTCACATTGCTTTTTCAAAAAATTCACCAGCCTTATTATCCTTGTGTCAGTCGTACAACAGTGCAGAAGAAGAAAACCTGTCAAGGATTACAACTATTTTATCATTTCAATAATAATAATCTAATTTTTAAACAATTTGAGAGACAAAATATAACCAAAATCAATCCATAACGATTGCCACCGCTAGATCTACTAACAATTGAAAAGTATTCTTACATTACATGTGTAGACCAATGCCAATAGACTAGCAGCTTCCTGAAATAGACCTGATCTTAAAGAGTACGGGCGAGGGCAAGATCACTGAGATTAGTAAAGGGTGTTCTGGAAACAGGGCGATTAGGATTATTATTATTATTATTATTATTATTATTATTATTATTATTACCGTCAAGAAATTCATATAATAAACTTCTATGTTGTGGAATAACAATTAATGGATGGTAAATTGTTTGTGTTTCGAGCCATTTTCCATCTTTTTTATTTTTTATTTTGACAGCTCAATTGGGGTTAAAAGGAATACTTGATAGATATGGAAAGCAACACATATTTTGAACAACATAATACATGGTGGAGAAGATGTGGATGAAGTTTATGATTGAGTTAGGTAATTTTAGCATTTACAAGTAGATCTTTTAATATGAATCTTTAAAATGCCTACCAGTTTCGACCCATACTCATTTTATGGTCCAAATTTTGTTTCAGAGGAATGCTATTTTTTCAAGGGGGCTGTAGATTGGATGTTAAAAATTTTAGGTTGTAAGATTCTTTTATTTGATATTACTAATGCCTAATTTTACTAATGGGTAGGAATTAAACCTCTAATAGAAGCTTGGCTACAGCAATGGCTAAGTGTCATAATTTTCTTGATGTATATTTCAACTTTGTTTTACAGGACTGGACAAAAAGTAGGCTTTGGTAAGTAAATGATCTAACAAAATGACATCAATTGTTTAAAAAGCGTTTCATGTGAACATGTTAGTATGTTACAATCAAGTAGGAGTGACTTTACACAAATAAAAAAATGAAACTTATACACATGTAATGGTTTTGTTGTGTGTATATTACTATACTGTACAATAAATTACTCTATTTTTACTTCCTCACAAAGTATTAAGTGTCTTTGAAAGTGCTTCAATGTTGAAGCTTGGCTAGCGTATGTCAAGCAGTTGTAATTTAGTTTTTCTACTACATTTGTACCATTTTATATGAATAAAATGTAATAATTATTTTATGTTAGTAACATTGTTACTGTTGATACATTTGTTATGAGTGATCCATTAATTAAATTGGGCCAAGTTTTAAGACTAACACAATTTATGTTATATAAATAGCAATGTAAATATTGGCAATAAAATTAACTTCAAAAGCTATAAGAGTTGATTAAAATACACTTTAGAAAACTTATAATAAATTTGATTGTTTAAAGATAAAATAAATGTGATTTCAAATACACTCTAGAAAGTTAAGACATACTTTTATTGGTTAGAGATAGAATTACTGTGATTTCAAATCAAGACAAATATGATAGAAGATTTAACGAACTTATTCTTTATGAAAAGTAACAAATAGGATATAAGATTTTTAATCTAATTTGACTGTTTAGACTTTTTAAAATAACAAACACATTGCTTATGACGGTTAGAAAAACAACCAACCATACACTTGTGGATATCGTCTGTCATACTACGATTATTACTATAGTGTTTGTCGGTACCGAATCGAACACTCACCATGTCCCCGCAGCAACGCGCGGGTCGAATACGCTAGTATAACCAAAATCAATCCATAACGATTGCCACCGCTAGATCTACTAACAATTGAAAAGTATTCTTACATTACATGTGTAGACCAATGTCAATAGACTGCAGCAGCTTCCTGAAATAGACCTGATCTTGAAGAGTATGGGCGAAGGCAAGATCACTGAGATTAGTAAAGGGTGTTATGGAAACAGGGCGATTATTATTATTATTATTATTATTATTATTATTATTGTCAGCGGCAGCAACAATAACAGTAATAGGGTTTTGATGGTTGGTGTTGGTGGTAGGGTTGATCTTTGGAGTTTTCTATGATGATTTAGGGTTAGGGTTTGGAAGATTATGTTACAGTGGGGATTCAGAAGAAGAAGAAATATTATTAATTGGTATTATTATTATTACTAGTTTATACCCCGGGAGCGTCCCGGGTTGAGAAATCTAAGTAAAGTGAATAAAATTAGAAGTATCTAAACTATAAAAATGACATCTGCCAATATATGATTAATGAATATTATTATTATTATTATTATTATTATTATTATTATTATTATTATTTTAAACAAATCTATGCCATAAGTTATCATATTCTAATATAAAAAAAGGTAATTGGGTCGGGTATCACCTAATCCCAGGCCCGATCCAAACCCACAATTTTTTTAAACTAATTCCAAACCTGACACAATACCTGTCGGGTTACAAAAAATAGTCGTGTTTTTTCTCCGTTTTTTATATAGCACTATGGTACTCGTTGGAAAGATAATAAAACGCTCGTTATTTTGGTGTAATTTTTTTCTTTAAAAAATTTCGTATATAAAACATATTAACATTTAAAAGTTATGAAAGGAAACATGAGAGAAAATAATAAAGTTTTAATATTTACATTTAGTAGATTAGGTATTTAATAAATTACGTCAAATCATATTTAAACCATATTTATTCTTTTTGTTAATTGGTGTAGAGTTGTCACATCACATCTTATGTGGTATTTCTCAAAAGAGAGATTGCCTAATATTATGACATGTCATTAAAAATGCTTTGGTTTATTATATATAGATTATTATTATTATCTTCTATATTAAAGAAAAAACGGTTGAACAGTAACGAATTGCTATTGCTCCGTGTAATTTTACTTTTTTTGTTTTTTTTTCTTTCGTTCGCATATATCCCCTAGGTTAGCATACTACCGTCTTATGGCTTTACTTGTATTTTATTGTATATAATATTAATTTTACTACACTTCTAAAGTGACGGACTATTATTATTTAATATTGAATGGATAGCATTAGTTAAATGCAGAGGTTTTGAATAATTATCTGATTAGGTGACATGTATATGGCAATGACCCCTAGCTCAGCTTAGTTGGGGAGAGGTGAGAGGGTTTACTTTTTAGGAAGGTTTCCGTCCGGGGAAGGTGCACGGTTCGAATCCCATGGCCAGCAAAAATACACCCCTTGGCGTTGAAAGGGCTTATGCCCTCAGGGACGATGCGGTGGGGATTCAAAACGGGGTACCGAGGTGATGCCCTTTGCCGATCCAAAAAGAAGTGACATGCATATAGAGAGTCATAGGTAGAGCTGCAAACGAACCGAACGAACACGAACAAGGCCTTGTATATAATACGAAAGAAGTGACACTTCTACAGTAGACGCATGTGATTGGCTCCTTTTAGCAGCACGCAGTGGCATCATGCCATGTGGCATGGACATCACGAAGTACTATTATGTCCTCTTCCAAATTGAGAAATTACTTTTATTGGTCCGCCAAACTTTGCTCCATATTTTCACTTTAGCTATTTGCTTAATTTGTCTACCTAAGGTTCACATATATTTTGACTAAAATTTCATAATAACTACAGTTTTGCCATTTTTTGTAATCGAAAATTATTTCCTGTATAACCGAAAAAAATTGCTAGATAGCAGTAAATTGTTAGATAGCGGTACAACACCACTGTCAATTAGTGGAAATAAGTAGTGGCGATTATTTTAGAATACTTTGAACAAATTATAGTTACCTAATATTATCGCTAATAATTTTATTTTTCCTGCCCACAAACCTATCATGACACAACCGCCACCGCAGCGAACCGCGGGTAACTAAAACACTAGTTATTATTATTATGATGATGATGATTTATAGGGTGTTTGGGATTGAGTTTCAAAACAACTTATTGACTTATTGGCTTTTCCAAGAAATCAATAAGTCAATAAGTTGTGTGTGTAATCCAAAAGCACTTTCTGTTTTGACTTTTGGCTTTTAAATGTGGAAAAATTGTTTCGAGAAGTTATAAATTTTGGCTTTTGGAAAAAAAAATACAAATCTACCACTCATACAACCAATATTTACAATAAATTAAGCGAAACACTTAAAAAAAATAATCTATTGACTTTTTGACGTTTCTAATCCCAAAAGCTAATACAAACACTTTTTTTTTTTTTTTTTTTTTTAAAACTCCTTTTCAAAATGTCATAAGCCAATAAACACTTTTGACCAAAAGCATTTTTGCATTTCTAAACTCAATCCGAAACACTCTCTTATTATTTATGAGATAAGAGAAGGAAGCAAGAAAGATATAAATAAAGAAAAAGGGGGAAAAGAGAGAAGAGTACGCAAACGCAATTCCACCAGCGCCGCTCTCTCTATCTTGTAACCAAGGATTACGCTACCTACCCTACTTCTTTGAAAATTGAACGTTAAACAGTATAATAATTAATAATAATAATCATAACTAGCAGGGTTCCCGCGCGCGTTGCGGTGCGTACGTTGTCATTATCGTTTTGGTTTGTTAGGGTACCAATGCGATAATGATAGCCTAGGCAACAACAAAAAATATCTGGAAAAACAATTGCCCAAACCAGGTTTCAAACTTGTGATCTTCTCTTAGGAAAATGCACCTAAAACCACTAAACAACTAATGCAATTCATGTTTTAATCTCAAACCAACTGTATTTAATATGGAAAAACGCTGTATAAATGAAAAAAAAAAAATAAACGCCATCCAGCAAGTCTCAAACTTGAGACCTCATGTTAGAGAAATGTACCATAAATCACTCCAACACTGTTGGTGGTGAAAATCTTCGGGATGATTTTACCTAATATCCTCAGCATGATATCTTCAGGATGTTAAGGATATGACGGACTTCAGGATATAGCTATGTTTCAACATGCGCACATCCTGAGGATGTACTAACGATATCTCCTTATATGATGTATTTGCAGGAACGATCATGTTATGATATGGTTTCGAAACTGTTTTCTAACGTCTGCATTATCATGACTCAGTCAAAACACTTATTGAAGAAGGAGTTACACTTGCAAGCTAAAAGAAGAGTCAAGGATGTAACCGACGTACATTAAAACTGGGCGAAGAAAGTGGAAACCGTTGCTGCAACGTCTACCTAAGTAGAAACAATCAGAAACGGTCACAAAGAAGACTTCAAGGAGCATAACTAACCAACTGATTGAATGAGACTTATTATTTATGCTTATGTATAAATAGGGGAATGCTGGACGAGTATAGGACGCATTGCTTTTACTAGAGCTATACACACACACACACACTCAACTACTTAGAACACTCACAAATCATTGTAATCTTATATCACTCGTCCACTCATTCATCCAAAGTTGTAACTCTTTTTACCACCTTAATATTAACAAGCAAGGCAGGGGCCTAGTCTCCTCCCGAGGTTTTATGCCGACGATCTATCATTGATCAAGGGCTTTCCTCGTACATCGAGTGTCGTTTCTTTATTGCATTTTACTTACATTTGTTTATCTTAGCTTAATTCACATTTCAGCCTGACAGTTACATCCTGAAGATATAACTGTCCATCCTCAATTTTCTCGTCATCATCCCGAGCATAGTTGTCAATTAACAGTTTATTTATATTAATAAGTTACCATCCTGAGAATAACACTTAGTTTTTTTTTTTTTTTTTTTTTTTTTTTTTTTTTTTTTATCAAACTAGCACTCTACCTCACTTTAACTAATTTGGAAAACAAGATTATTTTTAGTAGATAATTTTTGACCAAAATAAAATATTTACAGGAAGATGTCATTCAAGAAGGTGAAAATGCAAAAGGTTTCAGGATGAAGGTAACAAAGTTCATTATTATAGACAATGTTTTGTATAGAAAATCTCTTGCAGGTCCATATTTAAGGTGTCTCAACAAGGAAGAAGTAAATGAAGTGCTCAAAGATATCCACGAAGGAGATTGTGGAAACCACACAGGAGGAAGATATATTTACTCAAAGGTCTTAAGAACAGGATACTATTGGCCTACAATGAAGAAGGATGCCATGCAATATTCTCAGAAGTGCGATCCATGTCAAAGACATAGCAACATCCTTCATCAACCTGCTGAACCGCTACATCCTATTATTTCACCATGGCCATTCATGAAATGGGGGATGGATATAGTAGGAAAGTTACCTATAGCTCCTGGTGGAAAGGTGTTTGTATTAGTAATGACTGATTACTTTTCAAAATGGATCGAAGCTGAAGCATTTGTACAAGTGAGGGATAAGGAAGTGGTCTCATTCATTAAGAGAAACATCCTAACAAGATTTGGAGTGCCAGCTGAGATCATATGTGACAACGGTTCTCAATTCATTAGCAAAAGAACAACTGACTTTTGTGAAAGGTGGGGAATCAAGATGATAACTTCAACACCAGTCCATCCTCAAGCTAATGGACAAGCATAATCCTCAAATAAAATTATCGTCAACAATTTAAAAAAAAATCTTGGGGAGAAGAAGGGAAAATGGGCAGAAGAACTTCCATTCGTACTTTGGGCTGATAGAACTACTTCGAAGAATGCAACTGGGCAAACACCATTCTCCTTGGTTTTTGGAACAGAAGCAATGCTACCTACAAAGATGGTCATGCCTACAGCATGGAAACATCTTCAGGATGCAACTACCAACACAGAAGCGTTATTGCAGGATTTAGAAGCAGTGGACGAACTCAGAGATGCTGCTAAATTGAGAATGGCTTCTCATCAACAAAGGATTGCTAAAGCTTACAACAAAAATATAAGGATAAGAAGATTTCAAGTAGGAGATTTAGTGTTAAGGAAAGCCTTCCAAAATACAACTAAACCAAGTGATGGCAAGCTAGCTCCTAAATGGGAAGGTCCATATTTGATAGATTCTGAAGCTGGCAAAGGAGCATATTGGCTGTTGACCATGGAAGGAGAAATTCTACCAAGGGCTTGGAATGCTATTCACCTGAAATATTATCATGCCTAGGGATGCATGTGAATGATCTCTCTGGAAGAGAAACTATAGTCTGAATCACAGGTGGGATGAAGGTGAAGGCTGATAGAGATGAATCATCTCCATATGTAAGTATTCTTAACCTATTTCGATCGTTAATTTTAACTAAAATAGTCCATTTCGAGAATTTTGCAGTACCATCTTGAAGATGGAACATTTTGAAGACTAGAGGGTTGGCCACCCTCTCCCCCGTTAAGGTGTCCGGCACCTTCCTAAGGTTTAAAGGTTTTCACCTTTCTCATTGGGTTAGCAACCCCGCTTGGAGCGCACGTTGTTCATATATATATTTTCAGGATGGTGGGACCAGTCCATGTAAAAGTGGCTGACAATTTCATCATTTTTGAGATATGTATTGAACTCTTAAGGTTTAGACATTTTTCAATGTCTCTTACGTATTTGTCCTAGTCGCCAGGGCCTTGTCGCCAGTAACTTCTAAGATATTACATTAGGCCTTGCCGCCAGAAATTCTCAAGATGCTACGTATTGGTTTTTTACCAAATTATTCTAAGTGGGTTTGACCCCAGTTCATTTAAAGGCCTAGTCGCCAGTATAATAACAATGATTGCCTTTATATAGGTTATCCTTAAACATTCCTTGAAAAAGGAAATAATCTCTAAGTCCATCTTGAAGATGTCATATTGGGGACATCCTCAAGATAGTATCATCCTGAGGATGACAAAGAACGAAGAACTGGGGACATCCTCAAGATAGTATCATCCTGAGGACGACAAAGCAGAATGAAGGGCATATTCGAGAAATTAAGCTGAGAAGATTATCTTCAGAAGATGAAGGTATCATTTATATCATTTCTTTATATCTAACATTTGTTAATGTTTGAAGAATATCAAAAGAAAGGAACACAAGGATATATTATTAAGAGAGTAGTTGTATTATTTAAATCAAAAGCAATGTCAACCCCTGGTTTCATCCTAAACTAGGACCCATCCACCAAGGGTCAACATATTCAGGTCAAGTCGGGAAAAGACTTTAGGGCTTCGTCTTGAAAATCAAGATCCCCCACCCCAAAGACTTTCATTGTTAATGCAGACATAAAGAGAAATTGTTTAGAATTGTTCACAAAACCAACCAAATATTATAGAAAGTGGGCTCTGGCCTAATCATCTCATCCTTCATTGCCCACTGGTTCTTCAACCTGAAAATCCTTAGCCACTTCAGCCTCCGTCACTTCAAGTTCCTTTGCTGCATCCTTAGGATCAACAGTAGGGGAAGATTCAGGCGCCACCTCTTTTCCACCCAGACTAAGGATCTTCTCTTTCCAAGCTTTGACATCCCAATCCTCCGGCTTAAAGTTAGGATCCATAGCCTACAAAGCCATCCTCACCCTAGCTTGAAAAATAGAGATCATGGCAGACTGCATCAAACCCTGCTTGTATTCTTCCATTTCCTTTTGATGATCCTGTGTGCTTTTAGCCTGAGCAGACTTCGCCAACTTCAACTCAGTCTCAACCTTGGCCAGTTTCTTCTTGAGCTGTTTACCTTTTTAAGGGCAGATTTCTTTGCATCTTCAAGTTCGGCCTTAGTATCAGCAAACTCCTTGTTAACATCGTCCAGAGATTTCAGAAGATATTCATGTCCCTACAGATATAAACAAGAACAGGTAAGTGTTTAATCCAATTATATTATTATGAACATCCTCAGGATGGAAGTATACCTGAAGGATAAACTACGAGATCTTGCCCAAGACGGCATCACAGCTGAGACCTTCAAAAGGTGAGGTCTCTTGAGCAGAAGAACTAGCTGCCTTCCTTTTCTTAGAAGGAGCCTTCGGCTTGGTTATAGGAGGAGGGCTTGTCATCCTGGAACTGGAGGGTGAAGTGATTTGTGGAGCTTTGACATCCAAACTATCAATCTCATCAAGGTAAAAAAAGGCAGGCTTCTTTGCTGAAAAAGACAAAAAACACAGGTTCATATAAGGATCAAAACGTGAACATCCTCAGGATGTGGTAAGTAAAAACTAACCAGACATCTCTGTAGCTTGTCTTATGGTAAAACTTTCTTCTATCTCAAAAGTTATGGCCGCAGAAGGTAAGACTATTATGTCCTTGCGTCTGATAAAGGCAAAATCTAAAGGAGGCACGAGTTTTGCAAAGCAAGCACATGCAAGATGAAAAACAGTATTTTAGTAACATTTTTAGGATCCTACTATTATTTTTATTTGTTATCCAGAAAAGGTATTTACCACTTCTTAGCCAGGAAATAGGGATATCATTCCCATAAGGAATGGAATCTCTTCTAACAAAAAAGAACTTAGATTTCCAAGGCCTATCAGATTTTATGACATTATAAAAGAGAGGGGGTTGCTTGTTTATAAGATGAAGGACATAACGGTTTGACCCATGTGTTTTCAACTTATAAAAATATGGCAGGTCCCCTATTTCAAGATGGATGTCATGATTTTTAATGATTTTGTTACAAACCATTAAAATCCTCCATATTTCAGGCCTAGCTTGGGCGAAAGCCATCTCTGTTGCGTCAAAGAATTCTTTGATAAAATCTGGGAATGGATATCTCAGACCTATCTGGAAAGGAAGAAAGAAAAAGCAAACCCAGGTAGAAGAAGCAAAATCAGATTTCACACTTAGGTCATAGGGATGAAAGACAACCAAACTAGGGAAGGCCCTAGAGTTCTTAAGGGCTTGAATATCCCTATCACTAAAAGTGCAAATTTCTTGATCAGGTTCTTTGAGCAAATTCTGAGGTGCGAAATCCTTAGGGATTCCAACACTCCCAGATGCTCTTGTTGATTTCTTGCTCATTTTCAAAATATTTGTTTTAGAAAATTTTTTGCAGGATCAAAGAAGAGAAAAAAGCAGGAGATAAGGGAAAATAGTTACCTTTTCTAAAAAATCTTGTGTGATTATAAAGAAGAAAGGGAAACCTAGATATAGGCGGTAGGATATGATGGATGTAACGGTCATCACAGAGTTATAGCCTAAAAAATAGCCGTTGCAACCTCGGAAAATGTTGAAGCATGCTTATCCGAGAAATTGATTGTGAAAAATATTTCTAACGGTAAGAAATTAACGATGACATATTTTTGGGGACAATTGTTGGTGGTGAAAATCTTCTGGATGATTTTACCTAATATCCTCAGCATGATATCTTCAGGATGTTAAGGATATGACGGACTTCAGGATATACCTATGTTTCAACATGCGCACATCCTGAGGATGTACTAACGAAATCTCCTTATATGATGTATTTGCAGGAACGATCAAGTTATGATATGGATTCGAAACTGTTTTCTAACGTCTACATTATCATGACTCAGTTAAAACACTTATTGAAGAAGGAGTTACACTTGCAAGCTAAAAGAAAGAGTCAAGGATGTAACCGACGTACATTAAAACTGGGCGAAGAAAGTGGAAACCGTTGCTGCAACGTCTACCTGAGAAGAAACAGTCACAAACGGTCACAAAAGAAGACTTCAAGGAGTATAACTAACCAACTGATTGCACGAGACTTATTATTTATGCTTATGTATAAATAGGGGAATGCTGGACGAGTATAGGACGCATTGCTTTTACTAGAGCTGGACAAGTATAGGACGCATTGCTTTTACTAGAGCTATACACACACACACTCAACTACTTAGAACACTCACAAATCATTGTAATCTTAGATCACTTGTCCACTCATTCATCCAAAGTTGTAACTCTTTTTACCACATTAATATTAACAAACAAGGTAGGGGCTTAGTCTCCTCCCGAGGTTTTATGTTGGCGATCTATCATTGATCAAGGGCTTTCCTCGTACATCGAGTGTCATTTCTTTATTGCATTTTACTTACTTTGCTTATCTTAGCTTAATTCACATTTCAGCCTGACAGTTACATCCTTAGGATATAACTGTCCATCCTTAATTTTCTCATCATCATCCCGAGCATAGTTGTCAATTAACCGTTTATTTATATTAACAAGTTACCATCTTGAGAATAACACTTAGTTTTTATCAAACTAGCACTCTACCCCACTTTAACTAATTTGCAAAACAAGATTATTTTTAGTAGATAATTTTTGACCAAAACAAACACCAAGGGGCTGTTTGGTAGCCTCTTAATGAGGTTCTTAAACATTTAGCGCTGAATGATTCAGCATTCAGTGTGTTTGTTTCAGCTTCTGAATGGAATGGTTAAGTCTGAATCTTTAAGATTTGGGATGTTGCTGAATCATTAAGCACTGAACTATGAAGCATTGAACTAGGCTGAACCTTAATGAGGCTCCCCTACCAACGTGGGACAACAAAACTAACCATTAAGAGGTCCAACTTAATGATTCAGCGCTTAACCATTCAGACCTCTTAATAATTCAGCACTTAATCAACCAAACAGCCCCAAGCCAAGTTGTGTTTCAATATGAAACCATTTATATTTATTATTAAATAATGCGCTATAAAAGAAAAAAAATATAAAGTTGGCATCATACCTCTCAACAATTAAGAAGGAAATAAATCGCCATATACATGTCTCGAACTTGAGACCACATGTAAGATAAATGCACCTCAAACCACTCCACCACCAAGCCAAGTTGTGATTTGTTATGAAACCATTTATATTTAATATATGCATATAACAAAAGTATGATCAACTGTCTTATGCATATAATCGCAACACGGATAATTTGGATTACTTGCCACAATACCCCTCCTTGGTAACTCATCTTTCGTTGGTAACTTCCCAGCCGTGGTGTGACACCCATCAAAATCGCAGGTCATATCCGTGCACCTAGCTATACGTATACATTGTGCATGACATTAAATTTTGCATGTTTTAATACAATTGGGCCATACAGGGTTCCGACAAGTTAATCCCGAGACACACAGTCTAACAGTAGACACACTAGTTAGCACGAAGTCCTATTTAGTCAAATAATTCACAACTGATTATAGGAGATCCATACAAACTACAAGGGTGATTAGATTCCCATCTAACATGTGTATATAGACACCATTTGAAATGCATATACATATTCATATGGACACACATAGACAAATGGATGATAAGCAAAATTGGAGACCATATAACTATGTATATACGTATACGATGCACATACATGTGTGTATAAATGCTTGTATCAACAAGAGTCCACTCCCATATACATATACACACACATATACATTATCATTTGCTCGAATATCTCATCCTACACATACATACATACATACATACATACATACATACATACATACATACATACATACATACATACATACATACATACATACATACATACATACATACATACATCACGACATGCTCACACTAGACCAACCTAAGCTCCAAGCTACCATCACACCAAATTAGGACTCTAGCAACCTAACACAATAAAACCATGCTTGGATGACTACCTTAACATCCACATTTCAAGTTCCAAGATCAATTAGGAGCATGTATGTATAGCCTTGATAGAAACAACTCTCATTCACCATATATATATACACATATACACGGCACACATACACTCACAACCATGTTACCATTCTTATCCTTAGAAAACCATTAGTCTTGAACCCTTATAGAAACATGGTACCAACACAAGCTCTCACAACCTCCAAGCTAAGTTGACTAGCCACAATAACATTCCTTTTCCCCATGATTTTCGGCTTCCAAGAGTGTGCACAAAAACAAACAATAACACTAGTCAACCCCTTATATTAACATGGCAAAACATAAAACACATGAACCTTTATACCTTGTCAACCTTGCCAAAAATGATTTGCCCCTTCCCCATGCTTTTCGGCCGCTACACCACCCCTACATATCCAACCAAAACCTTCAAGTTAACTATTTTCACCCTAAGAGTCTTTAGTGGAATGCACACCGAGAAAGCAAGGTATTGACCTTCCATAATTGTGAACCAATGAATCCATGGCTTCCTTCCCCATTCTCGGCTATATATAGGAGCACTTGAACACTTGTGATCACACCACAACACCACAAATCTCACTAACACTTGAAAACACCTCTTTCCACTCTTGTTACCCCTCGTCCGAAGACAAACACCCCCAAAGAGCTTGGTTCGACCGATCACCATCACCATTTGGAAGTTACAAGTCACTAACAAGCACTTAGGAATCACATTGTGGGAAGTTATCTTATTTTCTTTTGATAACAATTGGCTACACACATAAGGTACCAGAACCGAGTTATTTTCCTTCTTTTCTTACAATAAATTGGTCACATGAAGTGTCCACCCGAAGACACCCACTCGCACACATCACAAAGCTATTTCTAGTCGAGTAAAACTAACTTAAACCCTAAGTTTTATGAATAAAGTTCAATGTTTTCACTTAATGATACACACCCATGCATACGGTTACATATTTCCTAGAACACATATATGGACATACACGTACTGTCACACCCTCAAATTTCCACTTGCGGAGTTTTACCGCGAGGCGTATGACAAACCAGGATCCAAGTCAACGGTCACAATAAACAACACTATATGAAATACGTAAACTCAAAAGCTTAGTTATCAAACCGTTAAACCATAGAGGAAGCATTTAAAAATTTAATCAACTACAAAACTGTGTTCCAAAACATTCCGGACACTTATTTAAAATATGCGACTAAGCCTAGACGCCAATGCAGACCCGTGCACCTAGTCCAACCAATGCTACCTTAGCGACCTAAGAAAAACATGCCAAAAAGACGTCAACATATATAATGTTGGTGAGTTCACAGGTTTGTACAAAATGTTACCAGTGTTGCCAAAATGTTACCATGTCCATACTATATCAATGTTACCTAGTACGCCCAATAGATCTATCCACATTTCCCCCGTTGTGCATCCCCGCACATTCATGGTTTCTCCCGGGACTTCCAATGATCGTATAGCAATACAAAGTTAAAACCATAGTATGACATATGTTACCAAAATAGTTTAGCGCATGTTTTCTCCCCCAAAGTTAAAGCAGTAAAAGTGGGGCCGTGAACTCACCTTAAGTTGCGTTCTTCAGTAATATAAGAAAGCCAAGCCCTTGATAATCCCACTACCGGAGATCTATTAAAATGTTCACATAAGTGTTCTGAGTAATAACCATAAGGTTATCTAGTCCCCGATTGTCCAGATTGTGACCAAGTAAGTTTTAAAACGTGTTTAAGTGTTCAACCGACACACTAGACCGACCCGACATCCCGTTGGTGACTTATTACCCTAATAATCTAGTACACATAGATTACACACAAGGTTCAAGCATAAAATACTTAGTTTGTATCAAAAATCTCATTTTTAAATCAATAGGGTCGAACCAGGAAAATTAATCCACCTTCGCCCCCTTTTAAACTACCTTCGACCCTTTGGAAGCCACCTTCGACCTCTTTGAAATGATTCAACCAAACTGTCCAGGTTCGACCCTGGGATTCCACGTTCGACCACCCGATAGGTCGAATGTGCCCAGGTTCGACCCTGGCAGAATACTTTTCCCAAAAACGCTTCAAAAACATCCGAAACATCGCGAAACATCACCAAACACAGCAGTTGATTATGATTAACATATCCCCACAAACCCCATCAATTTTTCCCCAAAACATGTTCATTTTAGCCCTTTCCCAAAATGGCAAAAAATTATGAAAACATCACATCATGCATGAATTCTTTACCCAATTTGGAAACGTTTTGAAATCAATCCATAATCATCTTAATAGTGCTCAGTTTGCCATGTGTTTAAACATCTCAAAAAGTTCTATTGATCATACAAGCATGCATCAAGCCCTAGTTTTATTAAAACCCCCAATTTAGACATGATATTATAAATCATCTAATTGTGACCATAAACAATCCTATATTAACATCAATATCAGCCCTAGGTCATGCTTCTAGCATTAGTACAACAACAAATCATCAAACAACACATAATATCACATAAAACATAATTAACATATGTTTATTGATATGAAAACCTATGTCTAATGATAGGGTTTTGGTTTAGAAAGATGTTTAAAAGGTTTTTATTGATAAAAACATCCTTAGAACATATCTGGACATTTAGGGTTAGATGAAAACGAAATAAAATGCTTGAAAAAGGTTTAGAATTAAGAACACACCTTGGATTCTTGATTAGATGTTGTTGGTAGGTTTGATTATGAAAAATAAGAGCAAAAACTCCTTCCTTAGTGATTAAAATCGTTTCAGAGTGTTTAGAGATGGTTAGGGTTTGTGAAAGGTGAAAAATGACAAAGTTTGGTATTTATACTAGTCCACATTCGCCCCTTTCACCTAGGCGAAGGTGCCCACATTCGCCCCTTTCACAGGGTCGAATGTGTCTTAACTGGTCAAATGAAATTCTATTGTTTTCACATTCCAGGTTTGCCCCTTTATTAAGGGTCGAACCAAGATTGCTTTCCAGGTTCGCCCCCACGCTGTGGTCGAACCTGGACCTATGTTTTTCTAGTTTTCCAGTTTGTCGTGTTTAACGCATCCTAACACATGAACATGCAACCTTAATCTATGTTTAACATATTTAAGCATGAATGCTTATCTACACATCGTTTAAACATGTCTTTGCATATAATCCACCATATAAGAATTAATCTACACATAACATTTAATTTAGTTTATGTAATTTCACCAACAACGGGACTCGGTACTAGTGTATACCCAAAACGACTCCCAATGATCCTCCAAATCATTGAACCCTGGACAATCCTATCCTGACCCGACTCAACTAACCTGGTTAAGTCCGTTTATAAATGTTTCTCGCTAAGGTAGACTTAGGTGTTACTAAAATGTTTAAGCCAAACATGCCGGGTGTCACACGTACACCCACACATACATATGAATGTATGTGTGAGTGTATAGGGTCGAGGCCGGCCCAAAACAAGTCAATATCGCTTGAGTTTCATAACATATACCAAGACTTGTTTTATAAACATGTCTTAAAGACATTAAAAACATGTGTTAACAAGCTTAACACAAGAGTTTTCTTGAAAACCTAGGATAAATACTAATATGCGTGCATGTACAAGGGCAAAATACATAAATTTGTTGTTTTTTTACAATATTCCAAAATATATGTCCATATCTCACCCTAGATTTACATAACTGAGGCATAAGTAACACGGTAACATTAAGTAAGTCAAGACACCTGTTTTACCAAAAACAGACTAAACATAGTCACATTAACGACAAAACGAACATTTTCTGACACATACAGTGTGTGAAGCACATGGATAGTGGTACAGAAACCCCTAGTCCATAGGTGTTCCTGTCGGGTGAACAATTGCATGGTAGTTAGAACCAAACATAGACTTAAGTTGCCTTTAATTGAACTTAGGGCATCCCATACCAGACACACTGCATCAGATTCAGTTAAGTATAGCATCTAGACATCAAGTGAGTTTTTCACGGCCCCTTTTTACCGTTTTTTCATTTTTCCGTGGGGAAAACATGCGTACAGTTTTTAGTTACAATCATGACTATTATGTGAACATGAGACATTAAAGTTCAGGATCCATTAAGCCCTCGTGTCATACATCATACCATAACCATTAGCTATGGACCTAGCCATGAAACACCAGAATAGATGTATTGGGTTGACACCCCCACTCTTGGTCAGTCGCTTTTACCGGATGACAAATATCAAAAGAGTGCTTGTATTTCACAATATTTCATTGTCTTTAGTGTACAATGGGCGAGGCACAACATGTCAAGGTTTGGTTATGGGCTCATGTCAGATCACATATTAATTATTGCCCTAGCTAGGCAATGATTTAGTTGGTTTTGGATTACATGTCCATCATATAGAAAACCCGAGAGCTCACCAACTTTATGTTAACCTATATTTTTACATGCATGTTTTTCAGGAAATTTGCATGGATCATGGAACTTGTGGGGGTCGCGTGCGAGCATTTATGGGATACCTCCTCTTGAACCGTTGTCTTGTTGTTTTAACACTAAACATTTTTATACAATGGTTTTGAAATTGAACAATTATCTTTATGTTTGACAAACTTGGTTGTTTAATGGAAGTTCCCGTTTTATTTTAATTAATGCTCGTGTGACCTTTGTGATTGGAAATCATTCGAAGTCGCACCTCGCGATTCCGCCTTGGCGGGGTATGACAGATTGGTATCAGAGCACGAGGTTATAGCGAACTGAGATTCTTTTGAGTTAAACTATAATCTAAACAAAAATTGATTTTGAAATGTTTTTCCAAAGAAAGAAAGACAACACTTATCCCTACGCGCTACGCAAGTTCCATGACAGTTACGTATTACTCACATTAGTAGAAATACTAAGTACACCACATGATTACTGACACGCACGTGTGTTCATTGATTTCCAGGATTATGGCACACCACGAAGACCCTATCATGATCTCGGAGTCTGAGGAGGAGATTGTTCCAGACAGTCCTCCAGCCGGCGACGTTCAGCAGGGTTATGAGCCCGACTCAAGCGATTCAGATGTTGAGGATGATCAGATGCAGGTTGATCACGCTGTTTATGACGATGAGGACACCGTGCCTGCTGGTGAGGCACAGGAGGAGGACGAGGATGCACCCCCACCGCAGCCAGAGCCCCGGGTGCCATCTTTCCGTCCATATCGCCCATGTCTAGGTGGGGTACGCATGATGTACACCCCTCGGAAGCGTGTGCTCCCTCCACTGGCTCCTATCGCTCCAGCCGAGGCTCCTGCCTAGGATGACCCCAAGCCTCCAGCACTAGCGGATCCCCATCTCCCAACTCCAGAGGAACGTGTGCCACCCAAGAAGAAGCTTCTTTAGAGATCCCATGCTCATAGGAGGACTTATCTGCTGTAAGGACAAAAAGGATTGAAGAAACCACTTTTGGAAACCTTAGTCTAATTCATATTTCTGCAAATAAATCTAAGTATAGAAACTGCTGAAGAAGAAGATTTCAAGTGCTGAAGAGTAATGATCAGAAATTCTGAAATCAAACCAGACAAGTCAACTGAAGAACTACTGAAGACAAAGTACTTAGTTTGTCACTCATCAGCTGTTTTGATAGAAGCTTCCCACCGCCCAAGTACTTCAGTAGTTTAGTATTATATTGTTTTGTTAAAGTCTTTGTACAAGTTCCAATACTACAGCCTGTTGTAGTATTGTTTAGTATTATCTTTTAATCAACTTGTAAGTATTTGCTGGTCTATAAATAGATAGGTTAATCCCACTATTTTAGACATCGATTTTTACTGAAATCCTTTAAAGGCTTTTTAATAGAAATACCATTTCACATATGAAAATCTTACACAACACTTATTGTTATATGCATTCAATTATTTAAGATTCTCATTAACTGCTTTAGTTCATTAAATCCAGGGGGAGTAATAACTCCTGTTGAAAGTGAAACTTTAACTTGAACACTTTACTTATTCCGCTGTGCAAATTTACTTTGATACATTTACAACACACAAGTGTTCATGAATAAGAACTGTTAAAAGAATATACTGATCCAAAAATTGGTATCAGAGCATCTGGTTTATCTGATCAAATATCAATTTAACAAATTGAGAATCAGACACAGGCTCTTATTGATATTCAATAAAGGATAAAAGTTTACTTTTCAAAATATCCATCACTTTGAGAAAACTTGACAAATCAAAATTCTCAAAAATGGATCCTCATAATACTAGATTTGCCAATAAGCCTTCTATGCTTGTTCGTTCTGAATATAACATATGGCAAAAGAAGATGGCACATATTCTGTCACAGCACAATACTGGCTATTGGAGGTCTGTCATGTATGGACCCCATAAACCTGTAAATATTAACTTAGAAACTAAAGTTGAAATACCAAAGGAACCAAAAGACTACACTGATGAAGATTTCCTTAAACTTGAGCTTGATGACAAGGAATTCTCTATCTTGGCAATGGCTCTCCCAAATAAAATCTACTTTGGACTTTTACATTGTGAAAGTGCCAAAGAGCTTTGGGATTGCCTAAAAGAACAGTTTGGAGGAACTGTTGAGGTGATTGCCAACACCAGAGAAATCCTTGCTCAGCAATATGAAACATTTACTCACATTAATGGGGAAACTTTGACACAACAATTTGAAAAATTCTCCTCATTAATCTCTGAGTTAAAGTTAAATGGTCAAACCTATACAAATATATCTATGCTTCATAGATTTTTAAGGTCTCTATCATAAAAATGGGAAACTTACTTTATAGTTCTCAAATCTGGACCAGATTTTAACTCCCTCACTCTTACAAAATTACATGGGAGATTGTTGACTTTTGAAAGAGAAATAAATCAAAAGAAAAAGTTGCAAAATTCTGGCAAAAGAGCTGATGACTATGTTCCAGGTAGTACAACACTTTTAGGACAAGACTCACCTTCTTGTTCAAATGATTTCGGATCCTTGGATCACATTGACATAACTGCTGGGATCTCATTTGAAAGATCATATCCAGCTTATGATAACGATGAAAATAGTCAAACTGCTGATAAAATGTGTTTTATAATGGATGACTTAAAAAACTTCAGCAGTGATGACTTGGAAGAGATAAACATTTTGCACCAACTGGCCATGTTAAGTATAAAAACTAACAAATTTTACAAAAGGTCAGGAAAGAAATTTCCAGGACTGAACAACTCAACAAAAGTTGGTTTTGACAAATCTAAACTTAGATGTCACAAGTGTCAAAAGTTGGGACACTTTGCTAGAGAGTGTAGAAGCTCTGGCTTTAACCAACCACAGTTTGGAAATCAGTTTAACCCCAGTTATAATAGGAATAATGGAACACAAGGAAGTGCACATTTTGTACAGGCACAAGCTTCAAAAATCCAATATGTGCCCTAGATACAATATGTTCAAATGCCTGCCCGACAACAACAGGGCCAACAACAGATGCCTTCCATTCCAGCTGCTCAACAACCTCTACAAACTCAACAACCCTCTCAACAAAGTCTTTTTACTTCAGGGTATGTTGATTGGAGTAGTCTTCCTTTTGAAATAACAGAGTGCAGTCCACATGCAGACAACAAAATGTTTGACATCAACTGGGGAGAACCTGATAATGACAGAAAGAATTTTGCCTTAATGGCCTTTGAGGGTTGCACCTCTAAATCTACCTTATCTCAGGTATCAAAAGAATCTTTATCAAAACTTTGTTCAACTTCATGCAAAGAATCTTTTGCTCTCATAAGAGAGACCAATGTGCGTCTACAAGGCAAAGCCAATGACTCTGAGAGAAAATACACTCAAATAAAATGTGATTTAGAAAGAAAACTTGCTGCAAAATCAAAAGAAAATTCTAAATTAACAAATAATGCTATTGAAACCCAAGCACAGATTAAAATCATGATATAAGACCTAGGAAATGTCATAAAAGAGCTTGCTGACACCAAGGTTGATTGTGAAAAATGGGTTGAGTCATGTAGAGGTTACCAAATGCTGCTTGACAAACAAACTGCATTAAATGTTAAGTTTGGCATAGGGTACAATCATACTAAAACTCCAACTGATTTTACTCCAAACCTTGCTGATGATGGGAGTAGAATAGTTCAAAATCAAACTTCTGATATGAAAGACTGCACATCTTTTCATCAGAACTTTCTCAAAATTGAAAAAGAAAGTTCTACAGAAGTACTGAAGAATACGGACATGAAGTCATCAGTAGTTTCATCTACATCAGGAGTTGAGAACCTGAAAACTACTGATGACCTAACTCAATACATCAAAACTGTCAGTAATTTTCCTACTACATCTTATGATGAATTTAAAAGGAAGGAGAATACAAAAGAATGTGAAATTTGTAGTCTGTTTAACCACAAAACAGAATTTTGTAGATACAAAAAAGGAAATCAGTACAACAAGAAGATTTTACAACTGGTTGTGGGAAAACAAATCAAGAAAGATTTTGAAGAAACTTTTTATCCCAACAAGCAACAACCAAGCAACACCTTTTCTCAGAAAAGACTAAATCTCAACCAAAGTCGTTTTCTCAAAATTCTTCCTCAGTAGTTAGACCTATATCATCAGCAGTTTCACAAACTGCTGAGATTAAAGATCTCATGAATATGGTAAAACTACTGATGACCAAAGTTGATGGTGGTCCTCAAAAGGATACCACCATTGCTCTTAAAGATAAATCCATTGCCAAAAACACATGGATTTCTAAAAATGGTCCATAACAAACTGTTCCTGTTCTCAAAAGCAAACCCAAAGCCAAATTGGCTTGGGTTCCTAAATCTAATTAATTTGCTATTTTGTGCAGAGGGTCTCCAGAGGTTTAAATAGCATATGGTATGTTGACAGTGGAGGCTCAATGCACATGACATGATGCAAATACCTGATAAACAATTTTATCAGTCAAAGAGAAGGATCTGTGTCCTTTGGGAACAATGCCAAAGGATATGTGCTAGGACATGGCAATGTATCCTCTGGTAAAATACAGTTTGACAAGGTCAATCAGGTTGAAAATTTGGAGTACAACTTGCTGAGTGTCTCTCAAATATGTGATAAAGGATATTCTACCTTTTTCACCAAAACACCTTGCAAGATTATCTCACCAGAAGGCCAAAAGTTGATAGAGAAGATAATTGAAGATCATACTTTGTTGATAGCCAAAAGATGTGGCAATGTCTATGCAGTGGACATTGAGAAAGACAAAGTACTGAACAATACTGCCTGCTTCTTCTCAAGAGCATCAACTTCTGAAACTGATCTATGGCACAGGAGACTTGGCCATGTGAACTTTAAAACCATAAATAAAGTCACAAAAATGGGCTTGGTCAGAGGTCTATCTTTGAAAGAATACCAGTGTAAAGAACATTGTGTATCTTGTCTCAAGGGTAAACAACATAAGTCCTCCTATAAGTCTATTGAAGAATAAAAAACAACTGCATGTCTTCAACTACTCCATATGGACTTATTTGGACCAGTCAAAATCATGAGCCTTGGTAAGAAGAAGTACTGCTTAGTCATCATTGATGACTATTCAAGATTCACTTGGGTCTTCTTCTTATATTCCAAGGATGAGGCAGCTGATATCATCAAATTCTTCATTCTACAAGTAGAGAAACAATATTCTCTCTCTGTCAAAGTCATCAGGAGTGACAATGGGACAGAGTTCAGGAACAAAAATCTAGATGAATTCTGCCTGTCTAAAGGGATTGTTAGACAGTTTAGCATTCCTAGAACTCTTGAACAAAATGGTGTGGTAGAAAGGAAGAATAGAACACTTGTTGAAGCAGCAATAACTATGTTAGCTGATTCAGGCCTACCATTGTATTTTTGGGTTGAAGCAATCAACACAGCCTGATATGTTCAAAATCGGGTCCTTGTCAACAAAAGACATTCCAAAACTTCATATGAAGTTCTTCATGGCATCAAGCGCCTTATCTCCCTTTTCAAGGCTTTTGAATGTCAATGTTTCATTCTAAACATCAAAGACTCTATTTCAAAGTTTGCTAAAAATGTTGATTCAGGTTATTTCCTTATTTTCACATAATCTGAAAATAAGTTGATACTATCAGCAATAGTTATTTGTCAACAAATGGGAGAACAAATACTGTCAAAGATCTATTCATACCTGCAACTCCTCGCTTTTTTTAACTATATTTCGAGACCTTTGCGTGTTGCAAATTAATAGTATTCCTTTTGTATTTCTGGTGTATCTGGATTGGCAGTGAAAACAGAAGCTTTGCCTATATGCATGATTGGTGAGTGTGAAATATCACTTCTATACTCATCAGCATTAACACACACATATCCATCAAGATTGTAACATGATCCAAGCTTTAACTTGGACTTTACATCATCTCTTTCATCTCCTTTTACAACTACCTGTATGGCACCCCCTACAGTCATTTTTTCATTAAATAAAGAGCAACAAACACTAATCTTTATCATCATAATGTTGTGTTCAATACCTGGTTATCTACCAGTAAGTAATGATACTCATTCTCCTTATTCCTTGGAATCCACTCTCGTATGACTCATTCATTTAGAGGTGGTGTTTCACCTTTTGCCCTAAGGCTGAAAATTCCTGTGTTTTCCATGTCAACGCTCCTGCAAAAAAAAAAAAAAAACAGTATGAAATAAATAGTCATATTGTGCATTCTTATTGTAACAACACAGGTTTAACTTATAAAAACAAAAATACATATAATGGCTTATAAAAACAAAAGAACAAATAAATAGTCATATTGTGCATTTTGAATGTAACAACACTGGCCTTGGCTTTTATTAATAGTTATGGCATAGCAGATTTTGATTGGAAATTGACGCCTGGTGAACACAAAAGGAAGGTCTTTTGAATGATGAACAAAATTAATTCGCGAGATATACACTCTATGTCCAATGCAAGTACCAGTGATGATTCTAGCCTCAATAACACGCAACATTAATTGCGACACTAATAGTCTAGTTCCATTACACAAATCGTTTTTTTGGATCCATGTTGCGCATTAGAATTACCAGACTATTTTTCTTAACCTGTAAACAGTGTGATGGAACGCCACTGAAATTAAGCACGTTTAAGTATTCAACTGGATACATGGCTTCTACTTCTTGAGCATTCTTTGAGTGTGGAACCATAGAATCTGTGCTTAGATATGTAACACATATCCCTGGCGATATTGATTGTACCAGGCTGTTAATTTCATCTGCTGTTTCATTTTTGGCGCAGATGATCGCACGCTCAGCAATCGTAGCCAGTGTTGGGTTTTGTAAGACATCACCACCGTATATGAAATCAATTAACTGTTCAAGAATACCTCCACTACCATTTAATAAAAACTCAGTTGGAATCTCAATCTGCTTAACATCGTTCTGCAACGGATCAACTAGCAAACCCTCAACACTATCTCCTATTTTTAAAAGCCAGTCTGCAAATTTTAAAAGGGCATTCATTTGCAGATGTGGTTGCAATAGTGCTCAGACGCATGTTTTCAGAAAGTTTGCATATGGTGAACCACTTCCAAAGATAAGATTTCGTAAGACAATATTCTATAATTTCATACTTTGAACATTTGGGTTTAACAGGCAAAGTTTGTTTGAAGTCACCACCTAACAAAACAGATTTTCCGCCAAAAGGTTTTGAATGATCACCTATAAGATCTTACAATGTTTTGTCAAGAGACTCAAAGCAACGACGATCATTCATAGGTGCTTCATCCCAAATTATTAGAGTTGTCTCTAACAATATCTGGAAAAGGTTAGATTTTTTTATATGGCAAACAGATTCTTCCGTCAACTCTAACGGTATCTTAAAACGTGAATGCGTGGTTCGTCCTGCAGGCAACAACAATGATGCAATGCCAGAGGCTGCAACCGCGAGAACAACCTCACCTGTTGATCTTAGAGCGGACAGTAAAGTCTTCCATAAATACGTTTTTCCTGTACCACCATGCCCATACACAAACAACAAAATTTGTGAAGATGTTTTGACAACACTCATGACAGCATCATAAATCTTAAGCTGTTGGGGATGAAGTCTTGAATGAAGAGACAAATGCTTATCTCTTAATGCTGCTCTGTCATAATTGTTTTCCTCAAGTAGTAAACTGTTAGACATAATGGAAACAATAGATACATTGGGCAGTGGAAGACCAAAATCAGATAAAGACTTAGGTGTAGAATATGAGTTGAGCAGCTTTTCTATTTCATGCAGTACAAAATGCTGAAGATCCTTGTCATTCTGGACATTAGAATTGATTGGTGATATTTGGCGAACATTATAATTAATGTCATCAGCCATAACACTTCCAATTCTGTTCCCATAGCCTTACAGGATTTAAAACATCGCAGTAAAGCAACAGGTAAACAAAACGCGCACGCTTCATTGATTGCAGTACTCCATTCTTTATCATCACCCGTAAGCCCTAACTTTTCACATGCTTCTCTAAAGGTTGGTACAACAACCCCATCAATAGTCCGAACATCAACACAGGAACAACAACCTCTTTGATAGGTCAGCAAAACTCTTAGGTAAAACAATTCGCCCGACGTTGGATGTACGTATGATAATCTACCCACTGGCGGCGTTTGTTTAGAAATTTGGCGCATCCATTTTTTTGCACCAGAATTCCACCTAAATTTTGAAAGATAATCTATGTATCGTAGATCAAGACCAACCACATCTGAAATCCCTTCCTTAGACGCTTCATTTCGATTACTAACAAACCATTCAGTCAGCATCGTCTTACCCACATTTGGATTATTTGCTACTTCAGCCAACTTTGCAGACTGTCTAAATGTAAGGTTCTGCTTCCCTTCTAAATGAACTGCCAAAATTTGGATAGCAGGACGCCTACGATGTATAGGAAATGTTAATATTTGTAAGGCAGCTTCTTGTGGACATATGAATCTAGCATCTACAAAGTTACTGATTTCATCAACAACCACACTGTCCGTAACAGAATCTTCGTTTGATGTATCTTTAACACATGATATCGAGAAACGTATTCTGTCAGCACCTTTGGATATGTATTTAAATAAATACTTAATCATCATTGACCAGCCACGGTATTCAACGTTAATGCGTGCATCAAAACGGAGTAACAATAATGCATTGTAAGGGATAACATGTCCGTTGTCAAGAGGAACACCGTTCTTTATAAACGAAGCATCACACGCAGCCCTCTTGTAATGAACATAGCCAACACTATCAAAACGCGTGGATGTCTCATATGGCTTAGGCATTTTTTTGAACAAACGCCATCTTTCATTCAAGGAGAGTATATCCTGGCCAAACCACATGGACCATGTAACATAAAATCGGTGACAATTCTGTGGAGAACTGGCTGCGATATTGGTTTAGGTAACTCATCAGCTATATATTGATCTACTTCTTTAGGCGTACGTATAGCATGCTCACTGGATACCCATAGCAGTGTATGACAGTGAGGAGACCTCTTTTCTGGAACTCAATAGTGTAAAAATCTGTGCCAAAACATTAGACTCGACATTAGAAACCTATTTCAAAGCATGGCCAATGTTTGAATTAACATAGATATAGTCACATGCTGTCACATCTCCAAATGGCCTAGTGTCTCTTAAATACTTAATGAAGGAACGAACCTTCATTTGGAAAACCCTTGCTATAATGTCTGGTCTATCCCACGGACTGGAGACACCAGCACGGATAATCTCTCTTGAAATCTCAGGCCATCGTACATTACACGTGAAGGTTATAAAGTATTGAGTATTCCCATAAACACGACACAACGTAAGCGCATCTTGGTAATGTTTGTACACATACCTTGGCCCACCTGTAAACGAAGACGGCAAAAATACTCGTTTACCCACATCACAATCATTAACATCACCTTTTGAAAGTGCATCATGAATGCCATCTAAAAACTCACATCGAAATTCTTTTTGATTCGCACGAATGTATTGCAACCGACATTGTTCAATACATATGTACTCATCAACCAAATATTGCTGAAACAATCTTGAGGCCTTTAATAAATGAGTGTAAACATCATGCCGATCATGAATATGATAACTGTAAAACGTTAAAAGACTAAGACTATGATCATTAGCCGGCACAATGCTTGTTTCTTCAGCAGCCACATCATCTGAAGCCACTGTTGTTGCATCAAGCAAAAGAAGGCCAGGCGACCAACCTTGTTCGCCACGTGGAAACAACAACGGATACTGCAACGACATATAAGATGCGTGCAGATTACTAACACGATGAGGCGCGTCGTCTTTCTTCCAAATGATTATATCAAAACATTCAGAACCTGGGTTGGCTTCATGAACGATTGCACCAATAGTATTGCCAGATGGCGTATCATAACGATGATCAACAGCACGACTATAAAGTTTGATCATAAAATCTGGTATTGCCGGCTGCATACAGAGTTCACCTACTGATTTAAAAAGCCTCACATACTCGTTTTCTTCTTGAAGCATGCAAGCAAGTACAACCACCACACCGGGGCACAAACGATTTGGATCACCACCAGAGAAGAAATGAAGTCTATTTTCAACCTCATTAAGCGGATAAAAAATATACAGCTGCAAAAATCTTGGTCTATTGCCTGGAGCAGGGCATAAAGACCCCAACCAATGAGAAATTTGGTGAGCAACCTTAAACACATATGGACCAACACCTTGGTTAACAGACTCATCAACCATGGCGCCAAAAGATGTCATAGAAAACATTGAGTTATAAGCTCGTTTGTTCATCATGAAATTTGGATCTGAAAACAATTGCTTGATCAAAGAAGGAGGTTCCGATGGATAATCAATCTGTACCCTTCATGTCTTACAACACTTGCTATACTTCGGACGAAAGCTTTTTGGAAATGCCGTTAGTCATTCTTCAGTCCAAAAAAGTGCGCCACAATACTCGCACACCTCCACACACGCCCCCAAATCAACATAATTAGGCGACTTAAAGTACTCACTAACAGAAACAGCACCACGGGATCTTGATCGCAAAACGGTAGCCCTATAAGACTTTTGGCTACGTGACACAGCCGGTGCAGATGACAATTCAACACCAACAACGGCACCTCTTTTACGCCTAGGTCGTGATGCAACCGACTGTTCAGAAACAACAACGCCAGCCTCATCTTGCCTAGCCTCAGTCTTTCGCCTATGGCTAACCACCGGAGTAGACGACGATTCATCAGCATCATCAGACACACGCTGTTTACGGTTTGCATTTGACGTCATAGAAATGATCAACTCACCTAGAACATCACAATCAAGAAATACAAAGGCGATAAGCGCCACGACAACCACCTACGCTAAAATATATGATCTACTAACCACAAATAACACTACTAACAGACACACCAACCTACATTCCACAATCATCAACCCCTCACAAAAAAAAAAAAAAAACATGCATATGCACCAATTAAACAATACATGCAAAAAACCAACAAACAAATATGCATCACCATCCAAACAACACGCGTAGCTTCAGCAACGAACATAACACCTAATGCAACAACGTATGTGTAGATGCACATATTGCGACTAATGCTATTGAATTGCGAATTTAAAGATGTTTTCTTGTTTATCGAGTGGTCGAAGGTGAAAAAGGATGGTCGAATGTAGAAGTGAATGGTCGAAGGTACACTGGGAGGTCGAATGTAGTTATGTTTATGTATGTGTCCAGATTCGCCCTGTTGCAATGGTCGAACCTGCACATTCGACCAAGAAATTTGGGCGAATGTGCAGGTCTATATAAGGCAATCTGAATTTTTGAAAGTTAACTTTTGGTCATTTGTTTTCCCTCCCAGTGTGTGTTTCTCCCTAGGGTTATTATTGAGTCTGTAACCAAGTTTAATCATTATAAACAACGTTTTGAAGTGTAATTGATTATGTTAATGAATGAAATGATTATATTTATGATGATTTCTGTGTTTTGCTAGTTTTATTATCATTTTGTGATCAATTCAGGGATTCCGCACCTGAATTGAACTTGTTTGATCATTATCTTTGTTGATTAGCCGATCCTACGTGCAAACAAAGTGGTATCAGAGCCAATTGGATCAAACAACCACAAATTGATAATATTACAGCTGATTTGGACCCAATTTTGATCAAAACTTTCTGTTTTTCATTGAACAACTGAATTTGGTGGTAAATTGATTGATTTGAACTTGTTTTCATGGATAAAATTCAAAATTCTCTTTGTTAAACTTGTTCCAAATCCAATCCGAAGCAAAACCTGCATAAGATCATCAAATTTCATCTACATTTGAAAATTTTTGATCAAAATAACTGATTTTCAAAGTATAACCATTTTTCAAAATGAAAGGGTCGAACATAGGGAGATTTGGTCGAGAGTGGGATTTTTAGGTCGAACCAGGGATTATTTGGTCGAACGTGGAGTTATTTTTGGTCGAACCTAGAAAGTTTTAGTGTGTTGTTGTTCATTCGACCTTATTTGGTACATTCGACCAATCGGGTGGTCGAACGTGGGTTTAAACGGTCAAAAGTGAACTGAGTTTGTTATTTTCTACATTCAAACCTTGTTAAACGGTCGAACCTGGACTAATTTGTACATTCGACCACACGATTCTTTCAAAGGGTCGAACGTAGAAACAGTTGTGAAATTTTTCTAATCGTTTCGTGTTTAATCATTTTCAGAGCGATATGTGGAACTTTCCTACAACACCACGACCTAATACAACACCACGACAGTAGACAACCATGGATCCTTGGTCGGTAGCCGCTCAAAAGTCTAGTCAACCATCCCAACCGATTAACTATATGGCGATGACTAGTTCTATGCCCCAACATGTTACACAACCACAACCACAACTGATGGCTGATTACTGGGGAGTAGTAGCAGCGGCGGTACACTCTCAGACTACCAACGCGATTTCGACACTTATTCAAGACTTATCTTCGGGTAGTGGGAGCCGTCCACCAAAGTTGATGGAAATGGTAGACTATAACACATGGAAGACCAAGTTCAAGATTCATCTTGAGGGAATGGGATTAGAAGGAACGAAAGCTTGGCAAATGATTGCTAAGGGCTATGTTGCTCTGATCTTGGAGAACACGGGTGAGCCGATTCCGTTGGAGAGTCTTGCTGAGGACGAGAAAAAGAAGTTTGCGGTGGAAAAGAAGGCGTTTTCCCAACTGTCCTAGGCCATTAATACTGATCTCTTACATCAGTTTGGGTCTTGCACCAGTTCTAAACAATTGTGGGACATGTTAAGGAATCGTCATGATGGGAATGAGAAGACAAGGAAGTTGAGAATGGAGGAATTAAGAAAAGAGTTTGAGAACTTCAGCTATATGGGAAATGAGACGCTGAAGGAGTTGATTCCGAGGTATTGTCACTTATTGACTGAGCTTTCAAGCTATGAGATTAACGTACCGATGTCTAAGCTGGCGGACAAGTTTGCTGATGCGTTACCACCATACTGGAATCAACACATTGAGGTACTCAAGGAAAAGGATGCGTACCAATACTGGACCGTCAATGAGTTTATTCAAAAGCTAGAAAACAAAGAGATGGAAGAAAAGAGGAAGGCGAAAAGAGCTCAAGTTCCTCAGAATCCAAAGCTATATCATGGTGGTACATCTTCATCTCTTGCTAGTTCAAGTTCCAGTTTGAATGTTGCTCCATACATTGCATGTGTTTCAAGCCATGTTGAACCACCCAAAACCCCCATCAATTACCTTGCTCAAACTTCATCTTATACCCTACCATCATACCCTAATACTACTTTCATCCCACCATTTTCACCAATGCAACAAGCTGCTTGTTATTCTGCAAGTTTAAACCAACCTAAACAACAATCCTATATTCCTCAAATGAATCAAACCCAAATGAATCAAACTCAATCTAATCAGAGCTCAATTGTGCTGGAGACTTCGAACTTGAACAATGTTACTGTTGAGTTTGCACAGCAACATGTAGCATTGGTGTCTGCTATGGTCGCTTCTTATAACGGGTTGGTTGCTAGTCAAATTGGTAACAACAACTTAACCAGTGAAGACTACGCACAAATTGATAAAGAAGAGATGGAGCTCATTGACATCCAATGGGCATTTGCTAGCGTTATGAGGAGAGCGACTAAATTCATTGAGAAGACTGGCAGAACTGATCTTTCTACTTCCCCAAACACCACATATGGCTTTAACAAAGCCAAAGTGACATGTTTTAATTGTGGTGGGAATGGTCACTTCAAGAGGGAATGTACACAGCCAGCACAGCAGGGGAACAGGAATCCTTTCAATACCAACTACCAAAACCGTCAAACTCAAAATCAAGTATCTTATCAAAGCCCAAACATTTCAAGCTTTCAACCACAAAATACCTACCAAAACCGTCAAAACACCTCACAAAACAATACTGTTAGACAAACCGCTACACAAAACCATAACCAAAACCAAACACCACAAAATCCAAACCGAACAATCATTCCTATTTCTACACCAAACACTCAAACCCAATCAGATAACCATAAACAGGCCTTGGTGATACAGAAAGATGAGGGATTTGATTCGAAAGGTATGCAGTTGGGTGTTGAGGAGATTACCACTGGTAATGTAGCATGTGTTGCACAGAAAATGGATTTGGATGAGCCGGTATTTGTTGAAGAAGAGCTGGTGATTGAGAAGATGTCTGAGGTGAAAATTGAGGAGTTAAGTGAAGAAAGTGATGATTGTGTAGAGAAGAAGTCGGGTTTGATTCTTGACTCTGATACTGATGTGCCAGAACAGTATGATTTAGCTTATTCTGACGTGGAGAACGATTCTGATTCTGAAGCTAGTGTTAACTCACTAGATGATGATATCGATCAACTGCTTGCTGAAGCTGATTTTCTGATGACACGCAAATCGTGCATGGTGGATGATGCTTCTACCAGGATCAATTATTCAAAATTTTTCACTGGAAAGGAAGCACACTTTGCACTGATGGCGATGACAGAGCCTCCAAAGCAGGTAAGTTCTGAATCTAATCTTGATATGAATAGTGAGAGGTATTGTGGTGCATGCGATATATTGACAGAGGATAATAAGCAACTCAGGGTTCAGCTTAAGAGTGCTAAGATCAACTGTCAATCGTATCAGAAAGAAGCACGAGAATTTAATAGAGTGCTTGATGGTTACAAGAAAGACATTTCAGAACTCAAAAATACTTTATCTTTGAAACAATTAGCCATTAATAACTATATCAATGATTTGGAAAATACAAAACTTGAAATGGCTACCATCAAGTGCTTTGCAGAAAAGGTCAACAAGAAACTTGAAAGTTATAAGCACATTGCCTATGTTGTTGATCATATCATTGAGGAGCCTTCACAGTCTAGTAGTGCAAAATACAAGGCCGTCCCATCTCCTGTGTTATTTGAAAACCATACTTTGCATTCAATAATACCGGAGAGCTCAGTTAAGTCTGACTCGACATCGGATGATGAGTCGAACACCTCCAGCGTGGGAGACCCAAATTCTGATGTTCGACCTATCTTGGGACTAAACAATGAAGGTGTAGTTGCTGTAACTGATGATTCCGACTCTGAGAATGACAAATCTGAGAAGGTGTGTGATATTCCTGCTGAAAATCACATAATTACAAATGAACCAGTGTCACCGTCTCAGTTTGTGCATCCCATGGCTAACGCTCATCGAGCAAATCAATCAGTTAAGCCTGTTGAGAAGAATGATCAAAGTGATAAACCCGTCAAGATTTTCTATCGGATGATTGGATCCGATAAGATAATGTCTGACGAGGAATATCCAATCAAATTTGCCAACTACTCCAAGATTGAGAAAATTTGGCAGGAGAGTACCATTTGGTTCCCAAAGCACGAGCGAACAAATGATGTACCTCCAATGGTTTTAGAGAGAATTTATTTGGATATTCCAAAAGAACCGAAGGTTCATTTCACAGAATTTATCAAGCCAAAGAATAAGGCTAACAGTTTTCTTGAGCCGACTTACTCCAAGGACCCAGTTCCTGAGAGTCTTAGAAGGAAGTGTGTGGATGATCAATATCCTATCACTACATATACTAAGTCGAACGCCAAGAACAACTTTGAGGAATACCGTACGTGTTATAAATGCGGGGAGACAGGGCATTTACTTGCTCATTGCCCGTATGTTAGGCACAAAAGGCACGAGGTGGAAATGCAGCAGACATACCAGAGTCCAATCGAAAATCATTGTTATCCACAAAGACGACTTGTCCCTCAACCTGCACCATTTTATAATCAAAGTAGATATTTTCAAAATAGGGAAAATCGTTCGATGACATATGACCGTCGTAACCGGATAGCCATTGAAAAACCCCTTAAGAAACTGGTGGTGAACACAACTGTTGACAAGAAAAAGGTTCCTGTAAAACCCGTTGTCAAACCAACAGTTGGACCTGTCTCTGTTAAATCAGAGAAGGTAACCAAGAAAGTTTCCTTTAAGGACGAAGTAAAGAAACCGGTTGAGACCCCAAAATCTCAAATCCGGATCTTGAAACGTTCGGAACAGTATTGGTCACCAAAGGGTTCTCAAGGTGCTTCATCTTTACAAGTGAATGAGAATGTGAAAACTGAAACTGAAAAAGATTTAATTGATCACAAAAAGATCAATTCAAATCAATCTGTCTTTGAAAAAGATTCTTTGAAACTCAAAGTTCAAAGACCCAAGACCAAGCAGGCTTGGGTCCCTCGAAAAATCTAATCTTTTACTTGATATGTGCAGGGAGCTTCAGCTAGCCCTGTGAGTAGTCTTTGGATTGTGGACAGTGGAGCTTCTGGTCACATGACAGGGGATTTATCGCTATTGTTCGATATCAGAAATATTAATGGAGGTTACGTAGTGTTTGCCGGGAATATAGGTGGATACATTACCATGGAGGGTAGTGTAAGTAATGGGATAGTGAGTTTTGAGAAGATTTCATACGTGAAGCAATCGATTATAATCTGCTCAGTGTCAGTCAGATTTATGATAAACAGTTTTCGGTATTCTTTGATGAAAAATCTTGCTATATACTCAAGCCGGGATTCGTTTTACCAAAAGAGTGGGTTATGCTAAAAGCACCGAGAGTGAACAATTTGTACATTCTAGACATGTCAAAAGCTATGACTACACAAGGCCAAGTCACGTGTTTCCTCTCCAAGGCTACTGAAAAAGAATCAATAATGTGGCATAGGAGGATGGGACACATTCACCTTCGTAAGATGAATCATTTGGTGAAGAATGAACTTGTCACAGATGTGAATGTTAAACAATTTCATTTAAATGACAAGTGTGTGAGTTGCAAGAAAGGAAAGCAGCACAAACAATCCCATAAGCCAAAGAAAGTCAATTCAGTTGAACCACCACTTGAGCGTTTGCACATGGATCTGTTCGGACCGGTCAAGCGTAAAAGTCATGCTGGTGAATTGTATTGTCTTGTGGTTACAGATGACTATTCCAGATTTTCATGGGTTATGTGCTTGCATCATAAGAGCGACACGTTTGATAATTTGAAAGTTCTGTTCACTCGATTGGAAAATGTCTATGGTCTCAAGATCAAAAGAATTAGGAGTGATAATGGGACGGAGTTTAAGAATGCACAGATGGAAGCTCTTTGTGAAAACAAAGGAATTCATCATGAATACAGTGCTCCGTGTACCCCTCAACATAACGGTGTCGCAGAACGCAAAAACAGGACTCTAATTGAAATGGCAAGGACAATGCTTGCGGACTCCAATCTTCGAGTAATGTTCTGGAACGAAGCAATTTACGCAGCTTGTTATACTCTCAATCGTGTTTTAACGGTGAAGAAGTTTGGCAAAACTTCTTATGAGCTGTTGAATCGACGAAAGCCGAATTTAGAGTATCTAGAACCGTTTGGAGCCCCGTGTACAATGCTTAATCCATCTGAGAAGTTCGCACCAAAGGATGAAGAAGGATTCTTTGTTGGATATGCAACCCAACTCAAACGGGTATTCAACAAACGAACTCGTCAGGTCGAGGAGTGGGCTAACGTTGAAGTTCAATGATATACTCAGAATGTACAGGGTAGCGGTCCAGACTGGATGTTTGATTACAAGGACTTCTTTGTATAATTCAATCTAGATAGCTTGGTTGAAGAGGCTGTATTATGATTATATTACGAGGTAGAAAACGCAGTGACATCATCGTTGGTGCGTCCAATCACTGTAAATCCCCAAACAGCTTCTAATGATATCAATGCTCCTGCAGCTGAAGAAGAGGTATTTCAGGAAGCTTCCACAACTCTTAATTCATCGGAATCTGAAGATGACGATGATGTTACAAGTGAAGCTGTTCCAGATATTGCTACAGAGACACCTCTAGTGAACCCAAATCCAAATGGTGCTTCATCATCAAACTTGGGTAATGATCTGGATTCGATAGAGAATTTGACTACTCAGACGGGAGTGCAAGTACCTGATTATCCGGAATCTCGAATACATCGGATTCACCCGCTCGAGCAGGTTATTGGTGATCCTGGTAGCAATGTGATGACGAGAGGTCAACTAAGGAATGCAAACTCACCAGAAAACCTTGGCGCTCTTGCTTTATATGCCAAAATTCAAAAATCAGGTTTTCAAAATGACTGGTCTTTTGCTTGTTATGTTTCGCAGGTCGAGCCGCGGACATACAAGGACGCTCTTTTGGATGACGCTTGGGTAGAGGCTATGCAGGAGGAGTTATTACAGTTTCAGAAACTTGGAGTGTGGACACTGACAAATTTACCTCCAGGACGGAAAAAGATAGGAACGAAATGGGTGTTCAAGTGTAAGAAAGATGACAGAGGAGTGATTGTTAGAAACAATGCTCGATTGGTCGTACAAGGCTTTCATCAAGTTGAAGAAATCGATTACAACGAGATTTATGCACTGGTTGCACGCTTAGAAGCTATCCACATGTTTCTGGCGTTTGCATCTTATAAGAAATTCAAGGTGTATCAAATGGACGTTAAAAGCGCGTTTCTTTATGGTGTGGTCAAGGAAGAAGTTTACGTAGGTCAACCACTAGGCTTTGAGGATCCTATTCACCGGGATAAGGTCTATATTCTAAACAAAGCTCTCTACGGGTTGCACCAGGCTCCAAGGCAATGGTATGAGGAGCTGAGCACGTATCTTCTGTCCAAAGGATTTAAAAGAGGTTTGGTAGATTGCGCACTGTTCACAAAACGAACAGGGGATGACTTGCTTGGATTTATGTTGATGACATTATTTTTGGTTCTACTAACGAACTTCTGTGCAGAGAATTTGAACGTGTTATGTAGGAAAAGTTCTAAATGAGTGCGATGGGAGAGATGCGGTTTTTCCTAGGCTTGCAGGTGGACTAAAGACCAACGGGGATCTTTATTCATCAAACGAAATATGTTTATGAAGTCTTGAGCAGATTCCAGATGGACGATTCAAAGCCGATGGATACCCCGATACAACCTAATCACGGGATTGGTGTTGATGCTAAAGGGGAGCTAACTGATCCTTTTACATATAGAGCAATCGTCGGATCTCTGATGTACCTCACCGCCTCCAGACCAGATATAATGTTTGCCACATGTCTCTGTGCACGTTATCAATCTAAGCCAAAACAGAGTCATCTTGCAGCTGTCAAACGTATCCTTAGATATCTGAAGGGTTGTCCATCGAGAGGACTATGGTACCCTAATGATGATACTTTTGACCTAATCGCTTTTAGTGATGCAGATTGGGGTGGTTGTGACAAAGACAGCAAATCCACAACGGCTGGATGCCAGTTTATGGGGAGCAGGCTCGTGACCTGGCAATGCAAGAAACAAACTGCAGTCGCCTTATCCACATGTGAAGCAGAATACGTTTCAGCATCAAGCTGCTGCTGACAAGTTCTCTGGATACAACAACAGATGGTGGACTACGGTTTGCAATTTCTTAAAACCCCTATTTACTGTGATAATGAAGCCGCAATTGCATTAACAAAAGATTTAGTTAATCACTCTAAAGCTAAACATATCTGGATCAAATATCATTTTATCCGTGATTGTTATGCAAAAGAGTTGATCGAAATGGTCAAAATCCACACTGACTATCAACGTGCAGATCTTGTTACCAAAGCTTTTGATAAATCAAGATTTGAATATCTTTTAAAAGCTAACGGTATAAAAGAAAAACAAGACTGATCACCACCTCAGTTTATCGCTTTTTAGTTTAGTTTTTATTGTTTTTTGGAAAAACACAAAAATCCAAAAATATGTTTTACATTTTAGGTAAAGTTTATTTTCAGAAAAACCAAAAACATTGAAAAATCCAAAAAACCCATAAAAATTAGAAAACCCAAAATGATTTCCAGGAGAAAAAGGGGAAATGATAGTACATCAGTGGGGATCTGACACATGCTAAAGAAGTGTAATGCAATATAAGGCGTGTGTCTGAGTCTGTGTGATGTGTTGATAGGCTTCGTAGACCTATTAATGCGTGCCTGATACATACATATCAAACGAATTGTTGTGTGGATGAACTCCTCATGGGCATATGGTCTTAGTACCGTAATTTCGTTTAATAGGGTATTTGTACAAAATTCGGAGGTTTCGGGTCGTTATGTTATTAGTTATCTGGGGATAGCCTCTCTGATCTTCTGCTGTAAGTCATTACGACCTAGATCAGACAGGGTGTCTTTATAAAAGAGCTATAAAGCCAAATCCTAAAGTTACCAAATTGAGGAACTTTCAATGTATGATGATAATCAAAGATTATCTAATGCATCGTATCCAATCATTGATGCAAATCATGATTGATATTAGCCCTCAACCTGGTAGAGTGCACAAGTTACTTTGTTGCATTGATTTGCTGACCTGTATACCTCTGTGCCTTATACCTTGTAAATTACAGATGCGTGGGAACCACAGACAATTGAGTTTATACTATAAATAATAGTAGCAGTATAAAGCACTGCACAACAGTCTGCATGTGAGTTTATGTGGATCACAATATCAGCAGTTGCCAGATCACACATTGTCTTTAATGATAATAAATCAAAAGATCAATGGTGTGATCAGATTTCTCAATAACTGATATGATCCCCTTACCGGAAATCACAAAACATTTACTGTTTTATCTTTACATTTTGAGCATTTTACATTTATCGTCAAAAATACAAAACTCAAAAAGATTTTAGGTGTGTTTTAACAAAAAGTTTAGAAAATCCAAAAGATTTTACATTTCTATCTTATTTTTGATAACTGATGGTGGTTGATGGTGATTTTCTAAAGCTTGATGGATCATTTGAGTTTTGTCATCTTTAAATGGGAAATAATGAATGTCGGATGCTTAAACGTTGAAAAATATTTTTGAACGGGACTCGAAGGTGGAAAATTTTTCACATTCGCCCTAGTCGTTTGGCCGAATGTGGAGCTTATATATACCTGATCTGCACATTCGACCCTCATATTCAAAATTTTTCAAATATCTGTGATAAAGTGATCTTGTTGCTCGTGAAATAAAAATCAAATCATTGTGTTCGTATTGTTTTGCTGATCATTTTGAATCATTATTTGCCGGTATCCATCCACAAATGAAGTCATAATCACTAAAATTGTCTTCGAACTATAACCATAATCAAAACATGATTTCTGACCATTAATAATCAAAATTGATGTTATGGATTCAATGTTTATATGTTTTAGGGGGAGAATAAACAAAAATCCAGGACTTAAACAACTTAGAATGATCAATTGATGATTAAATAGCTTCGAACCCTAGTTTTTAATTGAAAACATATAAACACTAATTAATTGATAAAATTGATGATTGGGAATTGTTAATCGGCCATGTTAGATGGTATTCAAATCAAAATGGCATGTTAAAACAACCTAAATCAAAATTTGCAAATTGAAGAAGATGAATAGTTTTCTTTCGCCCAATTTCAAACGGTCAACATGGATTTTGGTCGAATGAAGATGTTCCAAACAGTCGAAAGTAGAAATGTTTGGTCGAATGTACATTTTTATAAACTAATTTTCACATTCGAACATTTGATTTCACATTCGAACCTTTATTTTCACATTCGTACCTTCGAATGGTTGAATGTAGAATTTCAAAATCAAAAATTTCAAGTTTTGGTTGTTTTGTCCGTTTTTAACATGTTTTTGTCACACCCTCAAATTACCACTTGCGGAGTTTTACCGCGAGGCGCATGACAAATCAGGATCCAAGTCAACGATCACAATAAACAACTCTATATGAAATACGTAAAACCATAAACAACGATTTTATAAGCGGAAGCATTAAAGAATTTAATCAGCTACAATAGTATTCCAAAGTATTCAAGACACTTTATTTCAAAACATGCAACTAAGCCTAGACGCCAATGCAGACCCGTGCGCCTAGTTCCATTTGTTGCTACCTTAGCGACCTGAGAAAAACATGCCAAAAAGATGTCAACATATAATGCTGGTGAGTTCACAGGTTTGTTCAATATGTTACCAAGTGTTACCAAAACGTTACCATGTCCATACTATATCAATGTTACCAAGTACGCTAGCTAGGCGTATGTTTTAATCTCCTTCGCCCATTTTAGATTTCGTTCGACCGTTTGATGTTTCCTTCGCCCGTTTTACCACGTTCGCCCAAATATAACCCAGGTTGGACCCTAGATTCACTCCTTCGCACCTTCGATCGGTCGAAGGAGTCCAGGTTCGCCCCTGTTGTGCAAATTTTCCTAAAAACGCTATAAAAACATTCAAAACGACTCGAAACATCATCAAACACAGCAGTCAAGCATGAATAACTCATCCCTACAAAACCCCACCGATTTCCCCCCAATAATACGTCCATTTCAGCCCTTTCCCAAAATGGTAAAAATTATGGAAACGTCACTATCATGCATGGATTATTTACCCAATTTGGAAAATTTTGAAATCGATCCGTATTCAACTCAAAATGCTCAGTTTGTCGAGTGTTCGATCTTTCCTTATTAGTTCTATTGATCATAAATATCATGCATCAAGTCTAGATTCGTTAAAACCCCCCAAATACCCATAATATCATCATTTATCCAATCCTAACCCTAAACATCAATAACCTAGCATCAATAATAGCCATACATCATGTTTCTACCATAGATACAACAGCAAATCATTGAACAACACATAAACCACATAATACACAATTCACATATGTTTATCATCATGAAGACCTATGTTTAAATGATAAGGTTTTGATTTAGAAAGATGTTTAAAAGGTTTTTAATCATGAAAACACCTTTAGAACAGATCCGGACAATTAGGGTTAGATGAAAACGAATTAAAATGATTTAAAAAGGTTTAGGATCAAGAACACACCTTGGATTCTTGTTTAAATGTTGTAGATAGGTTAGATTATGAAAAAGAAGAGCAAAAACTCCTTCCTTAGTGATTAGAATCAATTGAGAGTGTTTTGAGACGGTTAGGGTTTGTGAAATGATAAAAAATGACAAAGTTTGGTATTTATACTAATCCTCCTTCGCCCCATATCAATGGTCGAAGGTGGCCTCCTTCGACCCTTCCACAGGGTCGAATGAGCCCTGTCCCGGTCGAAGGGAATTCTTTCAATTCCACATCCCAGGTTCGCCCATTTACAAAGGGTCGAACCAAGCAAAATGTTCTCCTTCGACCACTCGAAGTGGTCGAACCAGAACTCATGTTCAACTAGTTTTCCAGTTTGTCGTATTTAACGCATTCTAACACATCTTAACACATAAACATGCATCCTTAGTCTATATTTAACATATTTAAGCATAGATAATCATTTACACATCATTTAAACACATCTATGTGTATAATCCACCACACAAACCCATAATCTACACATATACTTAATTAGTTCATGTAATGTCACCAACAACGGAACCCGGTACTAGTGTATTATCAAAACGACTCCCAATGATCCTCCAGATCATTGCACCCTGGACAATCCTAACTTGACCCGACTCAACTAACCCAGTTAAGTTCGTTTATAGACGTTTCTCGCTAAGGTAGACTTAGATGTTACTAAAATGTTTAAGCCAAACATGCCGGGTGTCACATCATCCCCGCGTTGAAAGAATTTTCGTCCCGAAAATTGCGCAAAGCCCCAAAAAGAAAGAAACGAAAAGAACAGAATGAAAAGAAAATTACCGGATGTCACATCATCCGCACGTTGAAAGGAATCTCGACCCGAGATTCATTCCGCTTCAGCAGTAACATGCCTCGATTCAAACGCGCGTTTTGGAAAAAGATGTGAATATTTAGCTTTCATCTGATCCTCCCGTTCCCCTGTGAACTCCGGTCCACGATTCGAGTTCCAACGAACTTTGACGATGCGGATTTTACTCCGACGAAGGCTACGAATCTTGTAGTCGAGAATCCCGACAGGTTCCTCCACAATGCGAAGACGATCATCAACCTTGATCTCCTCCAGTGGTACAATGAGAGATTCATCAGCCAAACACTTCTTCAAGTTGGACACTTGGAAGACGATGTGCACACTACCAAGCTCCGCCGGTAAGTCAAGTCTGTATGCCACCGGTCCAATCCGATCCAGGATTGCGAATGGTCCGACATAACGAGGGTTAAGCTTGCCACGCTTTCCAAAGCGTATGACGCCCTGCAATGGTGAAACTTTCAGAAGTACCCTGTCCCCAACCTGGAACTCTAAAGGTTTTCGACGGCGATCGGCATAGCTCTTCTGACGATCCCGTGCAGCAGCCAAACGGTGACGAATCTGTACGATTTTCTCCGTAGTTTCGTACACAAGTTCCGGACCAGTGAGCTGGCTCTCGCCCACCTCGGCCCAACAAAGTGGTGATCGACATTTCCGTCCGTAAAGAGCCTCGAACGGAGCTGCCTTGATACTAGAGTGATAGCTGTTGTTGTAGGAGAACTCCACTAATGGCAGGTGGATCTCCCAACTTTTGCCAAAATCGATAACACATGCCCGAAGCATGTCTTCCAAGGTTTGAATCGTCCGCTCACTCTGTCCATCAGTTTGCGGATGATAAGCTGTACTCATATCCAACTGAGTACCCAAAGCCTTGTGCAGAGCCTTCCAGAAACGCGAAGCAAAACGAGAATCACGATCAGAGATAATAGAGACAGGCACCCCGTGCCAAGCAACCACCTCCTTAAGGTAAAGTCGAGCCAACCGCTCGAGTCCATCGGTTTCCTTAATAGGTATGAAACGTGCCGATTTTGTCAGCCGGTCAACAATCACCCAGATCATATCATAACCACTAGGTGACCTTGGCATCTTGGTGACAAAATCCATCGTGATTCGCTCCCACTTCCATTCCGGAACCTCTGGTTGTTGCAGGAGACCAGACGGCCTCTGATACTCCACCTTGACTTTAGCACAAGTCAAACATTTGCTGACATAAGAAGCTATATCAGCTTTCATGTTTGGCCACCAATAAAGTATCTTCAAATCCTGATACATCTTATCGGAGCCAGGGTGAATAGAATACCGGGATTTGTGAGCTTCATCAAAAACAAGCTCGCGCAATCCCCCGAACAATGGGACCCAAACACGTCCCGCAAAATAGTGTAAGCCATCGGTCCTGAGCTCAAGATGCTTGTCAGCACTGTGCATAGTCTCAGCCTTAAGGTTTTCCTCCTTCAAGGCTTCCAACTGTGCAGAACGGATTCGGTCAGGCAACGACGAATGAATGGTGAGCTGTAAGGCTCGAACACGACGAGGATTCGCAGACTCCTTCCTGCTCAAGGCGTCCGCCACAACGTTCGCCTTGCGAGGATGGTATTTAATAGCATAGTCATAATCGTTCAGGAGTTCAACCCAGCGACGCTGCCGCATGTTTAACACCTTCTGGTCGAAAATATGCTGGAGACTCTAATGATCGGTATATACTTCACACTTGGTACCGTACCAGTAATGTCTCCAGATTTTCAACGCAAAGACTACCGCGCCCAGTTCCAAGTCATGAGTAGTGTAGTTCTTCTCATGAACTTTGAGTTGACGAGAAGCATAAGCAATAACCTTCCCGCGTTGCATCAACACACAACCGAGACCACGAATAGAAGCGTCACAGTACACAACGAAGTCATCCGTACCCTCTGGTAAGGATAAGATAGGTGCAGAACAAAGTTTAAGCTTCAGCATCTGAAATGCTGATTCTTGTGGTTCACCCCAGTCAAACTTTCGGTCCTTCTGGGTAAGAGTAGTGAGGGGTTGAGCGATCTTCGAAAATCCCTCAATGAAACGACGATAGTAACCCGCAAGACCTAGGAATTGCCGCACCTCAGATGGCGTCTTTGGTGCTTCCCAGTCTTTAATAGCTTCGATCTTAGCCGGATCGACATGAATTCCCAGTTCATTCACCACATGCCCTAGGAATTGAACTTCACGTAACCAAAAATCACACTTTGAGAACTTAGCATACAACTGCTCCTGTCTCAAAAGTTCCAAGACCAACCGTAGATGTTCCTCATGATCCGCCTTGTTCTTGGAATAAATCAGAATATCGTCAATGAACACGATGACGAACTTATCAAGATAAGGTTTGCAAACGCGGTTCATTAAATCCATGAACACCGCTGGTGCGTTAGTGAGACCAAACGACATGACCAAGAACTCAAAATGGCCATAACGAGTGCGAAAAGCAGTCTTCTAAATGTCAGCTTCCATGACGCGCAACTGGTGATAACCGGACCGCAAATCAATCTTCGAATAGTAGCTGGAGCCCTGAAGCTGGTCAAAGAGATCATCAATGCGAGGAAGAGGATAACGATTTTTGATGGTCACTTTGTTCAGCTCACGATAATCAATACACATGCGAAGACTTCCATCCTTCTTCTTTAAAAACAAAATAGGAGCTCCCCACGGGGAAGAACTCGGTCGGATGAAACCCTTTTCCAAGAGTTCCTGCAACTGGCTGGACAACTCTTGCATCTCGGGAGGTGCAAGACGATACAGAGCTCGGGCAATAGGAGCTGCGCCCGGAGTAAGATCAATACCAAACTCAACCTGACGATGGGGAGGAAGACCAGTTAAATCATCAGGAAACACATCAGGAAAGTCACGAACCACCGGAATATCCTCGATCTTCTTCTCATCGTCAGTAGAAACGTTAACAAGCGCCAGAATGGCCGAACAGCCCTTCCGAAGGTACTTACGGGCTTTCATGCTAGAAATGATACTCAGCGGAGCACCGCTTTTCTCGCCACGAACCGAAAGAATCTCTCCATCAGGGAGAGGGATCCGAATAACCTTGTCGAAACAAACGATTTCTGCACGATACAACGATAACCAATCCATGCCGACCACGACATCAAAACTACCCAGGGGTACCGGCATAAGATCAATGGGGAAGGACAAACCCGACAGTTCCAAGCGACATTCCCTAAGGGTGTGTGTCGCTTCGATTTTCTTACCATCAGCCAATTCTATTAAGTACTTAGCCTCTAAAGGTGTGGGTACTATATCTAGCAATCGACTAATGTCCAAAGATACGAAACTCTTATCGGCAGCAGAATCAAATAAGACAGAAACATAGCGATCATTAAGAAGGAACGTACTGGTAACTGTGTCTGGATCCTGCCTAGCCTCTGTAGATCCAATGACGAAAGCACGTGCAGTCCTGCCTCCGCCGCCATTGTTCCCGTTACCGTTCCCGCCCCTCCCATTATCGCCCTGCTTCAGTTTAGGACATTCACGCTTGAAGTGTCCCGCATCACCACAGTTATAACACCCCTGCCTCCCTTGAGTCCCCTGAGCAGCAGGAGTAGGAGCAGGAGTAGCCACAGGAGTCTGAGTTGGGGTGAGTGCCACCCTGCAATCCTTAGCATGGTGCCCCAACTGATGGCACCGATGACAACAAGCCCTATCATAACCCCCAGAATGGTGAAAACCACACCTGTTGCACTTGGGATGCTTCCCAACATACCCACCCGTCTTCTGCCCAGAAGAAGACCCAGATGAATCAAACTTCTTTGCCAGCTGAGCTGGCACAACACTCTTCCCCACACTATCCCACTTCCTCTTGTTCCCTTCACAAACCTTCACAGCAGCACCCTTAGGAGGCAAAACACCTTCTGCCACCTTCAAGTTAGTCATCCGATGAGCTGATCGGACAGCTTCAGCAATAGTGGGAAGGTTCCCAACAGCCACCAACCCAGCAATCTCCGGCACCAGTCCAGACACATAGTGCTCGATCCTCCTGTATTCGGGTGTGTGCAAATCAGAGCACAACACCGCCAGCTCATTCCTCCTCACAGTGTATTCTTCAATCTCGGACCCAACCATCTTGTAGCTCCAGACCTGATGCTCTAACTTCTGTATCTCCTCTCTCGGACAGTACTCACCTCTTAACAGCTGCACAAACTCCGCCCAAGGCATAGCAATAGCCTCCCCCAATCCCATGTTCTGAGTAGTAGCATTCCACCATGACAGTGCAGGCCCCTCAAACGTCGCAGTAGCATACTTCACCCGGTCCCCAGCAGGGCAGTTACACATAACGAACACAGACTCAACCTTCTCCAGCCATCGGAGCAGTCCCACCGCTCCCTCAGTTCCAGCGAAGTTATGGGGCTGACAGTCCCGAAACTTCTTATAAGAGCACTGAGGTGGGGGTGGATTGGCACCCATACCTAAAACACGGTACACGAGTAAAACGCAAACGAAAGGACACGAAACCCAAAAATGAGGCAAGGTCGACAGAAATCAACTCACCACCCATGGCGTTAATCCCAGCCTGGAAATTAGCCATAGCCATGTTCACTTGCTGCTGTAGCAAGTTGTTCAGTTCAGCTTGGGTCATGTTGATGTTTCCACGACCACCACCTCCAGCACGACCACCGCCGCCACCACGGCCACCGCCGCCACCACGACGTCCACCACCGCGAGCACCAGACATGATCTAACAAATCAAGAAATCAAGGGATTCAGATTCACTTCTAGTGTCAACCACCAGAAATTTACAAGAGTTAACCTAGGGGCAAATTCAGGACTATACATCCAAACTCGAAGTCCATCGGGATTTTCATGCATTCCGGTTTATTATTTCGTGTGCACCCGAAATGATTAACTGCTCTACATGGTCCTCCAGATGTACCCCTAATCCAGACCCCAGTCACCGAATATCGTCGCCTAGTAACGTGTGACGATAGGTGCAAGTGTAAGAAGGCATGTGTGTGCTAGAACCAACAAATCAACCCCTCCTTCTCCAATCCAGAAGAAGAAGACAAGAGTAGGTAAGAACCCAAATAAAAGCGGATGATGTAACGGAGAAGCATGATGATGATGTAAGGACACCCCGACAACGTTAGTACATATCCCACTAATAGACTCAAAGTATGTGACCGTCTAGTGTGTGCGACTCGGCTATAGACCAGACTCTACATGCAGTCCTAGTTCACTATAACCATTGGCTCTGATACCAATCTGTCACACCCTCAAATTACCACTTGCGGAGTTTTACCGCGAGGCGCATGACAAACCAGGATCCAAGTCAACGATCACAATAAACAACTCTATATCAAATACGTAAAACCATAAACAACGATTTTATAAGCGGAAGCATTAAAGAATTTAATCAGCTACAATAGTATTCCAAAGTATTCAAGACACTTTATTTCAAAACATGCAACTAAGCCTAGACGCCAATGCAGACCCGTGCGCCTAGTTCCATTTGTTGCTACCTTAGCGACCTGAGAAAAACATGCCAAAAAGATGTCAACATATAATGCTGGTGAGTTCACAGGTTTGTTCAATATGTTACCAAGTGTTACCAAAACGTTACCATGTCCACACTATATCAATGTTACCAAGTACGCTAGCTAGGCGTATGTTTTATTACTACTACGACTGGAAACCATTACTAGACACGTTTAGCAATGTTTAGCATGTTTAAGCAGCCCGAATGTTCAGCATGATGCCAATGTTCCTGTTCGAGACAACATGCACCCGCCTGGCCTTCCAAGCCGACGAGTGGGGCAGGTCACGCCCAATAGATCTATCCACATTTCCCCGTTGTGCATCCCCGCACATTCATGGTTTCCCCCGGGACTTCCAAAGATCCTATAGCAATACAAAGTTAAAAGACCATAGTATGACATATGTTACCAAAATAGTTTAGCGCATGTTTTCTCCCCCAAAAGTTAAAGCAGTAAAGTGGGGCCGTGAACTCACCTTAGACAGCGTTCTTCGGTTATAAGTAAAGATGTTGAGCCCTTCATAATCCCTCTTTTGGAGATCTATCAAAATGTTCACATAAGTGTTTCGACTAATAACCATAAGGTTATCTAGTCCCCGATTGTCCAGATCGTAACCAAGTATGTTTTAAAATGTGTTTAAATGTTTAACCGACACACTAGACCGACCCGACATTCCGTTGGTGACCCGTTACCCTAACTAATCAAGTACACATAGATTATACACAAGGTTCAAGCATAAAACACTTAGTTTGTATCAAAAATCTCATTTCTGCATCAGAACGGTCGAACCAGTCAGTTTAAGTCTCCTTCGCCCGTTTTTAATCTCCTTCGCCCATTTTAGATTTCGTTCGACCGTTTGATGTTTCCTTCGCCCGTTTTACCACGTTCGCCCAAATATAACCCAGGTTCGACCCTGGATTCACTCCTTCGCACCTTCGATCGGTCGAAGGAGTCCAGGTTCGCCCCTGTTGTGCAAATTTTCCTAAAAACGCTATAAAAACATTCAAAACGACTCGAAACATCATCAAACACAGCAGTCAAGCATGAATAACTCATCCCTACAAAACCCCACCGGTTTCCCCCAATAATACGTACATTTCAGCCCTTTCCCAAAATGGTAAAAATTATGGAAACGTCACTATCATGCATGGATTATTTACCAATTTGGAAACTTTTGAAATCGATCCGTATTCAACTCAAAATGCTCAGTTTGTCGAGTGTTCGATCTTTCCTTATTAGTTCTATTGATCATAAATATCATGCATCAAGTCTAGATTCGTTAAAACCCCCAAATACCCATAATATCATCATTTATCTAATCCTAACCCTAAACATCAATAACCTAGCATCAATAATAGTCCTACATCATGTTTCTACCATAGATACAATAGCAAATCATTGAACAACACATAAACCACATAATACACAATTCAAATATGTTTATTATCATGAAGACCTATGTTTAAATGATAAGGTTTTGATTTAGAAAGATGTTTAAAAGGTTTTTAATCATGAAAACACCTTTAGAACAGATCCGGACAATTAGGGTTAGATGAAAACGAATTAAAATGCTTTTAAAAAGGTTTAGGATCAAGAACACACCTTGGATTCTTGTTTAAATGTTGTAGATAGGTTAGATTATGAAAAAGAAGAGCAAAAACTCCTTCCTTAGTGATTAGAATCGTTTGAGAGTGTTTTGAGACGGTTCGGGTTTGTGAAATGATAAAAAAATGACAAAGTTTGGTATTTATACTAATCCTCCTTCGCCCCATATCAATGGTCGAAGGTGGCCTCCTTCGACCCTTCCACAGGGTCGAATGAGCCCTGTCCCGGTCGAAGGGAATTCTTTCAATTCCACATCCCAGGTTCGCCCATTTACAAAGGGTCGAACCAAACAAAATGTTCTCCTTCAACCACTCTAAGTGGTCGAACCAGAACTCATGTTCAACTAGTTTTCCAGTTTGTCGTGTTTAACGCATTCTAACACATCTTAACACATAAGCATGCATCCTTAGTCTATATTTAACATATTTAAGCATAGATAATCATTTACACATCATTTAAACACATCTATGTGTATAATCCACCACACGACCCATAATCTACACATATACTTAATTAGTTCATGTAATGTCACCAACAACGGAACCCGGTACTAGTGTATTACCAAAACGACTCCCAATGATCCTCCAGATCATTGCACCCTGGACAATCCTAACTTGACCCGACTCAACTAACCCAGTTAAGTTCGTTTATAGACGTTTCTCGCTAAGGTAGACTTAGATGTTACTAAAATGTTTAAGCCAAACATGCCGGGTGTCACAGTTTTCTTGATTTGTTTTGCAGTCTAATCATGTCTGAACAGGAAAGTACTGATGTTCCCGCTGGATCTTCAGAACAGGCAACTGGAAAGGAACAGATTGAAGATTTACCGTTTGAACCAGCACACAATTGCTGTGCATTTATGGGAGATCTGAAGAAACACACAGAATTCACCGGCATTGTAGATTTCTTGAAGAGAAGCCGTGTGATAGTTGCCCTTGCTACTGCTGCCATCATATATAAAGATCATCAACAAGAATTCTGGAAGAATGCCAGAATGGATTACTGGAACAATGAATCTGCTGTCGTAAGTACGATTCAGAGGGAGTTAGTGATTATTTCTGAAGATGACATCCGAGAGGCATTGAAGTTGCAGGATAAGAAGACAGATCCAAGAGAACTATCATGGATTGAACAAAGAAAGTGCTTCCTAAGAATGAAGTACAATGGACCGATTACTGATGGTTCATTACACAAAGGGAAGCTATGCCCTCAGTTCAAGTATCTCGCTCACGTCATGTTACATGTGTTTGGATCAGTGAGTGGAGGGTATGATGTTATGAGAAAGAGTATTAGCTCTTTGATGGTTGCCCTTATCTTGAACAAGCCGTTCAATGTATCTGGTATGATACTTGAACATATGCTGGAACCACTCAGAGGCTTGAAGAACAAGAAGTTTTTGCTATATCCAAGATTTCTGCAGATGATATTTGATGAGAAGCATAAGAAATTGAGAAGAGATCCTACTCAGATAGTTGTACAGGATCACATGAACCTGAACACGCTTGTTAGAATGAAAGGTTATAAAGGTGTGCCGTTGAATGAAAGACCACCACACAAGAACCTGTTTGGTCATCTGATTAATCCAGGATATGTAGATCTAGGAAAGAATGAAGTTAGGCATGCTAATAGTGATTCTGATGAAGATAATCCTTTATGTCCTGTTGATCCTGTTGCAAAGAGAAAGCGACAAGTAGTGAATGTTGGTGCAAAGACTGGGAAAGGGAAAGAGAAACAGGATGATGTAGAACCCGCACAGAAGAAGGTTTCTAGAAGAAAGAAAAGTGTAGCCAAAAAGGGTTTACATTTGGTTGATGAAGTGTCTGTTGATTCTGAAGAGACACAGGAAGATGAAAGATGGGATTCAGAGAATGAGACTGTTAAGAGCACCACGCCCAAGGCCACTGTGGCTGGTGAGTCTGAGAGTTTAAATAAGTATGAAGAAGAGCAAAGGACAAAAAGTCCTATTGCATTGGATGAGATTGATGAAGGAATGGGATTGGGATCCGAAGAATTTGGAGGATCACCAAAGACAGGAGAGAAACAAAAGAAACCTTTGTATAAGAAGAAGTAAAAGGTTATGAAGCCAATGGAGAAAAGAGCTAGAGATATTGAGCATCTGATTGCTAGAAAGAAATTTCCTGCAACATCTAGTTCTAAATCACCCATTACATCCCCAGCAGCAAAGAAATAGAAGACTTCATCTGCTGCTGAGCATACTGATCTACCAACAGATGCATTTAATGATGCTTTGGATAGAGTGCTGAAAAAGTTGAAGAAAGGAAAGATTCCAGTTGCTGAAGCTTCAACACCTAAGGTTACTGTAGATAGTGATGTAATGACTGCAGTTAACCAAAAGCTTGCAGATATGATGAAGATCATAAATCAGCAACAAGTAGAGAGTGAACAGTTGAGAAGTAATGACAAAAAGATGTTAGATGTTGTCGAATCTTCACATGAAAATCATGAAGCTCTGAAAGAAAAGGTTAAACAACTTTGGAAAGAGAATAAGAAGTTGTTATTACATGAGCAGAGAAACACCAGAAGGTACATCACTGTTAGAGAGGAGAACAAGAAGGTGAGAGCTAATAACAAGAGCATGAAGAATATCATTGAAGAATTATACTCTAAAGCTCCACAATTGAGAGCTGGTGAAGAAGATAAAGAATGTGATGAGGAGGAAGTTGATTTTGAACCATCAGACGAAGAAGAAGAAGAATATGATGATGAGTTGAATGAGGATGCCGGTGAAGCTCCTAAAAAGAAGAAGAAAGATGATGGTGATGATGATGGTTCAGGAGATGATTCAGGTAAAGGTAATAGCTCTGCTAGTTTTGATAGTGATGATGATGATGACACTGACAAGTATAAGTGTGAGAAGAGAGGATCGGGAAAGGACACAGGGGAATCCAGTTCGAAAGCTCCTGGTGGTACTACTGACGATGATAATATTTTCTGGAATGAAAAGATTAGAGCCTTATCTGAAGATGACAAGAATTTGTATCGCCAGATGTTGACTGAAAGAGTCTGGACGATAGAAATGACTGGCAGGTTTCCAGAGATATTTGAGTCAAACGATATGCGTTTTGAGTTGGAGTATAACGATCCTGATTTAGAAGACGGAGAAGTTTCTGCAGCCATGTCGAAAGAGATATTGGAGGGACTGGGGAAACAGGTTGGTAAATATCTGGAGGAGTTGATGAGTGGAAATCAGATTCCTAATATACCTGAGAAGGAAGCAGGTAATCACTCCGATGACAGAGATGTTCCGGTGTTTGAAGAAGTGGAGATTGAGGATATTACTAGTGAGGATTATCCAGAATACTTTAAGAATAACAAAGATTCTGGATTTCCTGAATTCTCTGACGAACTGTTGAGCCAGGCTGAGAAACTTGCTAGTGAGAAGAGTAAGAAGTTTGTTGAAGAAGTGTTTCAAGATTGTCACAAGCCAAATACTGAACAATCTGATGCTTTGAAAGAACTATTGAGGAAGCTTAAAGAAAAAGAAGCTAACCGTCCAAAGATTGAAGTTCAAGGTAGCTTTTACAAATTCCACAATGATTTGTTTAAAGGCAAAGCTCTCGGCTGGAAGTATGTGAGACAGCTGAAATGTGTCGCAGTGAAATGGGAGAAGGAATTCTGTACTTTGACAGATTCCATGATATTAAGACACTACCATATTGGGCTGTTAGAGATATCTGCAGACATGAAATGTCAGGTGCTTCAGTAAACGGTCATCTTGTTTACTTTGCAGATCGTATGGCGAGAGAGAGCAGAACGAAGTGGAATGTGTTTACTCCACAGTATCCGAAAAGGATAGTTCATAAGAAGGAGTTAGATGAGATAACTGGATTGCCTAAGGTGACATTGAAGTATAAACCATCTAAAGTGTTGAATCATATTCCTTTGATGCAGATTCCATAACACTTTTCAAAGGATTTCATGTGGTGGTATTATGATTGGAAGACTGCAGAAGCTATTATCGTTCTGAAGGATGGCTTGAAGGACTTCAAGAAGATTCACATTTTTGACCCTATGTGGTTAATCAACTGCTTGCACGAAGACATCATCATGCTTTATTATAATCCAATCTATTGCGAGGCGAAAGATAGTGAACAGGCAAGCAAATACCAACGTGTGGTATTCTTATGCTTTGCATGGGATGTGAATGCTGGGTGTGACTTCGACAAGAAACTGGGGAAGTTTGTAAAGACTCAGAATATTGATAAGAAAAAGCCAAAACAAACTCATGAACCAGTGATGACTAAAGAACAAAAGGCGTTATTGCGCATCAAACTGATGAACAAGTCAATGGACGAAGAGCGAAGACTCAAGCAATTCAAGCAATAGTCGAGGGGGAGTTTGTAGATGCACATATTGTGACTAATGCTATTGAATTGCGAATTTAAAGATGTTTTGTTGTTTATCGAGTGGTCGAAGGTGAAAAAGGATGGTCGAATGTAGAACTGAATGGTCGAAGGTACACTAGGAGGTCGAATGTAGTTATGTTTATGTATGTGTCCAGATTTGCCCTGTTGCAATGGTCGAACCTGGACATTTGTGACACCCGGCAAATTCTGGTTAACAACGTTGTCTAGATTAAAGTCTACCTTAGCGAGTCACGCGTATATTATACTTAACTAGGGTTAGCTAGATAGCTAGATAGGACATACGTGCATTGTTGTGAGTTAATATGTGATTACATGATTAGTGAACCTCGGACGTTGGTGAATAACGAACTTATGTGTCTCTGTGATAGTTGATGAACTTATGTGAAAACCATACGTGATTATGTGAACCTAAACCGAATACGTTAATAAAAATCACTAAAAGTGGAGTATGAGGTTGATTAGGGTCTTAACGCATGGGGTTGCACTTGTTACGGTCCGAAATAACGAAAACGTCAAAGGATAACGCGTCGGGTGATGAAACGAGACACGAACGAGGGCCTCGGGCCTGTGAGCGGCCGCTCACAGGGCCCGAGCGGCCGCTCGCTCATGTCTGACGGGTTTAAACCGCCTTAAACTCTTATTTAAGCATCCTTAGCCCCCATGCAACCCTAAACTCAACCCTAATCGCCCCCTTTCTGCCCCACACGAATTATTAACCCTAAACCACCTGCTAAAGCTCAAGAACATCAATTGGGAAGCTTGGAGAGCATTCGGTTGGTTGTTTTGGAGTGTTTGTGGTATAATCTTCATTCCCTTATGTTTTAATCTTCTTTAAATTGTTTTAAAACATCAAAACCTTGTTTGTCCAGGTCTGAAAGTATTTTATAAAAGTTAAAACATGATGATTACGAAGATTAAAAGGGTCAAGCACATTGTTATATAATGAATGTTATATGTTTTGCATGATTATGCATGTTCTTGATGTTTTAGACTTCTAGGGTTTGTGAATAATGATGTTTGTGATGTATAATTAGGGTTTTGATCAGATGTGGTTCTTACTAATGTTTTATGATGATTATTAGGTGTTATTGATTGATAATATGCAACTAGGGTTTGATATAATTGATAATATTGCATGATTAGAATCTGGACAGATTCTAAATGTCGACTTGTAGGTTCTGTTTCGTGGCTTGAAAATAATTGGTTTGATCGATTCTTTGCATGAATAGATTGTACATAGTCTTAGCTTTTTAGAATGGGCAAAATCATCTGATTTGGATGTCGTTTGATATGTTTTTGGAATTTTCATTTAAAATAGGTCAGGTCAGAATTTCGGGTATCAAACTGAGTCAACTTTGAAACATCATAAATCAAGTTTTATAAAGATTTGGGTTGTGAAATTTTTACAGAAGGTTAATATTGGAGTAATATGAGTTTTCCAAGTGGATTCATCCCGTTTGGATGAATACACAATTTTTGGGAATTTATCTACCAAACTGACCTGTTAGGAAGGTTTTCTGAACATAGATGTATTAGACGAATTTTAATTATTTTTGTGTTTAGATTTAAGACAAAAAAAAAATAGGTATTGTTAAGTGAATCCCAAAGAAAATAAATTCGTTTTGATGGCGCACAATCTGTCCTGAAAACACAGATTGTGTATTATGTGCTTATGTGATTAATTGAGGTCTTAGGTGGTATGGAATTGACATGTAACTGAAGTACACTTGTCTGAGACACATACGGAATGTAGAAACTAATTGTAACCAACGTATTCACCAACGGGTCCGTAGGATTTACTTATGCATGTAGAATCACTAGGTGTCACTTACACGGTTTTGAACATTTAAAACGCCTTGGACAAACGAGTTATATGGTGTAATGATATTACGCCTATACTCATTTAATGACACTGTTATTAGGGTGTCGGTAGCATATATTACTTGCTGTTCGGATTCCTTGCTTGCACGTTAAGGTGAGTTTACGGCCCCTCTTTTAACTGGTTTCACTTTTTGGGGGAGAAAACATGTGTTAAACTTATGTTTTGGTAACAACTGTCATACTATGGGTTTCTATGGTTTACTATACGATCTTTGGAAGTCCCGGGCGAAACCATGAATGTGCGGGTTAGCACAACGGGGAAATGTGAATAGATCTATTGGGAGTGACCAACCCCGCTCGTCGGCTTGGAGGGTCGGCAAGTGCATATTGTCTCAAACAGGAACAGGTTTACTATTCGGGCACGACATCTGGTTTGCGAGTTAGTAATGGTTTTCCAATCGTAGAAGTAACAAAACATACGCCTAGCTAGCGTACTTTGGTTTGCAAATTGATATAGTATGGACAGGTTGAACTTGGTACTTTAATTACAAACCTGTGAACTCACCAGCATTTTTGTGCTGACGTAACTCTTACATGTTTTCTCAGGTCGCTAAGGTAGCACAACTGAACTAGGGCGCACGCGTCTGCACGGCGTCTAGTTAGGATTGCATGGTTTTCGAACATTGAATAATTTGGTTTACTTTTGGATTATGTTTTGAGAATAAGCTTCCGCTGTAGTTGGGGATTTTAAACTATGTTTTTGAAATTGCATATGTTCATTTAGATTTGTTTGTTGTGATCGTTGACTTGGATCCTGGTTTGTCATGCGCCTCGCGGTAAAACTCCGCAAGTGGATTTTGAGGGTGTGACAGATTGTTATCAGAGCCAATGGTTATAGTGAACTAGGACTGCATGTAGAGTCTAGTCTATAGCCGAGTCGCACACACTAGACCATCACATAGTACTAAACATTATGGTGGATTACGTATGGCCTTGTCGGAGTGTCTCTAAATCATCTGGCCTTCCTATGTTACATCATCCATTCTATCTTAGGTCGGGTTACTTGCTCTCTAGGCAGTGTGGTATATTGGGGTAAATTGTGTACTCTTGAGATTTGTCCAAGGCTCGGACATCTCCCTTTCATACTCCAATAGAAACACTTTCCATAAACTACCGTAGCATTACGGTGTATAGCTAAGAGTCTATGTTCGGTGATTTGAACTCACAACTAGGAGAACACTTGGAGGACCATGTAGAGCGGTTTATCATTTTGGGTGCACACAAAATCATAAACCGAAATGCATGAAAGCCCTAGTGAGCTCTGGGTTTGAATGGATAGTCCTGGGTTGGATCTAGCTTTGATCTTGTGAACGCTAGTGGTTACCTACAAGATGTTTCGGGACTGTAAGCCCCAGGAATTCTCTGGCACTGAGGGTGCGGTGAGCTTGCTCAGGTGGCTGGAAAAGGTGGAGTCAGTGTTTCTGATGTGCAACTGTCTCCCAGAGGATCGAGTCAAGTATGCTGCTGCGTTATTCCAGGATGTTGCTTTGACCTGGTGGAACAATATCACCCAGAATATGGGTATAGGGGAGGCTTATGCTATGCCTTGGGAAAATTTTGTTCAACTACTGAAGCGAGAGTACTGTCCAAGGGAAGAAATTCAGAAGCTAGAGCATGAGGTGTGGAACCTCAAGATGACCGGGTCAGAGATTGAAAAGTATACGGTAAGGCGTAATGACTTGGCAGTGCTATGTCCTGATCTGCATGTGCCAGAATACAGGAGGATTGAACACTATATCTCGGGGCTAGTACCAGAGATCGCAGGGTTGGTGGCTGCGGGGAATCTTCCTACATACTCAGAGGTGGCCCGATCGGCTCACAGGATGACAAACTTGAAGGTGAATGAGGGTATCTTGCCTGCTAAGGGTTCGATTGTCAAGGCCCCGGAGAATAACAAGCGTAAATGGGATAATGAGGGGAAAGGATTTGTGCCAGCACCAGCACAACAGGGTAAGAGATTCGATAGCGGGGGTTCTTCTTCTTCTGGTACCAAACCGGGTGGTTATGCGGGGAAATTGCCTAAGTGCAACAAATGTGGGCGTCATCATCAGGGGGACTGCGACCGTAATCGTTGCCATCGATGCCAGCGACTTGGGCATTTTGCTAAAGATTGTCGGGCGACACTTCCATCGACCCAGGCCCCAAGTACTACCCCGGCTCCTACTGCTCAAGGAACTATGGGAAAACAGGGTTGTTACAACTGTGGGGAGACTGGGCATTACAAGAAGGAGTGCCCAAAACTGAAGCAGGGCGGGGATGTGAAGGATAGAAACGGTAACGGGAACAACGGGGGCGGTGGCAGGAATGCACGTGCCTTCGTCATTGGAGCCGCAGAGGCTAGACAGGATCTTGACACAGTTACCGGTACATTCCTTCTCAATAATCGCTCTGTTAGTGTTTTATTTGATTCCGGTGCCGATAAAAGTTTTATATCTATCGAAGTTAGTCGACTGCTAGATGTAGTACCCGAGCCATTAGAGGCTAAGTATGTAATTAAGTTGGCTGACGGTAAAAAGATTCAAGCTACTTGTATCCTTCGGGAGTGTCAACTAGAGTTGTCGGGTTTGTCTTTCCCCATCGACCTTATGCCGGTACCTTTGGGTAGTTTTGACGTTGTTGTAGGCATGGATTGGTTGTCTTTGTATCGCGCTGAGATCGTTTGTTACGACAAGATTATTCGGATTCCCCTCCCTGATGGAGAATTCCTTTCTGTGCACGGTATCAAGGGCGGTGCTCCGCTAAATCTCATCTCCAGCATGAAAGCCCTTAAGTATCTTCGAAAGGGTTATTCAACCGTTTTGGCACTTTTATCTGTTTCCTCTACCGATGAGAAGAAGATCGACGATATTCCTGTTGTACGCGAGTTTCCTGATGTATTTCCCGATGATTTATCTGGTCTTCCTCCCCATCGTCAGGTTGAGTTCAGTATTGATCTTGTAAGGGGAGCTGCTCCTATTGCTCGGGCCCCCTACCGTCTTGCACCTCCCGAGATGCAGGAATTGTCCAGTCAGTTACAGGAACTCTTGGACAAGGGTTTCATTAGACCAAGTTCTTCCCCTTGGGGAGCCCCGATTCTGTTCGTTAAGCAGAAGGATGGAAGTTTTCGATTGTGTGTGGATTACAGAGAATTGAATAAAGTGACCATCAAGAACCGTTATCCTCTTCCACGTATTGATGATCTATTCGACCAACTCCAGGGTTCTAGCTACTACTCTAAGATTGATTTGAGGTCCGGTTATCACCAGTTGCGCGTAAGGGAAGCTGACGTTGCAAAGACTGCCTTTCGTACACGTTATGGCCATTTTGAGTTCTTGGTCATGCCTTTCGGTCTCACAAACGCACCGGCGGTTTTCATGGATTTGATGAACCGCGTTTGCAAACCGTATCTTGACAAGTTCGTCATCGTGTTTATTGATGACATCCTGATTTACTCCAAGAACAAGACCGAACACGAGGAACACCTGCGCTTGGTTTGGAACTTTTGCGACGGGAACAACTTTACGCTAAGTCCTCAAAGTGTGACTTTTGGTTACGCGAAGTTCAGTTCCTAGGACATGTGGTTAATGAACTAGGAATTCATGTGGATCCAGCTAAGATCGAAGCGATCAAGGACTGGGAAGCACCAAAGACGCCAACTGAGGTGCGGCAATTCCTAGGCCTTGCGGGCTATTATCGTCGTTTCATTAAGGGGTTCTCGAAGATCGCTCAACCCCTCACCACTCTTACTCAGAAGGATAGAAAATTCGCCTGGGGTGAACCACAAGAGTCAGCATTTCAAGAACTGAAGTCTAAACTTTGTTCTGCTCCTATTTTGTCCTTGCCTGAAGGCCCTGATGATTTCGTTGTTTACTGTGATGCTTCTATTCATGGTCTCGGTTGCGTGTTGATACAACGCGAGAAAGTGATTGCGTATGCTTCTCGGCAACTCAAGGTGCACGAGAGGAACTACACCACCCATGACTTGGAATTGGGTGCAGTGGTTTTCGCGTTGAAAACTTGGAGACATTACTTGTATGGTACCAAATGCACCATCTACACCGATTACAAGAGTCTTCAACATATTTTCGACCAACAACATTTGAACATACGACAGCATCGTTGGATTGAACTCCTGAACGACTATGATTGCGCCATTAAGTACCATCCTGGCAAGGCGAATGTAGTAGCAGACGCCTTGAGCAGGAAGGAATCAATTAATCCTCGTCGCGTTCGGGCGTTGCAGCTCACCATTCATTCCTCTCTACCTGACCAACTCCGTTCTGCTCAGTTAGAAGCTTTGAAAGAGGAAAACCTTAAAGCTGAGACTATGCACGGTGCCGACAAGCACCTCGAGCGAAGGCCTGATGGCCTGCACTACTTCGCAGAACGCATATGGGTTCCTTTATTTGGGGGACTTCGGGAGCTTGTTTTAGATGAGGCTCACAAGTCCCGGTATTCTATTCATCCTGGTTCGGATAAGATGTACCAAGATCTAAAGGTGCTTTACTGGTGGCCAAACATGAGGTCGGATATAGCCTCATCCGTGAGCAAATGCTTGACCTGTGCTAAAGTCAAGGTGGAATACCAGAAACCGTCGGGTCTCTTGCAACAACCTGAAATTCCGGAGTGGAAATGGGAACGGATTACAATGGATTTTGTCACGCAACTACCTAAGTCACCGAGCGGGAATGATAAGATATGGGTGATTGTTGATCGGTTGACGAAATCAGCCCATTTTCTCGCTATTAAGGAGACCGACACCATGGATCGTTTGGCTCGTCTTTATCTGAAGGAAGTTGTTTCTAAGCACGGGGTGCCGGTTTCTATTATTTCGGATCGTGACTCCCACTTTACTTCTCATTTCTGGAAGTCTTTGCACAAGGCTTTGGGTACCCAGCTAGACATGAGTACCACTTATCACCCACAGACTGACGGTCAGAGTGAACGCACGATTCAAACCTTAGAAGACATGCTGCAGGCATGTGCGATCGATTTTGGCAAAAGTTGGGAAGCCCACCTACCGTTAGTAGAATTATCTTACAACAACAGTTACCACACGAGCATCAAGGCAGCTCCGTTCGAGGCACTGTACGGGCGGAAATGCCGGTCTCCTCTTTGTTGGGCTGAGGTGGGTGAGAGTCAACTCACTGGGCCTGAGCTAGTGTACGAAACTTCGGAAAAGATCGTACAGATTCGTAACCGGTTGGCAGCGGCACGGGATCGGCAGAAGAGTTATGCCGATCAGCGTCGCAAGCCATTGGAATTCCAAGTTGATGACAAAGTACTTCTGAAAGTTTCACCGTGGAAGGGCATCATACGCTTTGGGAAGCGTGGCAAACTCAACCCTCGGTATGTCGGCCCATTTACAGTCCTGGAACGGATTGGACCGGTGGCATATCGTCTTGATTTACCGACGGAGCTCGGCAACGTACATAACGTCTTCCATGTATCCAACTTAAAGAAGTGTCTGGCTGACGAGTCTCTTATTGTTCCACTGGAAGAGATCAAGGTTGATGATCGTCTTCGGATTGTGGAGGAACCTGTTGAGATTCTTGATTACAAGATTCGTAGCCTACGTCATAGCAAGATTCGCATTGTTAAGGTTCGCCGGAACTCGAACCGGGGACCAGAGTACACTTGGGAACGGGAGGATCAGATGAAGTCTAAGTATCCTCATCTCTTTCCTAAGGAAGCGTTCGAATCGAGATATGTTACCACTGCAGCTGAATGAATCTCGGGGCGAGATTCCTTTTTAACGTGGGGATGATGTGACAACTCGGGTAAATCTCTCTCTTGGTTTCTATCTTTTGTCTGTTTCTTTTGTTATTCCTTTTGGTACTTGTGCAATTTTCGGGACGAAAATTCTTTTAACGTGGGGATGATGTGACACCCGGCAAATTCTGGTTAACAACGTTGTCTAGATTAAAGTCTACCTTAGCGAGTCACGCGTATATTATACTTAACTAGGGTTAGCTAGATAGCTAGATAGGACATACGTGCATTGTTGTGAGTTAATATGTGATTACATGATTAGTGAACCTCGGACGTTGGTGAATAACGAACTTATGTGAAAACCATACGTGATTATGTGAACCTAAACCGAATACGTTAATAAAAATCACTAAAAGTGGAGTATGAGGTTGATTAGGGTCTTAACGCATGGGGTTGCACTTGTTACGGTCCGAAATAACGAAAACGTCAAAGGATAACGCGTCGGGTGATGAAACGAGACACGAACAAGGGCCTCGGGCCTGTGAGCGGCCGCTCACAGGGCCCGAGCGGCCGCTCGCTCATGTCTGACGGGTTTAAAACCGCCTTAAACTCTTATTTAAGCATCCTTAACCCCCATGCAACCCCTAAACTCAACCCTAATCGCCCCCTTTCTGCCCCACACGAATTATTAACCCTAAACCACCTGCTAAAGCTCAAGAACATCAATTGGGAAGCTTGGAGAGCGTTCGGTTGGTTGTTTTGGAGTGTTTGTGGTATAATCTTCATTCCCTTATGTTTTAATCTTCTTTAAATTGTTTTAAAACATCAAAACCTTGTTTGTCCAGGTCTGAAAGTATTTTATAAAAGTTAAAACATGATGATTACGAAGATTAAAAGGGTCAAGCACATTGTTATATAATGAATGTTATATGTTTTGCATGATTATGCATGTTCTTGATGTTTTAGACTTCTAGGGTTTGTGAATAATGATGTTTGTGATGTATAATTAGGGTTTTGATCAGATGTGGTTCTTAATAATGTTTTATGATGATTATTAGGTGTTATTGATTGATAATATGCAACTAGGGTTTGATATAATTGATAATATTGCATGATTAGAATCTGGACAGATTCTGAATGTCAACTTGTAGGTTCTGTTTTGTGGCTTGAAAATAATTGGTTTGATCGATTCTTTGCATGAATAGATTGTACATAGTCTTAGCTTTTTAGAATGGGCAAAATCATCTGATTTGGATGTCGTTTGATATGTTTTTGGAATTTTCATTTAAAATAGGTCAGGTCAGAATTTCGGGTATCAAACTGAGTCAACTTTGAAACATCATAAATCAAGTTTTATAAAGATTTGGGTTGTGAAATTTTTACAGAAGGTTAATATTGGAGTAATATGAGTTTTCCAAGTGGATTCATCCCGTTTGGATAAAATAGGGCGCACGCGTCTGCACGACGTCTAGTTAGGATTGCATGGTTTTCGAACATTGAATAATTTGGTTTACTTTTGGATTATGTTTTGAGAATAAGCTTCCGCTGTAGTTGGGGATTTTAAACTATGTTTTTGAAATTGCATATGTTCATTTAGATTTGTTTGTTGTGATCGTTGACTTGGATCCTGGTTTGTCATGCGCCTCGCGATAAAACTCCGCAAGTGGATTTTGAGGGTGTGACAACATTCGACCAAGTCATTTGGGCGAATGTGCAGGTCTATATAAGGCAATCTGAATTTTTGAAAGTTAACTTTTGGTCATTTGTTTTCCCTCCCAGTGTGTGTTTCTCCCTAGGGTTATTATTGAGTCTGTAACCAAGTTTAATCATTATAAACAACGTTTTGAAGTGTAATTGATTATGTTAATGAATGAAATGATTATGTTTATGATGATTTCTGTGTTTTGCTAGTTTTATTATCATTTTGTGATCAATTTAGGGATTCCGCACCTGAATTGAACTTGTTTGATCATTATCTTTGTTAATTAGCCGATCCTACGCGCATACAGTATGTAAACAATCTAAAAAAAACCGGCTGCTTTCAGCACATAAACACGATCACACACACAACATCTGACCCACCTCCACCTGGAACAAAGTTTTAGCCAACCACCACGAACACCTGCCAAGAAAACATCATCAGATCGTATGTATAGAACATAAACAACAATTAAATCGCACGTATATACCTTGAGTTGAAGAAGAATGAAAAAAATATGAGACGAAGAAGAAGAAATTAAGAATAGAAAGAAGAAGCTAATGATATTATTAATCAGTTATAAAGCATGCAAAACTTTGTTAACAACTGTCTAGACACATGGCAGCTAAAGAAACAAAGCATATTTTTTAAATAAACACAACAAAAAAACGGCCACCCAAAGATTCGAACATGTGCCAAACCGTTCCAACATAAACAACACAACCACCAGACCAACCATACAAACTTGACATATCCTTGAAATTAAATGTATATAACAGATGACAAATTTTTTTTTATAGGAAATTGAAATCACTATTCATTTTACACGGCTAATAATAATAAGTATGATTATTATAACAATAATAATAATTATGTCGACGGAAGACGAGAAGTTGTTGAAGGAGGCGAACAAGTTACCATGGAAAGATCGATTGTTGCATAAGAACTAGAAGCTCCGTAACGATGCCAACATTGACCTTGCCTCCCCCTGCAACTCCATCACGGATCCTAAAGATCCTCGCATCTGTGAATTAGGTTTGCTTTACTCTTCTTCTTCTTCTTCTTCTTTTTATTGTTAGTATTATTATTATTGAATTAATTTAATTTACATGTTAATCGTGTTTAATTTTGTGGGTATTGGTTGTTTAGGGCTAAAGGCCAATACGGTTTTGTTTTTAAAGAAATCTTTAAATTATGAATGAATTATCTCTAAAGATTTTGAATTATGATTGATTTGTTTTTATGATATGCTGGTTTGTTTTGTTAGGCACCAGGACAGAGCAGCTTCACTTGATGTTTGGGACATATTAAAAGAATTTGTGCGTTCACGATCACGTTCTTGAGGTATGGGCAATCAATTTATTTACAAACATAGGTATACAATTTGTAATATTACCATCACATTGCATTGAACTAGTTGGTTTTGTGCACAATTTATATGTTTGGATTCTGCAGGCAAAGATACCAACATGAAGAACAAAGTTTCAACATGGCGTGATCTCTAAAATGGTATGGGAGTCTTAATTGAAAACCTGCCTTTGTATGAATCTGTTAAAATATACAAATTTTTATGTACATTTTTCGAGTAAGGATTATCTTCAAGTTTTGTAAATGGCATGAATTTGCTCAAAATTCACACAAATTTTGCGTCAGTGCAATGTTTAGAACATATTAATAGCTAATGTGTTCCTCAGGCGACAATAGAATAAGTAACCGAGTACAAGCCTACACTTCTAAAGTCTAAAACACGCTAAAATTAATCTGTTAATACTTTTATAAAGTCTCGACTCCTGTTTATGAGTCATAATACTTAAATACGAGAAATATGTTTGATAAAAAAATGTTCGTGGGTTACACCCCACATTTCCAATATATCATATATCTATACTTTCCATAATAGGAGAAGCGTGAGTGACGTCAGAAAGCTGATGTGTCAGTCGGAGAGAGTGGCCACCAATGCGTGTATAATGCAAAAACTGACGTCATTAATCCCATTAAAAAATTAAAAAAGAGCAAATTTTAGTGATCAAACTTCCAGTGGCAAAAGATTGAAGAAGAAGTCAGCTAGATTTCAAAATTAAGAACTTATTATTAACGTATTCAGATGTTTGTTAATTTTTCCGAGTTGTAAGCTTTTGTGTACATCTTTGCAGTTAAAAGATATGTGTGTTAATTTTGTACACAATGCTTTTAACAACTTGGTATGAATATATTTTAGTTAACAGCTGTTGTTTAACATCTGTTTTCTTGGATGTTATGTTACTTTGTCATCCTCATCTGTTTTAACTTCTGTTATGCAATATCTGTTCTAACAAAAACTTTTTAAAGTCTGTTTTAAAACTCTGAAATATTATATAACTTGAACTTAGAATAGGTTTCCATATCAAAGACTTTTATGTCTCTGCGGGCTGTTTTAAAATTCTGGTGACATCATTCTTTAGTTGAAAATTGTAATTTTATGACAGTTGTTTGTTAACATCCGTTTGACTACTCATGAAATAAATAGGAACAATAAAAGACTTCATCTCACATTTGAGAACAATACATTTAATTATTTAATTAATATAAAATAGTAATCTTTAAATTTAAGTTATATTTCCATCTAGATCCTTCATTTGTAGATGGTGATATTTTAGTAGATTTTTTATTGATATAAAGTATATGTTCATTTTTTAAATACAATAGGAACAATAAAAGACTTCAATTCATATTTGAGAACAATACATTAAATTGTTTAATTAATATAAAATAATAATCTTTAAATTTAAGTTATATTTCCATCTAGATCCTTCGTTTGTACAGTGCTCATCAAAGACTTTTAATTAAGGCTCTACGGGCTGTTTGTAATATGAATTTGAAAAGACTGATCTAATTTATAGATGATGATATTTTTGTATAATTTTTATTGATATAAAATATATGTTCAATTTTTAAATATATAAGAGCAATAAAAGAGTTCAAATTATTTGTAAGAACAATAGTTTTAATTGTTTTATTAATATAAAATAATAACATTATAATGATATGTTATGTTTCCATCTAGATCCTTCGTTTGTATAGTGGTCATCAAGGACATTTAGAGCTGTGATGACTTTTTGTAATTATGAATTTGAAAATACTGATCTAATTTAAATTTATTGTTGTTTTGTTAGATATTATATTGATTACAAGTTAACTATTGCAAAGTCTGTTTTAAAATTCTGGTGACATCATTCTTTAGTTGAAAATTGTAATTTTATGACAGTTGTTTGTTAACATCTGTGACACCCGGCAAATTCTGGTTAACAACGTTGTCTAGATGAAAGTCTACCTTAGCGAGTCACGCGTATATTGTACTTAACTGGGTTAGTTAAGTCGGGTTATGGTTCGGGAACTATCGGTTTAGTCTAGAAGATCATTGGATGTTGGTCTAGAGGTTCATTAGATGTCGGTCCTTAACCAAGTGTACAAACGGTGACGATTCGTAGGATCGTCAGGGCATACGGAACATACAAGTCTCGAGTCCGGTAATTGGTGAACGAGTGTGAATATGTGTATTTACAAGTGTTATGTGTTTACAATCATTATGTGACTTGTCGGTATGTGAATATGTGTTAACATATGTTAAACGGGGTTTAACGCACAAAACACACGAAACCAGCCCCTATAGGCGATTAGGGAAGCCTAATCGCCCATAAGGGGGGGCGAGTAGGCCCTTTAGGGGCGAGTAGGGGACCAAATGCATGACTGTTCATGCGATTTGGCCCCAATTGCATGAACCTACATGCGATTAGGTAATCGCGTGTAAAGGCTGCATAATCGCTAGTTACGTGCTGGACGACTAAAAACGACTATAAATACCATACTTGACCTCCTAAACTTCATTATACAAACCCTAGTCGTCCGATAACCCGCCCCAACACACACACAACCTCTGGAACGCGATTTTTGATCAAAACACAAGGTTTCAAGCTTAATCCAACATTCTTTTACAAATCTAAGGTTTGGTTTCCATCCATGCAATCTTATTAACGTTTTTATTCTATCCCTAATAGTCCAGACCTGTTCTAAAACGGAAAAGCTTTCTGAAAATCGTTAATAAGTGTTGTTAATCAGATTTTAACTAGTATACATGTGTTATGTGTGTTTATGATTAGAAAGCTAGGGTTTTTATGATTCAAGATGAAGGATTAACATGTTATTAGGTTAATTCAGAATACTAATGATATTATGATAATAAAATCTGAGAATTGATTATTAGGGTTATAGTTATGCATGTTTAATGTGGTGTGTCATGCTATGTTTATGGCATTTGGATTACATGGTTGCATGCAGGACTGATAATACGAGGTTAAACGAAGGATTTTGGTTTAAACATGTTTAGAATAGTTGTTGGGATGATATTGGGTGGTTACACACGTTCTGGATCTGATTTGGAGCGTTAAACGCGTGAAAAACCGGAACAGCAAGGTTACAGGCGATTAGGAGGCCAATCGCCAATGTTTCATGCGATCAGGCCCTAATTTCTAGTAGTTTCATGCGATCAGGCCCTAATTGCTAGTAGTTACATGCAATCAGCCCTAAATGCTAGTAGTTACATGCAATCAGCCCTAAATGCTAGTAGTTACATGCAATCAGCCCTAAATGCTAGTAGTTACATGCGATTAGCCCTAAATGCTAGTAGTTACATGCGATTAGCCTTCCTAAATGCCAGTTGACCAACCTAAATGCTAGTTGACTTTTCCTAATCGCGTGTACTGCTGCTGTAAATATAAATTAGCATTCCGAGACCCGATTTGACATGTAGGAACATGCTAGGAACCCCGTAACATATCTAATAACTTGGTAACATATGTTTGGATGTAATTCGATGATACGTGAGCTATGTGCTATAACTTGTTGTGCGTTAACGTATGTTAAGTATGATTGCATGATTTCATGATTGAGAGCGTAAACATAACACGGGAAGTCTCGGGTCACCAATGGGATGTCGAGTCTTGTACTTTGGGTCAGCTAAACAGTCACGGTGTTTTCAAACGAACTTGGTTATGGTCTGGACATCTAGGGACTAATTAACCTGCGGGTTATTAGTCTAAGTGCTTGTAACTGTCATATGTTAGGTCGCCGCTTTACGGGACTAGCATAGCAGTTGAGTTTACTCGTGTTAAGGAGTAACGCAACTTAAGGTGAGTTTACGGCCCCTCTTTTAAACTGGTTTCACATTTTCGGGGGAGAAAACATGTGTTAAAACGATTATTTGGTAACTACTGTCATACTATGGGTTTCTATTGTGTACTACACGATCTTTGGAAGTCCCGGGGGGAACCATGAATGTGCGGGTTTGCACAACGGGGAAATGTGAATAGCGCTATTGGGAGTGACCAACCCCGCTCGTCGACTTGGAGCGTCGGCGGGTGCATATTTTCTCAAACAGGAACAACAGGAACAACAGGGTTACTACATCGGGCATACATTTGGTTTACGAGTTAGTAATGGTTTTCCAATCGTGGTAGTAACAAAACATACGCCTAGCTAGCGTACACTGGTTTTCGATTTGTTATAGTATGGACAGGTGGACTTGGTACTTGGATTACAAAACCTGTAAACTCACCAGCATTTTTGTGCTGACGTAAACTTTTACATGTTTTCTCAGGTCGCTAAGGTAGCACTACTGGACTAGGGCGCACGCGTCTGCACGGCGTCTAGTTAGAGTCGCATGGTTTCATATGTTGAACATTTGGTTTACTTTTGAGATACTGTTTTGAATAAGCTTCCGCTGTAAACGGGGATTTTTAACTATGTTTTGAAATTGCATTATATTCATTTAGACTTGTTTATTGTGATCGTTGGTTTGGATCCGGGTTTGTCATGCACCTCGCGGTAAAACTCCGCAAGTGGATTTGAGGGTGTGACAGATTGGTATCAGAGCCAATGGTTATAGTGAACTAGGACTGCATGTAGAGTCTAGTCTATAGCCGAGTCGCACACACTAGACGATCACATGGTACTAAACATTATGGTCGTTTACGCATGGTCTTCTCGGGGTGTCTCTAAATCATTTGGTCTTTCTACGTTACATCATCCGTTCTATCTTAAGTCGGGTTACTTGCTTTCTAGGCAGTGTAGTATATTGGAGTGAATCGTGTACCCTTGAGATTTGTCCAAGGCTCGGACTTCTCCCTTTCATACTCCAATAGAAACACTTGCCATAAACTACCGTAGAATTACGGTGTATAGCTAAGAGTCTATGTTCGGTGATTCGAACTTTGAACTAGGAGAACACTTGGAGGACCATGTAGAGCGGTTTATCATTTTGGGTGCACACAAAATCATAAACCGAAATGCATGGAAGCCCTAGTGAGCTCTGGGTTTGAAGGGATAGTCCTGGATTGGATCTAGCTTTGATCTTGTAAACATTAGTGGTTATCTTTATCTGCGAAACTAAATTTTCTCGTTCTTTCTGCCAGAATCATGTCTGGAGTACGAGGAGGACGTGGAGGTGGTCGCAATGGTGGACGTGGTGGTGGTCGCGGTGGTGCTGGTGGTCGTGGAGGTATTAACCTATCGCAGGCTGATCTGAACAACTTGCTCCAAGCTGCCTTCCAGTTAGGGCACAACGGTGGTGGTAAGTTGATTCATCCATTTTCTTTGCCTTATTGGTGAACCTTGTTTACATTCGTCGTGATTCCTCACGCATTTCATTTCAGGTGGTCCTGTTAACCCACCCCCACCCATGTGTACCTACAAGATGTTTCGGGACTGTAAGCCCTAGGAATTCTCTGGCACTGAGGGTGCGGTGAGCTTGCTTAGGTGGCTGGAGAAAGTGGAGTCAGTGTTTCTGATGTGTAACTGTCTCCCAGAAGATCGGGTTAAGTATGCTGCTGCGTTATTCCAGGATGTTGCTTTGACTTGGTGGAATAACATCACCCAGAATATGGGTATTGGGGAGGCGTATGCTATGCCTTGGGAGAATTTTGTGCAGCTGCTGAAGCGTGAGTACTGTCCGAGGGAAGAGGTGCAGAAGCTAGAGCACGAGGTGTGGAACCTCAAGATGACTGGGTCTGAAATTGAGAAGTATACTGTGAGGCGTAACGAGTTGGCAGTGCTGTGTCCTGATCTGCATGTGCTAGAGTACAGGAGGATTGAACACTATGTCTCGGGGTTAGTACCAGAAATTGCAGGGTTAGTGGCTGCGGGAAATCATCCTACGTACGTAGAGGTGGTCCGATCGGCTCATAGGATGACCAACTTGAAGGTGAATGAAGGTATTTTGCCGGCTAAGGGTTCGATTGTTAAGGCCCCAGAGAACAACAAGCGCAAGTGGGATAATGAAGGGAAAGGATCTGGGCCAGCACAACAGGGTAAGAGGTTTGATAATGGGGGTTCTTCTTCTTCGGGTAACAAGCAGGGTGGTTATGCGGGGAAACTGCCTAAATGCAACAAGTGTGGACGCCATCATCAAGGGAACTGCGACAGTAACCGTTGTCACCGCTGCCAGCGAACTGGACATTTTGCTAAAGATTGTCGGGTTACACTTCCATCGACCCAGGCCCCGACTACTAACTCAGCTCCTACTACTCAAAGGACTACAGGAAGACAAGGATGTTACAACTGTGGTGAGACTGGGCATTACAAGAAGGATTGCCCAAAACTGAAGCAGGGTGGAAACAACGGTAATGGGAACAACGGGGGCGGTGGCAGGAATGCACGCGCCTTCGTCATTGGGGCCGCTGAGGCTAGACAGGATCCTGACACAGTCACCGGTACGTTCCTTCTCAATAATCGTTCTATTAGTGTGTTATTTGATTCTGGTGCCGACAAGAGTTTTGTATCCATGGAAGTTAGTCGACTGCTAGATGTAGTACCCGTACCATTAGAGACTAAGTATATTATTGAGTTGGCTGACGGTAAAAAGATTGAGGCTACTAGTATCCTTCGGGGGTGTCAATTAGAGTTGTCGGGTTTATCGTTCCCCATCGACCTTATGCCGGTACCTTTGGGTAGTTTTGACGTTGTGGTAGGAATGGATTGGTTGTCTTTGTATCGCGCAGAGATTTTCTGTTACGATAAGGTTATTCGGATTCCTCTCCCTGATGGAGAATTCCTTTCTGTGTACGGTATCAAGGGTGGTGTTCCGCTGAATATCACCTCTAGCATGAAAGCCCTTAAGTGTCTTCGAAAGGGTTATCCAGCCGTTTTGGCACTTTTATCTGTTTCCTCTGGTGATGAGAAGAAGATCGACGATATTCCAGTTGTACGCGAGTTTCCTGATGTTTTTCCCGATGATTTGTCTGGCCTTCCTCCCCATCGTCAGGTCGAGTTCGGTATTGATCTTGTACCAGGGGCTGCTCCTATTGCTCGGGCCCCCTACCGTCTTGCACCTCCCGAGATGCAGGAATTGTCTAGTCAGTTACAGGAACTCTTGGACAAGGGTTTCATCAGGCCAAGTTCTTCCCCTTGGGGAGCCCCGATTCTATTCGTCAAGAAGAAGGATGGAAGTTTCCGATTGTGTGTGGACTACAGAGAACTGAACAAATTGACCGTCAAGAACCGTTATCCTCTTCCACGTATTGATGATCTATTCGACCAGCTCCAGGGTTCTAGTTACTACTCCAAGATTGATTTGAGGTCCGGTTATCACCAGTTACGCGTAAGGGAAGCTGACGTTGCAAAGACTGCCTTTCGTACACGTAATGGCCATTTCGAATTCTTGGTCATGCCTTTCGGTCTCACGAACGCACCGGCGGTTTTCATGGACTTGATGAACCGCGTTTGCAAACCATATTTGGACAAGTTCGTCATTGTGTTTATTGATGACATCCTGATCTACTCTAAGAACAAGACCGAACACGAGGAACATCTGCGGTTAGTTTTGGAACTCTTGCGACGGGAACAACTTTACGCCAAGTTCTCAAAGTGTGACTTTTGGTTACGCGAAGTTCAGTTCCTAGGACATGTGGTTAATGAACTAGGGATTCATGTCGATCCAGCTAAGATCGAAGCGATCAAGGACTGGGGAGCACCTAAGACGCCAACTGAGGTGCGGCAATTCCTAGGCCTTGCGGGCTACTATCGTAGTTTCATTCAGGGTTTCTCGAAGATCGCTCAACCCCTGACCATTCTCACGCAGAAGGATAGAAAATTCGACTGGGGTGAACCACAAGAGTCGGCATTTCAAGAACTGAAGTCTAAACTTTGTTCTGCTCCTATTTTATCTTTACCTGAAGGCCCTGATGATTTCGTTGTTTACTGTGATGCTTCTATTCATGGTCTCGGTTGCGTGTTGATGCAACGCGAGAAAGTGATCACGTATGCTTCTCGTCAACTCAAGGTGCACGAGAAGAACTACACCACCCATGATTTGGAGTTGGGTGCAGTGGTTTTCGCGTTGAAAATTTGGAGACATTACTTGTACGGTACCAAATGCACCATCTACACCGATCACAAGAGTCTCCAACATATTTTCGACCAACAACATCTGAACATACGGCAGCGTCGTTGGATTGAACTTCTGAACGACTATGATTGTGCCATTAAGTACCATCCTGGCAAGGCGAATGTTGTAGCAGATGCCTTGAGCAGGAAGGAATCAACTAAACCTCGTCGCGTTCGGGCGTTGCAGCTCACCATTCATTCATCCCTACCCGATCAACTCCGTTCTGCCCAGTTAGAAGCTTTGAAGGAGGAAAACCTTAAAGCTGAAACTATGCACGGTGCCGACAAGCACCTCTAGCGAAGGCCTGATGGCCTGCACTATTTCGCAGAACGCATATGGGTTCCTTTATTCGGGGGACTTCGGGAGCTAGTCCTAGATGAGGCTCATAAGTCCCGGTATTCTATTCATCCTGGTTCTGATAAGATGTATCAAGATCTGAAGGTGCTCTACTGGTGGCCAAACATGAGGTCGGATATAGCCTCATACGTGAGCAAATGCTTGACCTGTGCTAAGGTCAAGGTGGAATACCAGAAACCGTCGGGTCTCTTGCAACAACCTGAAATTCCGGAATGGAAATGGGAACGGATTACCATGGATTTTGTCACGCAACTTCCTAAATCACCAAGCGGGAATGACAAGATATGGGTGATTGTCGACCGGTTGACGAAATCAGCCCATTTTCTTGATATTAAGGAGACCGACACCATGGATCGTTTGGCTCGTCTTTATTTGAAGGAAGTTGTTTCTAAGCATGGGGTGCCAGTTTCTATTATCTCGGATCGTGACTCCCATTTTACTTCTCACTTCTGGAAGTCTTTGCACAAGGCTTTGGGTACCCAACTAGACATGAGTACGGCTTATCACCCACAGACTGACGGTCAGAGTGAGCGCACGATTCAAACTTTAGAAGACATGCTGCGGGCATGTGTGATCGATTTTGGCAAGGGTTGGGAAGCTCATCTACCGTTAGTAGAATTCTCGTACAATAACAGTTATCACACGAGCATCAAGGCGGCTCCGTTCGAAGCACTGTACGGGCGGAAATGCCGTTCTCCTCTTTGTTGGGCTGAAGTGGGTGAGAGTCAACTCACTGGGCCTGAACTAGTGTACGAAACTTCGGAAAAGATCGTACAGATTCGTAACCGGTTGGCAGCGGCACGGGATCGGCAAAAGAGTTATGCTGATCAGCGTCGCAAACCATTGGAATTCCAAGTTAATGACAAGGTACTTCTAAAAGTCTAACCATGGAAGGGCGTCATACGCTTTGGGAAGCGTGGCAAACTCAATCCGCGGTATGTCGGCCCATTTACGATCCTGGAACGGATTGGGCCGGTGGCATATCGTCTTGATTTACCGACGGAGCTCGGTAACGTACATAACGTCTTCCATGTGTCCAACTTGAAGAAGTGTCTGGCTGACGAGTCTCTCATCGTTCCACTGGAAGAGATCAGGGTTGATGATCGTCTCTCATCGTTCCACTGACGAGTCTCTCATCGTTCCACTTGAAGAAGTGTCTGGCTGACAAGTCTCTCATAGTTTTAATTGTTTTATTAATATAAAATAATAACATTATAATGATATGTTATGTTTCCATCTAGATCCTTCGTTTGTATAGTGGTCATCAAGGACATTTAGAGCTGTGATGACTTTTTGTAATTATGAATTTGAAAATACTGATCTAATTTAAATTTATTGTTGTTTTGTTAGATATTATATTGATTACAAGTTAACTATTGCAAAGTCTGTTTTAAAATTCTGGTGACATCATTCTTTAGTTGAAAATTGTAATTTTATGACAGTTGTTTGTTAACATCTGTGACACCCGGCAAATTCTGGTTAACAACGTTGTCTAGATGAAAGTCTACCTTAGCGAGTCACGCGTATATTGTACTTAACTGGGTTAGTTAAGTCGGGTTATGGTTCGGGAACTATCGGTTTAGTCTAGAAGATCATTGGATGTTGGTCTAGAGGTTCATTAGATGTCGGTCCTTAACCAAGTGTACAAACGGTGACGATTCGTAGGATCGTCAGGGCATACGGAACATACAAGTCTCGAGTCCCGGGAATTGGTGAACGAGTGTGAATATGTGTATTTACAAGTGTTATGTGTTTACAATCATTATGTGACTTGTCGGTATGTGAATATGTGTTAACATATGTTAAAACGGGGTTTAACGCACAAAACACACGAAACCAGCCCCTATAGGCGATTAGGGAAGCCTAATCGCCCATAAGGGGGGGCGAGTAGGCCCTTTAGGGGCGAGTAGGGGACCAAATGCATGACTGTTCATGCGATTTGGCCCCAATTGCATGAACTTACATGCGATTAGGCTTCCTAATCGCGTGTAAAGGCTGCATAATCGCTAGTTACGTGCTGGACGACTAAAAACGACTATAAATACCATACTTGACCTCCTAAACTTCATTATACAAACCCTAGTCGTCCCATAACCCGCCCCAACACACACACAACCTCTGGAACACGATTTTTGATCAAAACACAACGTTTCAAGCTTAATCCATCATTCTTTTACAAATCTAAGGTTTGGTTTCCATCCATGCAATCTTATAAACGTTTTTATTCAATCCCTAATAGTCCAGACCTGTTCTAAAACGGAAAAGCTTTCTGAAAATCGTTAATAAGTGTTGTTAATCGGATTTTAACTAGTATACATGTGTTATGTGTGTTTATGATTAGAAAGCTAGGGTTTTTATGATTCAAGATGAAGGATTAACATGTTATTAGGTTAATTCAGAATACTAATGATATTATGATAATAAAATCTGAGAATTGATTATTAGGGTTATAGTTATGCATGTTTAATGTGGTGTGTCATGCTATGTTTATGGCGTTTGGATTACATGGTTACATGCAGGACTGATAATACGAGGTTAAACGAAGGATTTTGGTTTAAACATGTTTAGAATAGTTTTTGGGATGATATTGGGTGGTTACACACGTTCTGGATCTGATTTGGAGCGTTAAACGCTCGAAAAACCGGAACAGCAAGGTTACAGGCGATTAGCAATCCTAATCGCCTATGTTAGAGGCGATTAGGAGGCCAATCGCCAATGTTTCATGCGATCAGGCCCTAATTGCTAGTAGTTTCATGCGATCAGGCCCTAATTGCTAGTAGTTACATGCAATCAACCCTAAATGCTAGTAGTTACATGCAATCAGCCCTAAATGCTAGTAGTTACATGCAATCAGCCCTAAATGCTAGTAGTTACATGCGATTAGCCCTAAATTCTAGTAGTTACATGCGATTAGCCTTCCTAAATGCCAGTTGACCAACCTAAATGCTAGTTGACTTTTCCTAATCGTGTGTACTGCTGCTGTAAATATAAATTAGCATTCCGAGACCCGATTTGACATGTAGGAACATGCTAGGAACCCCGTAACATATCTAATAACTTGGTAACATATGTTTGGATGTAATTCGGTGATACGTGAGCTATGTGCTATAACTTGTTGTGCGTTAACGTATGTTAAGTATGATTGCATGATTTCATGATTGAGAGCGTAAACATAACACGGGAAGTTTCGGGTCACCAATGGGATGTCGAGTCTTGTACTTTGGGTCAGTTAAACAGTCACGGTGTTTTCAAACGAACTTGGTTATGGTCTGGACATCTAGGGACTAATTAACCTGCGGGTTATTAGTCTAAGTGCTTGTAACTGTCATATGTTAGGTTGCCACTTTACGGGACTAGCATAGCAGCTGAGTTTACTCGTGTTAAGGAGTAACGCAACTTAAGGTGAGTTTACGGCCCCTCTTTTAAACTGGTTTCACATTTTCGGGGGAGAAAACATGTGTTAAAACGATTATTTGGTAACTACTGTCATACTATGGGTTTCTATTGTGTACTACACGATCTTTGGAAGTCCCGGGGGGAACCATGAATGTGCGGGTTTGCACAACGGGGAAATGTGAATAGCGCTATTGGGAGTGACCAACCCCGCTCGTCGACTTGGAGGGTCGGCGGGTGCATATTGTCTCAAACAGGAACAACAGGAACAACAGGGTTACTACATCGGGCATACATTTGGTTTACGAGTTAGTAATGGTTTTCCAATCGTGGTAGTAACAAAACATACGCCTAGCTAGCGTACACTGGTTTTCGATTTGTTATAGTATGGACAGGTGGACTTGGTACTTGGATTACAAAACCTGTAAACTCACCAGCATTTTTGTGCTGACGTAAACTTTTACATGTTTTCTCAGGTCGCTAAGGTAGCACTACTGGACTAGGGCGCACGCGTCTGCACGGCGTCTAGTTAGAGTCGCATGGTTTCATATGTTGAACATTTGGTTTAATTTTGAGATACTGTTTTGAATAAGCTTCCGCTGTAAACGGGGATTTTTAACTATGTTTTGAAATTGCATTATATTCATTTAGACTTGTTTATTGTGATTGTTGGTTTGGATCCTGGTTTGTCATGCACCTCGCGGTAAAACTCCGCAAGTGGATTTGAGGGTGTGACAACATCAGTTTGACTACTCATGAAATATTATATATCTTGAACTTAGAATAGATTTCCATATCAAATTTATTATTAAGACATTGAACATAATGATAATATTCATGTTAATAATTTAAACTGATTGTTATAATAACTTAAGTGAGTTATATGTAAATATTCAGTTTACATAAAATAGTCATTTGGTAAATTTAAGTTATATTTCCATATAGATCCTTCGTTTGTACAGTACTCATCAAAGACCTTTAGAGCTCTGCGGGCTTTTTGTAATTATGAATTTAAAAACACTGATCTACTTTAAATTTATAGGTATTTTTTTTAGATATTGATTACAAGTTAAGTTTGGAAAGTCTGTTTTTAAACTCTGTTTAAATCATCCTTTAGTTGAAAATTGTAACGTATCATAGTTGTTTGCAACATCTGTTGACAAGTCATGAAATACTCTATAACTTGAATTTAGAGTAGATTTCTATACCAAAGTTATTACTAGGACATTGAACATAATAATAATACTTATATTAATTATTTAAAAAGATGTTTATAATAACATTACTGAGTTATATATAACTATTCAGTTTACATATATATTAAAATATAAGCACACTTTTTTTATTTCATCTCATTTCTTAAAGAAGTATGTGATGTAATATTATTTATTTAAAACATAATAAATAGTCAATAAAAACTATAGTTACACCTTCTATAGATGATGATATTTTGGTATAATTTTTATTGATATAAAATATATGTTCAATTTTTAAATATATAAGAGCAATAAAAGAATTCAAATTATTTGTAAGAACAATAGTTTTAATTGTTTTTTTTAATATAAAATAATAGCATTATAATGATATGTAATGTTTCAATCTAGATCCTTCGTTTGTACATTGGTCATCAAAGACTTTTAGGGCTCTGCGGAATGTTTTTAATTATGAATTTGAAAAGCCTGTACTACTTTAAATTTATAGGTATTTTGTTAGATATTGATTACAAGTTAAGTTTGAAAAGTCTGTTTTTAAACTCTGTTTAAATCATCCTTTAGTTGAGAATTGTAACGTGTCATAGTTGTTTGCAACATTTGTTGACAAGTCATGAAATACTCTATAACTTGAATTTAGAGTATATTTCTATATCAAAGTTATTATTAGGACATTGAACATAATAATAATATTTATATTAATTATATAAAAAGATGCTTATAATAACATTACTGAGTTATATATAACTATTTAGTTTACATATATATTAAAATATTAGCACACTGATTTTATTTCATGTCATTTCTTAAAGAAGTTTGTGATGAAAATATTATTTATTTAAAACATAATAAGTAGTCAATAAAAACTATAGATACACCTTTTATAGATGATGACCTTTTTGTATAATTTTTATTGATATAAAATATATGTTCAATTTTTAAATATATAAGAGCAATAAAAGAGTTCAAATTATTTGTAAGAACAATAGTTTTAATTGTTTTATTAATATAAAATAATAGCATTATAATGATATGTTATGTTTCAATCTAGAACCTTCGTTTGTACAGTGGTCATCAAAGACTTTTAGGGCTCTGCGGCTGTTTTTAATTATGAATTTAAAAAGACTGAACTAATTTAAATTTAAAGGTATTTTGTTAGATATTGATTACAAGTTAAGTTTGAAAAGTCTGTTTTTAAACTCTGTTTAAATCATCCTTTAGTTGAAAATTGTAACGTATCATAGTTGTTTGCAACATTTGTTGACAAGTCATGAAATACTCTATAACTTTAATTTAGAGTATATTTCTATACCAAACTTATTATTAGGACATTGAACATAATAATAATATTTATATTAATTATATAAAAAGATGTTTATAATAACATTACTGAGTTATATATAACTATTCTGTTTACATATATATTAAAATACTAGCACACTTATTTTATTTCATGTCATTTCTTAAAGAAGTTTGTGATGGAAATATTATTTATTTAAAACATAATAAGTAGTCAATAAAAACTATAGTTAGACCTTTTATAGATGATAATATTTTTGTATGATTTTGATTGATACAAAATATATGTTCAATTTTTAAATATATAAGAACAATAAAAGAGTTCAAATTATTTGTAAGAACAATAGTTTTAATTCTTTTATTAATATAAAATAATAACATTATAATGATATGTTATGTTTCAATCTAGATCCTTCGTTTGTACAGTGGTCATCAAAGACTTTTAGGGCTCTACGGGCTGTTTGTAATTATGAATTTGAAAAGACTGAACTAATTTAAATTTATAGGTATTTTTTTTAGATATTGATTATAAGTTAAGTTTCAAAAGTCTGTTTTTAAATTCTATTTAAATCATCCTTTAGTTGAAAATTTTAATGTATCATAATTATTTGCAACATCCATTGACAACTCATGAAATATTCTATAACTTGAATTTAGAGTAGATTTCTATACCAAAGTTATTATTAGGACATTGAACACAATAATAATATTTATATTAATAATTTAAAAGGATGTTTATAATAACATTACCAAGTTATATTTCCATCTAGATCATTCATTTGTATAGTACTCATCAAAGACTTTTATGGCTCTGCGGGCTGTTTGTAATTATGAATTTGAAAAGACTGATCCAATTTATATTTATAGGTATTTTGTTAGATATTGATTACAAGTTATGTTTTGAAAGTCTGTTTTTAAAAGTTTGGTTACATCATTCTTTACTTGAAAATTGTAATTTATCATAGTTATTTTGTCAAATCGTTTGTAAGAACAATACTTTTAATTCTTTAGTTAATATAAAAAATAATATTATTTATATTTATAATATCTTTCCATCTATATTCTCCTTTTGTACAGTTGTCATCAAAGTTATTATTAGGACATTGAACATAATGATAGTATTCATCTTAATAGTTTAAACAGATGGTTATAATAACTTAACTGAGTTATATGTAAATTTGAAGTTTAGATATATGTTTAAATATTAGTTACAGTGAGTATATTTCATGTCTTTTGTTAAAAAAGTTTGTTATGGAAATATTATTTATTTAAAACATAATAAGTTGTCAATATTGCCGTATCTTCTGCAATATTAAATATATATATATTATTTATTTTAAAGTTTACCAACAATAAGTTTGTTTGTGTAATTTAAGAATAAAATGTAAATTTATGGTAATATTTTTTAGTATTTTTATAATATATTAAAAATATTTACATCTACCATTAATTACCGCCGTATTTTGCAAGTTTCCATCTACATTGTTGAACTGTATATAGTGATCATTATAGTGCTTTAGGGCTATTCACTGGCTGTAATAATTATTACCTTGAAACTCGAATTTTGAAGTGACATGATATTTTTTACTTATATTTATTTATGAAAAATGAATATATACATATTTCTATTAATTAAAAAATAGTAATAAATTAAGTTAAATATAAAGATTTTAAAAGTTAATATCGTGTTTTGTTTATAATATATGTTCTGCAAAATAAATGTTTTCATCATTTATTGAATTTCATTTTTATTTAATCTATATTTTTGTAAAATGCAATATAATTTAAAAAAGATAATATATGTTTATATTTATATATAAGGTTTACAATTTTCAAGTATTTTTAAATCAACATCAGGAATTTTTAGTTTATTCACCGTATAAAAAGTTGAGAAATTCACAATATTCATTTTCTATTTTTAGATTTGAAAGAACTATTTTCAGTTTAGAACTTCCCATGAAAAGTTAACATTATTTTTATTATTTTTGTTGTGTTGAATTGTATTTTATTATATCAAAAATAAATACAAAATATCAAAGATAACTTCCAACTTTAGGTTTACTTGAAATCTAACTGATAAAGTTAAAAATCAACTTTACGAATAATTAGTATATTTTTTATTCTATAAAAGGGGAGGAACTCCCAATATTTCATTTGTCATCTCTATACATGTGTCCATCCAATATGCATAATGATATTTACTGTCAAATGTATTTTCACAAATTTTCGAAAGATTCTTACAATCAAAGGAAAGTAGATTACCAACAATCCGTTGGTAAGAAAGTTGGAATTCATTTTTTTCGTCATTTATACAATCAAAGGCAGGTATCATGAGGACTTTTGGCGCACTTCCTTGAGTGCGTAACACATCACGCTTCTCTTGGACTTCCATGAGTGGCTAACAAAGAGATTGTCTTCTGGTAATGTGTTGGGTTCCATATTTCCATTGGAACAAGAAGATCAGAGGTTCGAGCTTGGTATCTTGCTGACGAAGAAGAAAATCTAACACAACATATTATATGCTTAGTCCCTAATCTATCACTAATAATATTATTGTCTAATCTTTACGGCTTTTAGAACAGGATCATATTTAAATAGTAGTTGTTGTCGTGTAATTCTTTTCTATGTTTTTGTTCCTATGATCCTGTGAAAAAAATATCATTCTCTAGGGTTAGTTTGCTAGAAGGATTTATTTATGTTTCTTTTTATTTTTATGTGCTTTTATGTAAACTCATATATTGTAATTCTGTTGTCATTAAAGTAGTTTTTCAAACATATTTGAATTTCTTCTTTTATAAATCTTCCATTTTGTGTTTATTTTTGTTAAATTAAATATTTAACTCAAGTTATTTAATTGTAATAATATGATTGAATCATATAACAGCTGTTTTAAAGAAACTTTGTTAAAGAGAAGTAAAAAGATTTTAGGGACTGTAGAAAATCGCAGTTAGTTGTTGCTCGATGGGTTTTGGTTGGTCTAAAAACTAAATTGTATACGGCTAAAATCAACATATGTTTGGTGTTTCGTAAAGAAATATTAAAAATGTAAATGTGTTATAGTTGCCAAAGTGATTGTTAGGACATTGAACATAATTATAATATTTATATTTATAATTTAAACAGATGGTTATAATATCATAATTCACTTATATGTAAATATTCAGTTTACATATATTAAAATATTTGTTACATTATATATATTTCATGTCATTTCTTACAAAAGTTTGTCATTGAAATATTATTTATTTTTTAAAACTTAATAAGTCGCCAATAAAAACTATAATTTCAAATTTTATAGGAACAATAAAAGACTTCAGATCATTTGTAAGAACAATAGTTTTAATTGTTTAATTAATATAAAATAATAATGTTTTAACTTATGGGATGTTTGCATTTAGATCCTTCGTTTGTACAGTGCTCATCAAAGACTTTTAGGGCTATGAGGACTGTTTGTAATTACGAATGTGAAAAGACTGATCGGATTTAAATATATAGGTATTTTGTTAGATATTGATTATAAGTTAAGTTTGGAAAGTCTGTTTTTAAACTCTGTTTAAATCATCCTTTAGCTGAAAATTGTAATGTATCATAGTTGTTTTCAACATCCGTTCACAAGTTATCAAATTCTATATAACTTGAATTTAGAGTATGTCACACCCTCAAATTTCCACTTGCGGAGTTTTACCGCGAGGCACATGAAAAACCAGGATCAAAGTCAACGGTCACAATAAACAACACTATATGAAATACGTAAACTCAAAACTTGGTTATCAAACTATTTAAACCATAGCGGAAGCATTTCAAAATTTAGTCAACTACAAAACTGTATTCCAACATGTTCAAAACATTTATTTAAAATATGCTACTAAGCCTAGACGCCAGTGCAGACCCGTGCGCCTAGTCCAACTGATGCTACCTTAGCGACCTGAGAAAAACATGCCAAAAAGACGTCAACATATATAATGCTGGTGAGTTCAAAGGTTTGTTCAAAATGTTACCAAAGTAGTTACCAAAACGTTACCATGTCCATACTATACCAATGTTACCAAGTACGCTAGCTAGGCGTATGTTTTATTACTACTACGATTGGAAAACCATTACTAGACACGTTTAGCAATGCTTAGCAATGTTCAGCCCGAATGTTCAGCATGATACCAATGTTACCAGTTCGAGACAATATGCACCCGCCCGGCCCGCCAAGCCGACGAGTGGGGCAGGTCACGCCCAATAGATCTATCCACACTTCCCCTGTTGTGCATCCCCGCACATTCATGGTTTTCCCCCGGGACTTTAAAAGATCGTATAGCAATGAAAAGTTAAAACCATAGTATGACATATGTTACCAAAATAGTTTAGCGCATGTTTTCTCCCCCAAAAGTTAAAGCTGTAAAAGTGGGGCCGTGAACTCACCTTAGATAGCGTTCTTCAGTAAATAGTAAAGTGCCAAGCCCTTGATAATCCCACTACCGGAGATCTATCAAAATGTTCACATAAGTGTTCCGACTAATAACCATAAGGTTATCTAGTCCCCGATTGTCCAGATCATAACCAAGTATGTTTTAAAACGTGTTTAAGTGTTCAACCGACACACTAGACCGACCCGACATCCCGTTGGTGACCCATTACCCTAACTAATCAAGTACACATAGATTACACACAAGGTTCAAGCATAAAACACTTAGTTTGTATCAAAAATCTCATTTTTGAATCAAAAGGTTCGAACCAGGCAGATAAATCCACCTTCGCCCCTTTTTAAGCCACATTCGCCCGTTTAATGTCATGTTCGACCGTTTGATGCCACGTTCGACCGTTTGATGTGGTTCTACCAAACGTTTCCCAGGTTCGACCCTGGGATCTCACATTCGACCACCCGGTTGGTCGAATGAGCCCAGGTTCGACCCTGTCAGATAAGTTTCCCTAAAAACGCTTCAAACACATTCGAAACATCGCAAAACATCATCAAACACAGCAGTCAAGCATGAATAGCTTATCCCTACAAAACCCCATCAATTTTGCCCCAAAACCAGTTTGTTTTAACCCTTTCCCAAAATGGCAAAATTATGGAAATGTCACATCATGCATGGAATTCTTACCCAATTTAGAAACTTTTTGAAATCCTTTTATAATCATCTTAATATGCTCTGTTTAATGTGTTTATGAAAACCCCCAATAGTTTTATTAATAATAATAACATGTAACAATCCTTAGATTTATCAAAAATCCCCAAAATACCCATAATATCACCATCTATCTAATTGTAACCCTAAACAACAATATACCAACATCAATAGCAACCCTAGATCATGTTTCTATCATAGGTACGTTAGCAAATCATTAAACAACACATAATATCACATAACACATCATTAACGTATGTTTATTGATATGAAAACCTATGTTTAATGATAAGGCTTAGGTTTAGAAAGATGTTTAAAAGGTTTTTAATCATGAAAACACCCTTAGAACAGATCTAGACATTTAGGGTTAGATGAAAACGAATTAAAATGCCTTAGAAAGGGTTTAGTATTAAGAACACACCTTGGATTCTTGATTAGATGTTGTTGATGGGTTAGATTATGAAAAACCAGAGCAAAAACTCCTTCCTCGGTGTTAAAAATCATTTGAGAGTGTTTAGAGACGGCTAGGGTTTGTGAAATGGTGAAAAATGACAAAGTTTGGTATTTATACTAGGCCACATTCGACCCCTGTCTCTGGTCGAATGTAACCTCCTTCGACCCTTTCACAGGGTCGAATGTACCCTGACTTGGTCGAATGGAATTCTTTCAATTCCATATCCCAGGTTCGCCATTTTGCTAAAGGTCGAACCAAGACAAATTTCCAGGTTCGCCTACTCGAAGTGGTCGAACCAGGGCTTATGTTTTTCTAGTTTTCCAGTTTGTCGTGTTTAACGCATTTTAACGCACCTTAACATATGAGCATGCAACCTTAGTCTATGTTTAACATATTTAGGCACGTATGATTACCTGTACGTCGTTTAAAACATGTCTTTGCATATAATCCACCACACGATAATTAATCTACACATACACTTAATTAGTTCATGTAATTTCACCAACAACGGGACCCGGTACTAGTGTATTCCCAAAACGACTCCCAATGATCCTCCAGATCATTAAACCCTGGACAATCTTAAATTGACCCGACTCAACTTACCTAGTTAAGTCCGTTTATAAATGTTTCCCGGTAAGGTAGATTTAGATGTTACTAAAATGTTTAAGCCAAATATGCCGGGTGTCACATCATCCCCACGTTGAAAGAATTTTCATCCCGAAAATTGCACGAAGCCCAAAAATGACAGAGACGAAAAGAATGAAACGAAAAGAAAATTTACCGGATGTCACATCATCCCCACGTTGAAAGGAATCTCGACCCGAGATTCATTCTGCTTCAGCAGTAACATGCCTCGATTCGAATGCGCGTTTCGAAAAAAGACGGGGATACTTAGCTTTCATTTGATCCTCCCGTTCCCACATGAACTCCGGTCCACAGTTCGAGTTCCAACGAACTTTGACGATGCGGATTTTACTCCGACGAAGGCTACGAATCTTGTAGTCAAGGATCTCGACAGGTTCCTCCACAATGCGCAGACGATCATCAACCTTGATCTCTTCCAGTGGTACGATGAGAGATTCATCAGCCAAACATTTCCTCAAGTTTGACACATGGAAGACGTTGTGAACACTACCGAGCTCCGCCAGTAAGTCAAGTCTGTATGCCACCGGCCCAATCCGTTACAGGATTGCGAACGGTCCGACATAACGAGGGTTAAGCTTGCCACGCTTTCCAAAGCGTATGACGCCCTTCCATGGTGAAACTTTCAGAAGTACCCTGTCCCCAACCTGGAACTCCAAAGGTTTGCGACGGCGATCGGCATAACTCTTCTGACGATCCCGCGCAGCAGCCAAATGGTTACAAATTTGTATGATTTTCTCCGAAGTTTCGTACACAAGTTCCGGACTAGTGAGCTGGCTCTCGCCCACCTCGGCCCAACAAAGAGGTGATCGACATTTCCGTCCGTAGAGAGCCTCGAACGGAGCTGCCTTGATACTAGAGTGATAGCTGTTGTTGTAGGAGAACTCCACCAACGGTAGGTGAATCTCCTAACTCTTGCCAAAATTGATAACACATGCCCGAAGCATGTCTTCCAAGGTTTGAATTGTCCGCTCACTCTGTCCATCAGTTTGCGGATGATATGCCATACTCATATCCAACTGAGTACCCAAATCCTTGTGTAGAGCCTTCCAGAAATGCGAAGCAAAACGAGAATCACGATCAGAAATAATAGAAACGGGCACCCCATGCCGAGCAACCACCTCCTTAAGGTAAAGTCGAGCCAACCGCTCGAGTCCATCGGTTTCCTTAATAGGTATGAAACGTGCTGATTTTGTCAACCTGTCAACAATCACCCAGATCATATCATAACTACTTGGTGATCTTGGTAGTTTGGTGACAAAATCCATCGTGATTCGCTCCCACTTCCATTCTGGAACCTCTGGTTGTTGCAGGAGACCCGACGGCCTCTGATACTCCACCTTGACTTTAGCACAAGTCAAGCATTTGCTGACATATGAAGCTATATCAGCCTTCATGTTTGGCCACCAATAAAGTATCTTCAAATCCTGATACATCTTATCAGAGCCAGGGTGAATAGAATACCGGGATTTGTGAGCTTCATCCAAGACAAGCTCGCGTAATCCCCCGAACAAGGGAACCCAAACACGTCCTGCAAAATAGTGTAAGCCATCAATCCTAAGTTCAAGATGCTTGTCCGCACTGTGCATGGTTTCAGCTTTAAGGTTCTCCTCCTTCAAAGCTTCCAACTGTGCAGGACGAATTCGGTCAGGCAATGAGGAATGAATGGTGAGCTGTAAGGCTCGAACACGAAGAGGATTCACAGACTCCTTCCTACTCAAGGCGTCCGCCACAACGTTCGCCTTGCCAGGATGGTATTTGATAGCACACTCATAATCATTCAGGAGTTCAACCCAGCGACGTTGCCGCATGTTCAACACCTTCTGGTCGAAAATATGCTGGAGACTCTTGTGATCGGTGTATACTTCACACTTGGTACCGTACAAGTAATGTCTCCAGATTTTCAACGCAAAGATCACCACACCCAGTTCCAAGTCATGAGTAGTGTAGTTCTTCTCATGAACTTTGAGTTGACGAGAAGCATAAGCAATGACCTTCTCGCGTTGCATCAACACACAACCGAGACCACAAATAGAAGCGTCACAGTACACAACGAAGTCATCCGTACCCTCAGGTAAAGATAAGATAGGTGCAGAACAAAGTTTAAGCTTCAACATCTGAAATGCTGATTCCTGTGGTTCACCCCAGTCAAACTTTCGGTCTTTCTGGGTAAGAGTGGTGAGGGGTTGAGCGATCTTCAAAAATCCCTCAATGAAACGATGATAGTAACCCGCAAGACCTAGGAATTGCTGCACCTCAGATGGCGTCTTTGGTGCTTCCCAGTCTTTAATAGCTTCGATCTTAGCTGGATCGACATGAATTCCTAGTTCATTAACCACATGCCCTAGGAATTGAACTTCACGTAACCAAAAATCACACTTTGAGAACTTAGCATACAACTGCTCCTGTCTCAAAAGTTCCAAGACCAACCGTAGGTGTTCCTCATGATCCATCTTGTTCTTAGAATAAACCAGAATATCGTCAATAAACACGATGACGAACTTATCAAGGTAAGGCTTACAAACGCGGTTCATCAAGTCCATGAACAACGCTGGTGCGTTAGTTAGACCAAAAGGCATGACCAAGAACTCAAAATGGCCATATCGAGTGCGAAAAGCAGTCTTCTGAATGTCAGCTTCCCGGACGCGCAACTGGTGATAACCGGACCGCAAATCAGTTTTCGAGTAGTAACTAGAGCCCTGGAGCTGGTCAAAGAGATCATCAATGCGAGGGAGAGGATAACGATTCTTGATGGTCACCTTGTTCAGCTCACGATAATCAATACACATGCGAAGACTTCCGTCCTTCTTCTTCACAAACAAAATAGGAGCTCCCCACGGGGAAGAACTCGGTCGGATAAAACCCTTTTCCAAGAGTTCCTGCAACTGGCTGGACAACTCTTGCATCTTGGGAGGTGCAAGATGATACGGAGCCCGGGCAATAGGAGCTGCGCCCGGAGTAAGATCAATACCAAACTCAACCTGACGATGGGGAGGAAGACCAGGTAAATCATCAGGAAACACATCGGGAAAATCACGAACCACCGGAATATCCTTGATCTTCTTCTCATCGTCAGTCGAAACGTTAACAAGTGCCAGAATGGCCGAACAACCCTTCCGAAGGTACTGACGGGCTTTCATGCTAGAAATGATACTCAGCGGAGTACCACTTTTCTCGCCATGAACCGAAAGAGTTTCTCCATTAGGGAGAGGGATCCGAATGATCTTATCGAAACAAACGATCTCCGCACGATATAACGATAACCAATCCATGCCAACAACGACATCAAAACTACCCAGGGGTACCGGCATAATGTCAATGGGGAAAGACAAACCCGACAGTTCCAAGCGACATTCCCTAAGGGTGTGTGTCGCTTCGATTTTCTTACCATCAGCCAATTCTATTAAGTACTTAGCCTCTAAAGGTGTGGGTACTATATCTAGCAATTGACTAATGCCCATAGATACGAAACTCTTATCGGCACCAGAATCAAACAAGACAGAAACATAGCGATCATTAAGAAGGAACGTACTGGTAACAGTGTCTGGATCCTGCCTAGCCTCTGCAGATCCAATGACGAAAGCACGTGCAGTCCTGCCTCCGCCCCCGTTGTTCCCGTTACCGTTACCGTTCCCGCCCCTTCCATTATCACCCTGCTTTAGCTTAGGACATTCACGCTTGAAGTGTCCCGTGTCACCACAGTTATAGCACCCCTGATTTCCTGGAGTCCCCTGAGCAGCAGGAGTAGGAGTAGCAGCAGGAGTCTGAGTTGGGGTAAGTGTCACCCTGCAATCCTTAGCATGATGCCCCAACTGATGGCACCAATGACAGCGAGCCCGATAACAATTCCCAGAATGGTGATAACCACACTTGTTGCACTTGGGATGCTTCCCAACATACCCTCCCGACTTCTGCCCTGAAGAAGACCCAGTCGAATTAAACCTCTTCGCCGGCTGAGACGGCGCTGGCACGTTACTCTTCCCCACATTATCCCACTTCCTCTTGTTCCCTTCAGAAACCTTCACAGTAGTACCCTTAGGAGGCAAAACACCCTCTGCCACCTTCAAGTTAGTCATCCGATGAGCTGATCGAACGACTTCAGCAAGAGTGGGAAGATTCCCGGCAGCCACCAATCCAGCAATCTCTGGCACTAACCCGGATACATAGTGCTCAATCCTCCTATACTCGGGTGTGTGCAAATCAGGGCACAACACTGCCAGCTCGTTCCTCCTCACAGTGTACTCTTCAATCTCGGACCCGACCATCTTGTAACTCCAGACTTCATGTTCCAGCTTCTGTACCTCCTCCCTCAGACATTACTCGCTCCACAACAGTTGCACAAAATCAGCCCAAGGCATAGCAATAGCCTCCCCCAATCCCATGTTCTGGGCAGTAGCATTCCACCATGACAATGCAGGCCCCTTGAATGTCGCGGTAGCATACTTAACCCGGTTCCCAGCGGGACAGTTACACATGACGAACATAAATTCAACCTTCTTTAGCCATCAGAGCAGTCCCACCGCTCCCTCAGTCCCGGCGAAGTTATGGGGCTGACAGTCCTGAAACTTCTTATAAGAGCACTGAGGTGGAGGTGGATTGGCAGCGATACCTGAAACAATATACACGAATAAAATACAAACAAAAGAACATGACACCCAAGAATGAGGCAAATTCGACAGAAATCAACTCACCACCCATGGCATAAATCCCAGCCTGAAAATTAGCCATAGCCATGTTCACTTGCTGCTGTCGCAAGTTATTCAGCTCAGCTTGGGTCATGTTGATGTTACCTCGACCACCGCCGCCAGCACGGCCACCGCCGCCAGCACGAGCACCGCCGCCACCACGACGTCCACCACCATGAGCACCAGACATGATCTAACAAATCAAGAAATCGAGGGATTCAGATTCACCTCTAGTGTCAATCACTAGAAATTTACGATAGGTGTAACACCCCAACCGATGGCGGAAACATCGGGGTGCCACGTAATGATGATTGTTCAGTAGCTCATGGAGTATAATAAGTTTCATTAATTGGTTTAAATAAATTACATACAATTGTTCTACAAGAATTCGTACATCAAATTGAATAAGCTATGCACATATCTTCAAGCAATTCTTCAAGCAAGTAGGACCTGAAACATGTTAAGTTGAAAATATTTTGGGTCAACAAAAGTTGGTGAGAATACATAGGTTTTTGGAAATAATTGATAACCATAGTTTGTACAACATTCAGAGTTGTATGATGATAGAGTATGATACCGACATGCAACAATGCGTCTTTGTACAACCAAACCTTGTGTCGACTGATGACTAACTCGCAAGTTAGTTAAATGTTATTACTGTTATCGATCATCCCTGAGTCTATGCGGGTGGGATGGGTTTGTCAGACCTATAGCGCTATAATCTAAACAGGCGGCTTGATCATTGTTAATGATTGTACTGTGTCTTTTTGTTACAGTCAAATGATAGAATGATGTTGTAATTGAATCACAAGTATATATGAGTAAATGATAGTATAAAATATTTGAACATGTTTCACCCCAAAAATAGTGAAAATAGAGTAAAGGGGCTATGTAAACTCACCTTGGTAAAATGTTATATCTGTTGAGAAATGTGTTGACCAAATGTATCAAGTATCACCCTAAAATGAGGTAATAAATATGTCTAAGTCTATCAAGTCTACAAATGTATAAGTTCTAGGGCTTCGAATTGGGGATAATTGCTCGTTTGATTAATATTAAAAATGTTCGCCAATTGAGAGAAATTTAGTAAATAAATAACCAAAAATCTTTTTATGAAATTTAAACTTAAGATGGTTACAAGAATGTGTTTAAAGTGTAAAAATAATTTTTTATAAAATTATTTTCTTTAAAATAGATTATTAAATCTATTTATTATAAATAGCCAATATTTAACTTTAATATTCAAAAATTCTAAAATTAAAGAATTTCTATTTTAAAAATCATATTTCTGTTCTAAATGGTTAAAAATAATTTGTATAAAATTTTGGTGCAAAAATGATGAAAATTGGATTTATTATGATTTAATTATGATTAAATCTAACAAAAATTGATTAAAAATATAAAATAAATGATTTTACTGAATTAAAAATTATTTCAGTAAAGTTTAACTCTATAAAAAGTCAGGATAAATTTTGGAGAATTTAATAAAATTGTTTTGATATATAAATGGATTTTTATAAATATAATAGCATAAAAATGATTTAATTATTATAAATATTAAATAAATGAATTTCTGAAAAATAAAAATTGTAAATACAACTTTTATCTCAGCTTAAACAAATATAATTTTTTTGGAATTTATAAAATAGTTTTGATATTTAAAAACGAATTTATAAGTTTTAAATGTATATATATAATATGATTTGTTGTTGAAAATATGAAAAAGAAAAGAAAGAAGGGCACAGCGGGACTCGAACCCGGGTGTCTTTGGTTATAAGCCACAGTCACAACCACTTGGCCTAGGCCTGTGGTTGTGATGAATCTTGTTCAGATTAAAATAAATACATACGCGTGAATTAGGTTTATCCCCAAAAATCATATACGAGCCCTAGTTTCAGCAATCAAGCAATTCACACATCTTTAACCCGATTAATGTTAGGGTTTTTGATGTGTGAACGCCGGTGATCAAAACCCACATAAAACATTATACTTACAGTGTTGATTCGTGTTAGATTGTTCGGTCAATGATAAAAGTCAACGACGAACAAGATTATAAAAATTAGAGTGTTTCAGAGAGAATTGGAGGTTGAGAGAGAGTTGTGAGCGAGTGATCAAGGTTCAGAAGGCCTCAATTTATAGGGTATAGCTCTGGACATTCGAATTGGAAGGTTTGACCAAAGATTAAAGTTCACGCGTGTTCTTTGTTAATTTTGGTATCAATTGATTGTTAATACGCGTGAATCCGAGTCATATAGGGCCGATAATCACGCAACAATCCATGTTTGTATAATTGATTGCTGAATCAAAGGTTTGGTAAAAAAAATTTAATCCAACTGCTGCTGCTGCTGATTCGCGAGAAAGGAAAAGGGAAACAGATCCCCTTCTGAAAGATGTTAAATAAATAAGGTCCCTAAATGTCAACACAACAATCAGCGTGGCTCAGTGGTGAAGTATGTGTGTGCGTGTCTGAAAGGTCCCCGGTTCGAAACCCGGCAGGAACCTTGTTTTACCTTTTTTTTTTTTTTAACAGATCATAGGGAGGGGGACTGTTGGGCTTGGGCCGGGTATTTGCTTGGGCTGGGCGGATCTGGGCTGGCATAATGGGGCTTCAGACTATGAAATGAAACAAGGAGTTGGGTAATAATAACAATTCATCAATTGAATTCCTCAACTAGATTACTTTTATCAATTATTATTATTAATATTATTATTATTATTATTATTATTATTATTATAAACCTATATATATATATATAAGTTGTGAATTAGGAGAATAAAAACTTAGGTAAAAAAAATGAGGGGTTTTTATATTTAAAATTCGGCGAAAATTTTGCGATGTTACAGTCTCCCCTACTTTTGAAAACTTCGTCCCGAAGTTTATTGAAAACACAGGGTTGAAGGGGATTGGATAAAAAATTAGGACAAGTGTGACTTGAAGAATTTTATGTTAGGGCATGACAATGAATAGAGTGACTTGTCTCGAATAGCGTGGATAGGAGGCGCGTTACGTGTGAGTTGATTTACTAAATGAACTACTAGATATCTAGAGTTTACATTTGGTTAACTACCGAAAATTTTGATAGAATTCCACACCACCTTAACGTACCTGTAAATTCACGATTACGTTCCGGACCGTAATCACTAATTTACCTTACATTAGGGTTTTGCGTCCTTCTATGACTCTCCGATTGTTGAGCAGGTCTGATAGTCTCCACCAGTCGTTGAGCAGGTGGTAGGGCCTCTCCCGACTGTTGGAAAAACATGATGACCTCTACCAATCGTTAAGTAGGTTGTTTGGTAGTCAACTAACTGTTGTACAAGTAAGCAAGTATAATTATAAATATAGCAATTAATTCACATTCAAACAAGCATGCACACAGATGTTATGATAATACTAGAATTTATTACTCGAATCGAATAACGTCAATACATAGAATAAAAAGTAACCAATAGTCAAATGGTGAGTCTTGCGGTTAGGTAGCTGGAGGGTCTTGATCTCTGTTCAGTTTAGGGCATCGGTTACGGAAGTGATTCGGGTCTCCACATTCATAACATTGACCATAGTTGTATCGATTAGGATTAGCAGCCTGAGCAGGGTTGATGGGCTGGTTGGCATTAGGATTTGGGGTCTCGCGACATGTATTAACTAGATGGCCATACCTACCACAATTGGTGCACAAGCGACATGCTGAAGCAGTGGGATGATGTCGGTTGCATGTGTTGCACAATGGATGGTTTCCTGTATAAGGTTTCTTGTTAGAAGCTTGTGTAGTGAGGTTGACATCAGGATCCTTGGCCTTACGCTTCTGATTCTCAGTAGTTACCGCGGCTACAATACTTGTTTTATTGCCTTTCCGAACTAAGGTCCCGTTCTTTACGTGATTATCGGTTAAGGTAGCCGCTAAACGTTTGGCTTCTTCAAGGGTAGCAGGGTTCCTTCCCCATACCGTGTCTTGAATCTGCATAGGCAAACCACCGATATACTTTTCGATGGCTACAGGTAGCGGAGTGACTTTATGAGGCAATAACAGGCTGAGCTCGTGAAAACGGGTATTATAAGCAAGGTTTTCCCCACTATCCTGAGCAAGGGTGTGGAATTCATCCTCAAGTTTCTTAACTTCATTGCGAGGACAAAACTCTTCCTTCATGACCTCCTTGACTTGGTCCCATGTCATAGCAAGAGCAACTTCGGCCCCACGAGTACGCTTTTCTTCATTCCACCATGTGAGTGCTCGTTTATGGAGAACACTCATGGCGTAACGAACCTTGAAGTTGTTTGGGCACTCGCTGTTGATGAAGGTATTTTCAATACCCTCAAACCATTGGAGGAGTCCTGTAGCTCCTTCTTCACCACTAAATTTTGGAGGGTTACAAGAGTTGAAATGCTTAAGGGTGCAAGCTTGGGGTCCATTACCATTGCCATTGCCATTCCCGTTCCCGTTGTGACCATTCCCGTTGCCGTTCAATTGGATGACCTGAGCAAGTAAATTGGGAACCAGAGTTGCGATTTGCTGCGCCATTTGTTGAGAAATGATCGCAGCCAGTTGAGCATCGACCCCATTAGTGTTGTGACCAGGACCTTGTTCATGACCATGGTTGTCACTACCTTCATCGTGGTTCTCACCAGTGCTGTTGCGAGTGCTGCGACGAGGAGGCATGATCTGTACACAATGAAATGAATGAGAGTTTATATAAGGAATGTAATCATTTATTCATTAATTAAAACGAATAAATGAAAACGTTGACTTATCAAAGATTCTAAATTCTAATAACATATGAAGACATGCTTTAGCCTATAAGTGAACACTCATCCCGAGAATTCCCAGGTAGGCATCCGGGTCCCTCGTCTGATTGGGATATATGCGCAATGCCAGCCTAGACAGAAGACTCAGAATACAGGCGTTCACCCTTCCAGATTGCACGTGTTCGTTATTAAAATTTAGAACTTCGACGAGATCTCAAGGTGGTTCAGGTTAAACCTGAGGATTTTGTCCTGTTAGTCTGAGAGTAGGTCTAGTGATGTAGAGCATCTTCTTGTAAGGATGATAGTAGGGATAAGAAGTAGGAGGGAGATAGAGATTAGCAAGTAAAGAAGCAAGTACTGATTAAGTCCTATGGTTATAGACTAGATTATTTTTCTAATAACCTAATTCCCTATAACCATGGCTCTGATACCAATCTGTAACACCCCAACCGATGGCGGAAACATCGGGGTGCCACGTAATGATGATTGTTCAGTAGCTCATGGAGTATAATAAGTTTCATTAATTGGTTTAAATAAATTACATACAATTGTTCTACAAGAATTCGTACATCAAATTGAATAAGCTATGCACATATCTTCAAGCAATTCTTCAAGCAAGTAGGACCTGAAACATGTTAAGTTGAAAATATTTTGGGTCAACAAAAGTTGGTGAGAATACATAGGTTTTTGGAAATAATTGATAACCATAGTTTGTACAACATTCAGAGTTGTATGATGATAGAGTATGATACCGACATGCAACAATGCGTCTTTGTACAACCAAACCTTGTGTCGACTGATGACTAACTCGCAAGTTAGTTAAATGTTATTACTGTTATCGATCATCCCTGAGTCTATGCGGGTGGGATGGGTTTGTCAGACCTATAGCGCTATAATCTAAACAGGCGGCTTGATCATTGTTAATGATTGTACTGTGTCTTTTTGTTACAGTCAAATGATAGAATGATGTTGTAATTGAATCACAAGTATATATGAGTAAATGATAGTATAAAATATTTGAACATGTTTCACCCCAAAAATAGTGAAAATAGAGTAAAGGGGCTATGTAAACTCACCTTGGTAAAATGTTATATCTGTTGAGAAATGTGTTGACCAAATGTATCAAGTATCACCCTAAAATGAGGTAATAAATATGTCTAAGTCTATCAAGTCTACAAATGTATAAGTTCTAGGGCTTCGAATTGGGGATAATTGCTCGTTTGATTAATATTAAAAATGTTCGCCAATTGAGAGAAATTTAGTAAATAAATAACCAAAAATCTTTTTATGAAATTTAAACTTAAGATGGTTACAAGAATGTGTTTAAAGTGTAAAAATAATTTTTTATAAAATTATTTTCTTTAAAATAGATTATTAAATCTATTTATTATAAATAGCCAATATTTAACTTTAATATTCAAAAATTCTAAAATTAAAGAATTTCTATTTTAAAAATCATATTTCTGTTCTAAATGGTTAAAAATAATTTGTATAAAATTTTGGTGCAAAAATGATGAAAATTGGATTTATTATGATTTAATTATGATTAAATCTAACAAAAATTGATTAAAAATATAAAATAAATGATTTTACTGAATTAAAAATTATTTCAGTAAAGTTTAACTCTATAAAAAGTCAGGATAAATTTTGGAGAATTTAATAAAATTGTTTTGATATATAAATGGATTTTTATAAATATAATAGCATAAAAATGATTTAATTATTATAAATATTAAATAAATGAATTTCTGAAAAATAAAAATTGTAAATACAACTTTTATCTCAGCTTAAACAAATATAATTTTTTTGGAATTTATAAAGTAGTTTTGATATTTAAAAACGAATTTATAAGTTTTAAATGTATATATATAATATGATTTGTTCTTGAAAATATGAAAAAGAAAAGAAAGAAGGGCACAGCGGGACTCGAACCCGGGTGTCTTTGGTTATAAGCCACAGTCACAACCACTTGGCCTAGGCCTGTGGTTGTGATGAATCTTGTTCAGATTAAAATAAATACATACGCGTGAATTAGGTTTATCCCCAAAAATCATATACGAGCCCTAGTTTCAGCAATCAAGCAATTCACACATCTTTAACCCGATTAATGTTAGGGTTTTTGATGTGTGAACGCCGGTGATCAAAACCCACATAAAACATTATACTTACAGTGTTGATTCGTGTTAGATTGTTCGGTCAATGATAAAAGTCAACGACGAACAAGATTATAAAAATTAGAGTGTTTCAGAGAGAATTGGAGGTTGAGAGAGAGTTGTGAGCGAGTGATCAAGGTTCAGAAGGCCTCAATTTATAGGGTATAGCTCTGGACATTCGAATTGGAAGGTTTGACCAAAGATTAAAGTTCACGCGTGTTCTTTGTTAATTTTGGTATCAATTGATTGTTAATACGCGTGAATCCGAGTCATATAGGGCCGATAATCACGCAACAATCCATGTTTGTATAATTGATTGATGAATCAAAGGTTTGGTAAAAAAAATTTAATCCAACTGCTGCTGCTGCTGATTCGCGAGAAAGGAAAAGGGAAACAGATCCCCTTCTGAAAGATGTTAAATAAATAAGGTCCCTAAATGTCAACACAACAATCAGCGTGGCTCAGTGGTGAAGTATGTGTGTGCGTGTCTGAAAGGTCCCCGGTTCGAAACCCGGCAGGAACCTTGTTTTACCTTTTTTTTTTTTAACAGATCATAGGGAGGGGGACTGTTGGGCTTGGGCCGGGTATTTGCTTGGGCTGGGCGGATCTGGGCTGGCATAATGGGGCTTCAGACTATGAAATGAAACAAGGAGTTGGGTAATAATAACAATTCATCAATTGAATTCCTCAACTAGATTACTTTTATCAATTATTATTATTAATATTATTATTATTATTATTATTATTATAAACCTATATATATATATATATATATATAAGTTGTGAATTAGGAGAATAAAAACTTAGGTAAAAAAAATGAGGGGTTTTTATATTTAAAATTCGGCGAAAATTTTGCGATGTTACAATAGGTAGCCTAGGGACAAACTCAGGACTGTACATCTAAACTCAAAGTCCACCGGGATTTTCATGCATTTCAGTTTATTATTTCGTGTGCACCCGAAATGATAAACTGCTCTACATGGTCCTCCAAATGTACTCCTAGTCCAGACTCCGGTCACCGAATGTCATTGCCTAGTAACGTGTTACGATAGGTGCAAGTTAAGAAAGCATGTGTGTGCAAGAGTCAGCAAATCAGCCCCTCCTTCTTCAATCTCGAAGAAGAAGACAAGAGTAGGTAAGTACCCAAATAAAAGCGGATGATTTAACAAAGAAGTATGATGATGATGATGTAAGGACACCCCGACAGAGTTAGTGCGTATCCCACTAATAGACTCAAAGTATGTGACCGTCTAGTGTGTGCGACTCGGCTATAGACCAGACTCTACATGCAGTCCTAGTTCACTATAACCATTGGCTCTGATACCAATCTGTCACACCCTCAAATTTCCACTTGCGGAGTTTTACTGCGAGGCGCATGACAAACCAGGATCCAAGTCAACGGTCACAATAAACAACACTATATGAAATACGTAAACTCAAAACTTGGTTATCAAACTATTAAAACCATAGCGGAAGCATTTCAAAATTTAGTCAACTACAAAACTGTATTCCAACATGTTCAAAACATTTATTTAAAATATGCTACTAAGCCTAGACGCCAGTACAGACCCGTGCGCAGAGTCCAACCGATGCTACCTTAGCGACCTGAGAAAAACATGCCAAAAAGACGTCAACATATATAATGCTGGTGAGTTCACAGGTTTGTTCAAAATGTTACCAAAGTAGTTACCAAAACGTTACCATGTCCATACTATACCAATGTTACCAAGTACGCTAGCTAGGCGTATGTTTTATTACTACTACGATTGGAAAACCATTACTAGACACGTTTAGCAATGTTCAGCCCGAATGTTCAGCATGATACCAATGTTACCAGTTCGAGACAATATGCACCCGCCCGGCCCTCCAAGCCGACGAGTGGGGCAGGTCACGCCCAATAGATCTATCCACACTTCCCCCGTTGTGCATCCCCGCACATTCATGGTTTTCTCCTAGGACTTTAAAAGATCGTCTAACAATGCAAAGTTAAAACCATAGTATGACATATGTTACCAAAATAGTTTAGCGCATGTTTTCTCTATGACACCCGGCAACTTCCGATCTACACTGACGTGATTTCTATGATTAAAAATAAATATTTATTACAAATATTGCTAATTATTAAGTTTCGGAAGTTTATTGACCGTTTTTACAATTGAAACTGTGACTGATTTAATTAACGCGATTTAAACGCGTGTTCAGAAAACACGCGTCGGATATTGAAAATTATTATATTTATGCTCGGTTTTGTATTTCGAACAAAACCGACTACTTTTTATAATTAATTACCGGGCCTAGAATAGAAACCGAGGCGTTTTACGTTTATACGGGTTCGATACGCGGTACAAGTCACCTACCAACAAACCCTAACTATAAAAGCCAACCTTATTCTTCTTCTTCCTTCCCATTCCAGCAGCCGCACACCCTCTCTCTCACTAAAAACTCTGCAGCTTTCTCTCTCTAACCTCTCTCTCTCAATCTCTCTCGTCTCCCTCTCTCGTCTATGCTTCTGAAGAAGCCGGCCACCACCAAAGCCTGGGTGGCGGCGGCGCAGGACTGTGGCCCCGTGAACATCTTCAAACGCAGCAGATCAAGGGTGGGTTCAGGGGGTATGGTTCGCGAAGATGACGGTGGTGGTGCCGGGTTTCCAGGCCCAAACACGAGCAGAAAGGTAACTGTGGCGTTTGTGGCTTTGCGTGGTTGGTTGGGTGACGGGATGGAGCCGAGATGGTGGGGATTTCGAGGGTGGTGACAGATTTGGTGGGTTTTGAGTCAGACTTGGTTTCGGGTGGTGGTTGTCGGAGCTGAGGCGGCGGCGGCGGTGAGGTTGAGTTGTTGATGGCGGCCGATGGTGGTTGCGGGTGATGGGTTTGGTGGTTAGAAGGTGGCGACCGGGTTGTGGTATGGGTTTTGGGTTCTGGTCGGGTGGCCCGTTCGTCTCAGCGGTGGCCGGGTTTAGAGCCGGGTCAGGTTTGGTTCCGGTTCAGATGGGTCGGCAGCGGGTTTTGACAAGACCGGTTGGGTCAGACCTGGATCTCCGGTTGCGGGTTGCTCGTCAGTCGGTCGGCTCAGGTCTGGTTCAGATCTGGTTGTGGTTCGGGTCAAAGTTTGGCGGTTTTGGTGTTCGGGTCAGATTTGGTATGAGATCGGGTTCGGTACGGGTCTTGTTCAGGTCAGATCGGGATGGTCAAGCCTCGGTCAACACGCGGTCAAAGCTGGTCAAACTTTGGTTCCGGTCTACACGTAGTTCGAGGTGGCTTCGGGTTACGCGCGTACGAATCGGTATACTTTAATTTGTGTTTGTTATTATTATTGTGGATATTATGAATATTTATAATTATATTGATTCGAACGAAATAGTTTTGACTCGCGGACGAACCGAATAATAATAATAAACGGTAACTATATATTAAATCGGACGATTGGTAATAGAGGCTAGAAGGTGTGACTTATAAAATCGATATCGAACTAAATTGGTTGGACTATATATATATATATATATATTGTCGTGTCTTTATATAAATAAATGTAGTTTATATAAATGCGTCGAAACGTATAAGTCTCGTTTGAATTGGAATTCCGGATAAACAAATTGAAGTCTTGTATCGGATATTGATTTTGGGAAAATTGTAGGCGACTTGTGTTGCCTGGTTTGTACGAAAACAGAGGAAACTCTGCCGAAATTTTTATAAAATTTATAAGCATAAACGAAGGCGATATTTGTTGTATATTTCATTATAAACAATCTTCAAGTATTTTTGACAAACGATTTCTTGCAACATTTAAAGAAAAACGTCGAACGCTATTTCCAAAACAAATACATAATATCTACTAAGCGTCAATTGTGTCAATCTTCAGAGATTTTAGTAACTAAAACATTTCTATTTCAACGGTTTTGAATTACAAAAACGCTCGACGTATTGGAGAAAGAAATATACAAAAGTTAATATTTTGAAACCTTTAAAGGCTTGCGAATTATACACTTGTTATGGATCGGTTTTAAATAACTATAATTATATTTTTTATCAAAGAGTATTTTCCTAAAATATAATTATAAGACGAGCTATGGCTTAAGATAAGTTATATGTTTCGTAGTAATAGTCCAACGTGGTGTACACACGAATAGTGACAAGTGCGCGACTTGGGTACTATGTCGTGTGTTAACGCATAAGTAAGATAAGTCACGATCGGTTCGTCGAGTTAAAGCATATTAGTGCTCGAGTTAATACACACGAGTCTAGATAGTTGAATAAACTATATTTTAGCAGGATAATAGGCTAGGCTTATATGCGATAGACTTTTAAGGTGTCCTTTGTTGTAATAGGGCACGAGGAAGTCGGTCAAAGCTTCGGACTTGTTTGCTAGCTTAGCATGGAAGTTAAGGTGAGTTCATCACCCCACTTTTTTACCGTTTTATAAATGTTTTCGGGGTGGAAGACATGCTTCTTTTATGAAAACCTTAGGAATTCCAAACGAACATGTTTTTGAAAAATGAAATGGGTGCGTGAGTTTCACGGCCCTACTTTCACTGGTTTTACATTCGGGGAAGAAACATGCCACATACTTACTTACTAAAGGTCATGTTATACTATGGTTACTTTACATTACTATACGGCTTTTTGGAAAGTCCCAGGGGGAAACCATGAATGTGCGGGGATGCACAACGAGGGAAATGTGGATAGATCTATTGGGCCTTACAAACCCCACCCGACGGTTGGGAGCCAGGCGGGTGCATATTGTCTCTAATACTTTGGGGGTTACCGAGGCATCGGTAATCCCGTCCGTCTAGGCTGGCTTCAACACTTATACCGGTTTAGTAATGTGTTCCCAACCGTAGTACTAAAAACACTTAACGTCTAGCTAACGTTCTCATAACATAGTAATAACAGATATGATCTTTCCGAACTTACAACAACTCTTTTATAAAAGAAAACTTATGAACTCACCAGCATTATATGTTGACTTTTTAAGTATGTCTTTCAGGTTTAAACTTTGGTAACGGCACAGTTGGAGTAGTCGGCATATTGGGATCGGAGATCCTAGAGGGTTAGCAATGGCGTTCAGGAAATAAGAGTCTTAGATGCAACTTTCTGTTGCGTTGGCAAAGGCACCAAACGTCGCAACCGACGAGGGAAAAGTCGGGGTGTGACAGTTTGGTATCAGAGCCATAGGTTTTACCGAACTAGGTGTCTGGGTAGATATCTTGGCTTTAACCTGAGTTTGTTTTGAAGTAGGGCCAAAATTTCTAAGGTATAATATAATATTTATCACGAACGCCTAGGAACTGGAATTCCAACTGTTGCCAAATCAGTTGTGTGACTATTAGTGTATCACACTAGCTTAGTGTACATTCCTTCGACGCAAGGGACATTTATTTTCTTATGTGAATTGGAAGTCATTATTTTTCTATAAGTGTATATAGAAAGGCTAATAGCACGTGATGGTTAGACATACCTCACTGGTGACTGGCGAGTCATCGTTTTAGACATCAGAGTGTTTATTCACATAGAGTTAGCTGATTCATTGTTTCTTCGTAAGAGGAACAATTTACTTGTTTATATACTATGTGTATTTATGTAAAGTATATATAGTACGTATCGCCGATGGTTGTCGACTCAAGATTGGACGTATCTACAACGCTCACCCGTGTCATGTTAGTTGGACGAGTTGGCAAAGGGATTGTTGTAGCATCTGCGGTTTCGCGTCCCGGGTTCGGAGCATGCTATGTCGTCAAGGTCGATTTGGGTCGGAAACATCTTAATGAGGCACCTCACTCTGCCGATGATGCCGCGAAGCTGGAATGCGGACGAGAAGAGCACCGGGAAAAGTGACGCACACGACGAATATTGTATTATATTATGTTATATATACGTGTTATTATATGAATGTGACGAGTGCCTGTGATATAACTTATGATGGAGGTTAATAGGATGATCTGGTGAGGTAAATTTTCGATAACGCAGACGTCGCGTTATTGCGAATTTACAGGCACTTGATAATTCTAAGGACATCTATCGTGAGGGTATCTATACTATTATGTTGTTGTATATATTTATATATATAAATAATGGATAAGGGTTTTCATCTTTTGTTGTTACGGACGTGATTGTCGATTCTCCCCTGTTCGTGTCATTTGTGACTTTGCTTTTCTTAAACCAGTTTAAGATCTTGATGATCTTGTTTCTTGAGCTTCTAAGGTTCATATTGTAGAACCTAGTTATATCTTTTGAGTATGATTTACATCTCTCTTCGACATTCAATCATAAAGGAATTTAATTTTTGTTGATTCCTTATTCTTTTCACCAAATTAGACACGTATTTTTGTACACGTGTTAACTATTGCATGTTTGAATTCTTTAAACCTGTGAAGGTCCATTGTAGGGCTTCGCATCAAACAATTGTTTCATTAGTGATTTGTTTTATCATTACGTTGCTCGTAATGCTTGTTTTCTAATCTTGATGTGTCAGGCCATTGTGGGCAATGAATCCTTTGATACTTCGTCGATGAGTTTCTTTAAAGTCGACATTTCTGTTAAATCGAATTGTTGGAATTTGATACAGCACCTTGCGGTGAATATTCAATCGACTTGGAATAATGAATGATTTTTATTGGCATGTCTCACTTTCATCAACTTGTTTGTCATTGCCTTAGATGCAGACACACCTTGTGGTGTGTAATGAAAAAGTTGGTGCACTAGTTGTTTCGTTTGAGATGCACCAATAGTGTTTGTTGACAAAGTTATTGTTTACACTTTGCATCCAGTTGGTTCTGAAACTTTATTTCGTGCCATTTGTACCGGCAAGTGCGTTGACTATTTTTGTTGTACTACCATTGGTTCTTGGATGATATCCTACCTCAAATTTTGAGGACAAAATTTCTGTAACATGGGGAGGATGTGACACCCGGCAACCTCCGATCTACACTGACGTGATTTTTATGATTAAAAATAAATATTTATTACAGATATTGCTAATTATTAAGTTTCGGAAGTTTACTGACCATTTTTACAATCGAAACTGCGACCGATTTAATTAACGCGATTTAAACGCGTGTTCTGAAAACACGCGTCGGACATCGAAAATAATTATATTTATGCTCGGTTTTGTATTTCGAACAAAACCGACTACTTTTTATATTTAATTACCGGGCCTAGAATAGAAACCGAGGCTTTTTACGTTTATAATGGTTCGATACGCAGTACAAGTCACCTACCAACAAACCCTAACTATAAAAGCCAACCTTCTTCTTCTTCCTTCCCATTCCAGCAGCCGCACACCCTCTCTCTCTCTCTGTCTAAAAACTCTGCAGCTTTCTCTCTCTAACCTCTCTCTTTCAATCTCTCTCGCCTCCCTCTCTCGTCTATGCTTCTGAAGCAGCCGGCCACCACCAAAGCCTGGGTGGCGGCGGCGCAGGACTGTGGCCCCGTGAACATCTTCAAACGCAGCAGATCAAGGGTGGGTTCAGGGGGTATGGTTCGCGAAGATGACGGTGGTGGTGCCGGGTTTCCAGGCCCAAACACGAGCAGAAAGGTAACTGTGGCGTTTGTGGCTGTGCGTGGTTGGTTGGGTGACGGGATGGAGCCGAGATGGTGGGGATTTCGAGGGTGGTGACAGATTTGGGGGGTTTTGAGTCAGATTTGGTTTCGTGTGGTGGTTGTCGGAGCTGAGGCGGCGGCGGCGGTGAGGTTGAGTTGTTGATGGCGGCCGATGGTGGTTGCGGGTGATGGGTTTGGTGGTTAGAAGGTGGTGACCGGGTTGTGGTATGGGTTTTGGGTTCTAGTCGGGTGGCCCGTTCGTCTCAGCGGTGGCATGGTTTAGAGCCGGGTCAGGTTTGGTTCCGGTTCAGATGGGTCGGCGGCGGGTTTTGTCAAGTCCGGTTGGGTCAGACCTGGATCTCCGGTTGCGGGTTGCTCGTCAGTCGGTCGGCTCGGGTCTGGTTCAGATCTGGTTGTGGTTCGGGTCAAAGTTTGGCGGTTTTGGTGTTCGGGTCAGATTCGGTATGAGATCGGGTTCGGTACGGGTCTTGTTCGGGTCAGATCGGGATGGTCAAGCCTCGGTCAACACGCGGTCAAAGCTGGTCAAACTTTGGTTCCGGTCTACACGTAGTTCGAGGGGGCTTCGGGTTACGCGCGTACGAATCGGTATACTTTAATTTGTGTTTGTTATTATTATTGTGGATATTATGAATATTTATAAATATATTGATTCGAACGAAATAGTTTTGACTCGCGAACGAACCGAATAATAATAATAATAAACGGTAACTATATATTAAATCGGACGATTGGTAATAGTGGCTAGAAGGCGTGACTTATAAAATCGATATCGGACTAAATTGGTTGGACTATATATATATATATATATATATATATAAATTGTCGTGTCTTTATATAAATAAATGTAGTTTATATAAAAGCGTTGAAACGTATAAGTCTCGTTTGAATTGGAATTGCGGATAAACAAATTGAAGTCTTGTATCGGATATTGATTTTGGGAAAATTGTAGACGACTTGTGTTGCCTGGTTTGTACGAAAACAGAGGAAACTCTGCCGAAATTTTTATAAAATTTATAAGCATAAACGAAGGCGATATTTGTTGTATATTTCATTATAAACAATCTTCAAGTATTTTTGACAAATGATTTCTTGCAACATTTAAAGAAAAACGTCGAACACTATTTCCAAAACAAATACATAATATCTACTGAGCGTCAATTGTGTAAATCTTCAGAGATTTTAGTAACTAAAACATTTCTATTTCAACGGTTTTGAATTACAAAAACGCTCGACGTATTGGAGAAAGAAATATACAAAAGTTAATATTTTGAAACCTTTAAAGGCTTGCGAATTATACACTTGTTATGGATCGGTTTTAAATAACTATAATTATATTTTTTATCATAGAGTATTTTCCTAAAATATAATTATAAGACGAGCTACGGCTTAAGATAAGTTATACGTTTCGTAGTAATAGTCCAACGTGGTGTACACACGAATAGTGACAAGTGCGCGACTTAGGTACTATGTCGTGTGTTAACGCATAAGTAAGATAAGTCACGATCGGTTCGTCGAGTTAAAGCATATTAGTGCTCGAGTTAATACACACGAGTCTAGATAGTTGAATAAACTATCTTTTAGAAGGATAATAGGCTAGGCTTATATGCGATAGACTTTTAAGGTGTCCTTTGTTGTAATAGGGCACGAGGAAGTCGGTCAAAGCTTCGGACTTGTTTGCTAGCTTAGCATGGAAGTTAAGGTGAGTTCATCACCCCACTTTTTACCGTTTTATAAATGTTTTCGGGGTGGAAGACATGCTTCTTTTATGAAAACCTTAGGAATTCCAAATGATCATGTTTTTGAAAAATGAAATGGGTGCGTGAGTGTCACGGCCCTACTTTCACTGGTTTTACATTCGGGGAAGAAACATGCCACATACTTACTTACTCAAGGTCATGTTATACTATGGTTACTTTAGATTACTATACGGCTTTTTCGAAAGTCCCAGGGGGAAACCATGAATGTGCGGGGATGCACAACGAGGGAAATGTGGATAGATCTATTGGGCCATACAAACCCCACCCGACGGCTGGGAGCCGGGCGGGTGCATATTGTCTCTAATACTTTGGGGGTTACCGAGGCATCGGTAATCCCGTCCGTCTAGGCTGGCTTCAACACTTATACCGATTTAGTAATGGGTTCCCAACCGTAGTACTAAAAACACTTAACGTCTAGCTAACGTTCTCATAACATAGTAGTAACAGATATGATCTTTCCGAACATACACCAACTCTTTTATAAAAGAAAACTTATGAACTCACCAGCATTATATGTTGACTTTTTAAGTATGTCTTTCAGGTTTAAACTTTGGTAACGGCACGGTTGGAGTAGTCGGCATATTGGGATCGGGGATCCTAGAGGGTTAGCAATGGCGTTCAGGAAATAACAGTCTTAGATGAAACTTTCCACTGCGCTGGCAAAGGCACCAAACGTTGCAACCGACGAGGGAAAAGTCGGGGTGTGACATTCTCCCCAAAAGTTAAAGCTCTAATAGTGGGACCGTGAACTCACCTTAGATAGCGTTCTTCAGTTAATATTAAAGTGCCAAGCCCTTGATAATCCCACTACCGGAGATCTATCAAAATGTTCACATAAGTGTTCCGACTAATAACCATAAGGTTATCTAGTCCCCGATTGTCCAGATCGTAACCAAGTATGTTTTAAAACAAGTTTAAGTGTTCAACCAACACACTAGACCGACCCGACATCCCGTTGGTGACCCATTACTCTAACTAATCAAGTACACATAGATTACACACAAAGTTCAAGCATAAAACACTTAGTTTGTATCAAAAATCTCATTTTTGAATCAAAAGGTTCGAACCAGGAAGATAAATCCACCTTCGCCCCTTTTTAAGCCACATTCGCCCGTTTAATGTCACGTTCGACCGTTTGATGCCACGTTCGACCGTTTGATCTGGTTCGACCAAACTTTTCCCAGGTTGGACCCTGTCAGATAAGTTTCCCTAAAAACGCTTCAAACACATTCGAAACATCGCGAAACATCATCAAACACAGCAGTCAAGCATGAATAGCTTATCGCTACAAAACCCCATCAATCTTGCCCCAAAACCAGTTTGTTTTAACCCTTTCCCAAAATAGCAAAATTATGGAAATGTCACATCATGCATGGAATTCTTACCCAATTTAGAAACTTTTTGAAATCCTTTCATAATCATCTCAATATGCTCTGTTTAATGTGTTTATGAAAACCCCCAATAGTTTTATTAATAATAATAACATGTAACAATCCTTAGATTTATCAAAAATCCCCAAAATACCCATAATATCACCATCTATCTAATTGTAACCCTAAACAACAATAAACCAACATCAATAGCAACCCTAGATCATGTTTCTATCATAGGTACATTAGCAAATCATTAAACAACACATAATATCACATAACACATCATTAACGTATGTTTATTGATATGAAAACCTATGTTTAATGATAAGGTTTAGGTTTAGAAAGATGTTTAAAAGGTTTTTAATCATGAAAACACCCTTAGAACAGATCTGGACATTTAGGGTTAGATGAAAACGAATTAAAATGCCTTAGAAAGGGTTTAGGATTAAGAACACACCTTGGATTCTTGATTAGATGTTGTTGATGGGTTAGATTATGAAAAACCAGAGCAAAAACTCCTTCCTCAGTGTTAAAATCGTTTGAGAGTGTTTAGAGACGGCTAGGGTTTGTGAAATGGTGAAAAATGACAAAGTTTGGTATTTATACTAGGCCACATTCGACCCCTGTCTCTGGTCGAATGTAACCTCCTTCGACCCTTTCACAGGGTCGAATTTACCCTGACTTGGTCGAATGAAATTCTTTCAATTCCATATCCCAGGTTCGCCCTTTTGCTAAAGGTCGAACCAAGACAAATTTCCAGGTTCGCCCACTCGAAGTGGTCGAACCAGGACTTATGTTTTTCTAGTTTTCCAGTTTGTCGTGTTTAACGCATTTTAACGCACCTTAACATATGAGCATGCAACCTTAGTCTATGTTTAACATATTTAGGCACGTATGATTACCTGTACATCGTTTAAACATGTCTTTGCATATAATCCACCACACGATAATTAATCTACACATACACTTAATTAGTTCATGTAATTTCACCAACAACGGGACCCGGTGCTAGTGTATTCCCAAAACGACTCCCAATGATCCTCCAGATCATTGATCCCTGGACAATCCTAAATTGACCCGACTCAACTAACCTAGTTAAGTCCGTTTATAAATGTTTCCCGCTAAGGTAGACTTAGATGTTACTAAAATATTTAAGCCAAATATGCCGGGTGTCACAGAGTAGATTTCTATACCAAAGTTATTATTACAACTGTTGGGATGTTAACAGATGTTATTCAAAGGTCCAAAAGTAATGATTACTATTTTTAAGTTACTTTATTAACAATATTATTTTATTATTATCCGTTGGTAACAATGTTGGAATTCATGTTTTTCGTCATTCATACAATCAAAGGCAGGCATCATGAGGACTTCTGTTGCACTTCCTTGAGTGCCTAACACATGAAGCTTCTCTTGAACTTCCTTGAGTGGCTAACAAAGAGATTATCTTCTGGTAATGTGTTGGGTTCAATATTTCTATTGGAACAAGGAGATCAGAAGTTCGAGCTTGGTATCTTGCTGACGAAGAAGAAACTATAACGCAACATATTATATGCTTAGTACCTAATCTATCACTAATAATATTATTGTCTAATAGAAAAAAGAGATGTCTTTTTAATCGTTAGGGCTTTTAGAACGGGATAATATTTAAATAGTAGTTGTTGTCGTGTAATTCTTTTTAATGTTTTTATTTTTGTATTTGTTCGGATGATCCGGTGAAGAAATATCATTCTCTAGGGTTTGTTTGCTAAAGATATTTGAATTTCCTCTTTTATAAATCTTCCATTTTGTGTTTATTTTTTTTAAATTAAATATTTAACTCAAGTTATTTAATTGTAATAATATGATTGAATCGTATAACAGCTGTTTTAAATAAACTTTGTTAAAGAGAAGTAAAAAGATTTTAGGAAGTGTTGAAAATCGCAGCTTAATTATTGATATGTAATGTCCCTGTCTTTACCACTGGGGGTTGGTTGGTCAAAAAACAAAATTGTCTACTATTAAAATCAACAGATGTTTGGTGTTTCGTAAAAAAATATTAAAAATGTAAATGTGTTATAGTTGCCAAAGTGATTTTTTGGACATTGAACATAATTATAATATTTATATTTATAATTTGAACAGATGGTTATAATAACATAATTGACTTATATGTAAATATTCAGTTACATTAATGAAAATATTTGTTACATTAAGTATATTTCATGGCATTTCTAACAAAAGTTTGTCATTGAAATATTATTTATTTTTAAAAGTTTATAAGTTGTCAATAAAAACTATAATTTCAAATTTTATAGGAACAATAAAAAAACCTCAGATCATTTTGTAAGAACAATAGTTTTAATTGTTTAATTAATATAAAATAATAATGTTTTAACTTATGGTATGTTTCCATCTAGATCCTTCGTTTGTACAGTCCTCATCAAATATTGTATACCTTGATGGTATAATAGGTTTATATTCGGAAGTTTTTATTAGGATATTGAAAATAATCATAATATTCATACTATTAATTTAGATTGATGGTTATAATAACTTCAGGTATTGTTATTTTCACATGATTTATGATTTTACCTGAAGAGAACTTAGAATAAATTTGTTACTTGGTATTAGTTCGGTTTTGGTTTATCATTTACTACACGTATGGTTCTTCGTAGCAGAGATTGTCTTTGAAAATTTGTATTAGTGACACTAAGACTAAACTATATATAACATTATTTTATTAGTTGTTTTGCTAATGTTTTTACTATTGATGCAATGAGTAAAAAATCTTTTTATAATATGTGAGACATTTTATCTCTCTATAAAATGCAAGCAACTCGTCATTTCATTTTCCAAATTTATTTCTCTTTATTTATTATGATAAATAAATAAAGCTACCATCGATAAAAAATATTATTTTTTTTCTTAAGAAAACAAAAAAAATGGATAAGAGTAAAGGCTTTGATAATCAAGTTGAAATTGGTATTCTTGGAAGATTCTTACTATCAAAGGAAAATATTATTCTTATAACGATCTCCTTTACAGCCTGTCTAATTAGAGATGGGTGTATATATTGAAATAATATGTTTCTGATTCTTAAATACTTAGAGCTATTATCTGTAATTATTTTTGTTTTTGTTTTTGTTTTTGTCTTCTTCAGGTTTTTTAGTCATTTTCTCTCTGTATTTGTATATATTTTTCATTCTGATGGAAGAAATGTCATAGTTAGTATTACTTCAGTTTTGTATGTATATTTGATTTTTTCCTTTGAATTCTTACGTTTTTTGTATTTTGGTGACTTTTGTATCGATATGTATATTGTATATACCTTTGTTAGAATTCTTACGTTTTTTATATTTTGGTGAGTTTTGTATCGATATGGATTTTTTTCTTAGAATTCTTATGCGGTTGTAATAATATAAAGTTGAATTCTATAACAGCTTTTTTATTTTTTAATTTGCTGTTTAGTAAACAGATCATAGCTTTTGGTTTCTTTATGTGTTTTATATTTTGTTTATAATAATTGTATTAAAAAAAGATATATTATTCGTTAAGTTTATTTTTAAGAAACAACTGTTTGTTATAACAGTTGTATCGTTAATAATCAGAGATTACTTATAACAGAGGGATAAGCATCAATAAGCAGGCATATCAACAGCCCAAAAATAATGATTACGGTTTTCAAGTAACTTTATTAAAAATATTATTTTATTATTGTTGTGTTTGCAGTTGTCTTTCATTCTACAAAAAATAAATTAAAATTTCCATAACTAATTTCCGACTTTATAGTTTCTTGAAATGCAAATAATAAAGTTGAAAACCAACTTTACCATTTCAAACCGTTATTATATTTCAGTCTATAAAAGGGGATGAATTCCCTGTAACACACCGCCCCTCTCACCACCAATATTGTCCGCTTTGCCCCGATGGGTCGCCCATCTAGAGCTCACGGATTTGTTTTTGGTTGCCCAGTGGAGACTTCCCAGGAGGTCACCCATCCTAGAATTTCTCCAACTTGAGCACGCTTAACTGTGGAGTTCTCTTCTCATCCACTAACATTAAGCCCCAAAACGCGTTGGTGATTTAAGAGACAAGATATTACTTATGAACCAAGGATCTCTCCTGGCCACGACCGATGTGGGATTTTCCTGGGGTGTCACATTCACCCCCTGTTAGAGTCTCATCGTCCCTGATGAGGTATGTACCCACCATCCCGAACGACACAGGAGTGGCTCTGATACCATCTGTAACACCCCGCCCCTCTCACCACCAATATTGTCCGCTTTGCCCTGATGGGTCGCCCATCTGGAGCTCACGGATTTGTTTTTGGTTGCCCAGTGGAGACTTCCCAGGAGGTCACCCATCCTGGAATTTCTCCAACCTGAGCACGCTTAACTATGGAGTTCTCCTCTCATCCACTAACATTAAGTCCCAAAACGTGTTGGTGATTTAAGAGGCAAGACATTACTTATGAACCAAGGATCTCTATTGGCCACGGCCGATGTGGGATTTTCCTGGGGTGTCACATGTGGGAGCACTACTAGGATGGGTGACCTCCTGGGAAGTTTCCACCGGGGCACCCAAAAACAAATCCGCGAGCTCTGGGCGGGCAAAGCGGACAATATTGGTGGTGAGAGGGCAGGGTGTTACAGATGGTATCAAAGCCACTCCTGTGCCGTTCGGGATGGTGGGTGCATACCACATCAGGGACGATGAGACTCTAACAAGGGGTGAATGTGACACCCCAGGAAAATCCCACATCGGCCGTGGCCAGGAGAGATCCTTGGTTCATAAGTAATGTCTTGCCTCTTAAATAACCAACGCGTTTTGGGGCTTAATGTTAGTGGATGAGAGGAGAATTCCACAGTTAAGCGTGCTCAGGTGGGAGCACTGCTAGGATGGGTGACCTCCTAGGAAGTTTCCACCGGGGCACCCAAAAACAAATCCGTGAGCTCTGGGTGGGCAAAGCGGACAATATTGGTGGTGAGAGGGGCGGGGTGTTACATTCCCAATATTCATTTTCAGTATTCTCACTTTACATCTCTCCATTCAATATGCATTATGATATTACTTTTAATTCTTCCACAAATTTTTCGAAAGATTCTTTCAATCCAAGGAAAATAGGTTGCCAACAGATTGTTGGTAAACTACTTTAAATTGATGTTTTCCCAGATTCTTCCAATCAAAAGGAAAACATCAATTTATTATTATATATATACATCCACTTCCTATTTTCACTGGTTAAGCTTTTTGGATCTGGATAATGTTTACATACGACTGCTGTCGTGTGCTGGTTCCCTATTATCAATCTTTAGGGCTTTTAGATTTAATATACTGGATCTTGCATATTAAATTTGCAAAGATCTTGATGAATATATTAATGAATCTTCTTCATCCACGCATAAGTGTGAGACTCGTATTTCCCTTTGGTCGTCACTAACATCTGGATGATCATTTTATTCGTTAGGGCTTTTAGAACCGGATGACATTTAAATATATTCCGATGATGCCGGCAAGAAATATCATTCCCTATTGTTAGGTTGTTATAAATATATTCTTATTTAAGTTGTATTTTTATGTACTTTGTAAAGTCACATATTGTAATTCTATTGTCATTGAAGTATTTTTTTAAATATATTTGTATTTCTTTTTTTTTTTAAGTCTTCCATATTGTATTTGTTTTCTTAAAGTAAATATTTAACTCAAATTATTGAATCGTATAACAGGTGTTTGACAGAGACTTTGTTAAATAGAATTATTGTTCTAAATACAAATTTGAGTATAATAAAACTGATTAAATAGTCTATCATTAAAATCAACAGATTATTGATCTTTAGTAATCAAACATTTAAAATCATGTAAAGGTGTTATAGTTTTTAGTAGCAACCGTCTAAGTCAACAAATGTTTCAACCAAACACTTGATTTACATCTGTTATCAACAGTTTTTAAAATAGTGTTTCAAAATTCTGCTATATTAACGGCGTCTTTTGAACGACGTTATTAAATACGGTTTTTCTTTCAACTTTATATATATTTACCTCTTAATTTGATCATCCGCTTTTTTGTTTTGATATGTTTTATCTCAACAGACCTTTAATTTGTGTGTACATTTAACTGACATTTTGAATGGAACAGACCATACAACATACAATTTTTATTTTAAACACTAGATTGACTCTTTAATTTGATTTTTACCAAACAGAGTATAACAGTTTCTTTGTTTACTTTTTTTGGTTTTTAGTAAACAGACCTTAAACTAATTGTTCCCAACATACACACAGATGGTAATAAGCAGATGTTCTCAAAACAACAGACGATGGGATAAAGAATGTTGTTTTTAATAAACAGAGGTTAACATTTAAAAATAAAACGTACATAATAATAATTATATCTACTATAGAAAACTACTTTATTAAAATTTCAAAAATTCTTTGTTTCTTAAAATCAAATTCCGTCAAGGATTCTTTGATGTTGTTTTTGATTTGTAGTTGTTGCGTCAAATAGTCTTCAATCTTCTCTCTTAAAGCACTTGCTGGTTCATTGTAACACCCCAACCGATGGCGGAATCATCGAGGTGCCACGTAGTGACGATTGTTCAAAAGCTCATGGTACTAAAATGTAAATATTATTGAATAATCCAAAATTGTCTTACAAGGAAATGGAAAATACATTTTCTAAATGAAATGTAAATGTTGAAATAACTGAATTAAAATAAAGCACTAAATGTTCCTTGTTAAAGCACTAGATCAAACTGCATCTAGTGTATAACAGTTGCTTTGTTTACTTTTTTTGGTTTTTAGTAAACAGACCTTAAACTAATTGTTCCCAACATACACACAGATGGTAATAAGCAGATGTTCTCAAAACAACAGACGATGGGATAAAGAATGTTGTTTTTAATAAACAGAGGTTAACATTTAAAAATAAAACGTACATAATAATAATTATATCTACTATAGAAAACTACTTTATTAAAATTTCAAAAATTCTTTGTTTCTTAAAATCAAATTCCGTCAAGGATTCTTTGATGTTGTTTTTGATTTGTAGTTGTTGCGTCAAATAGTCTTCAATCTTCTCTCTTAAAGCACTTGCTGGTTCATTGTAACACCCCAACCGATGGCGGAATCATCGAGGTGCCACGTAGTGACGATTGTTCAAAAGCTCATGGTACTAAAATGTAAATATTATTGAATAATCCAAAATTGTCTTACAAGGAAATGGAAAATACATTTTCTAAATGAAATGTAAATGTTGAAATAACTGAATTAAAATAAAGCACTAAATGTTCCTTGTTAAAGCACTAGATCAAACTGCATCTAGTGTATAACAGTTGCTTTGTTTACTTTTTTTGGTTTTTAGTAAACAGACCTTAAACTAATTGTTCCCAACATACACACAGATGGTAATAAGCAGATGTTCTCAAAACAACAGACGATGGGATAAAGAATGTTGTTTTTAATAAACAGAGGTTAACATTTAAAAATAAAACGTACATAATAATAATTATATCTACTATAGAAAACTACTTTATTAAAATTTCAAAAATTCTTTGTTTCTTAAAATCAAATTCCGTCAAGGATTCTTTGATGTTGTTTTTGATTTGTAGTTGTTGCGTCAAATAGTCTTCAATCTTCTCTCTTAAAGCACTTGCTGGTTCATTGTAACACCCCAACCGATGGCGGAATCATCGAGGTGCCACGTAGTGACGATTGTTCAAAAGCTCATGGTACTAAAATGTAAATATTATTGAATAATCCAAAATTGTCTTACAAGGAAATGGAAAATACATTTTCTAAATGAAATGTAAATGTTGAAATAACTGAATTAAAATAAAGCACTAAATGTTCCTTGTTAAAGCACTAGATCAAACTGCATCTGAAACATGTACAAAATAGGTTTGGTCAACATATGAAATGTTGGTGAGCATTCCTAGTTTTGATATATATAGTAAGTTAAAAAGTTATACAATTCAAGTGCAAGCTACAGTGCAATTATGTAAACTATGTATCATACAAATGAGCGAAATCAACCCTGTGACTGTATAATGTGCTGTATGAACGGCGGTGTACTTACCCAATAAATGGATAAAAAGCTTAACACTGGCCACGGATTCTCCGATGAAAAAGGGGGAGAATCAATCTAGGCGGGTTGTCAATCCAAATAGCGCTATCCAATGTTAAGGTCGGCTTGTACCATGTTAATGATTTCACTAAGTACAAATGTAATCCACATGTATTGTCTAAGCATAAAGCACGTTGTAAGCAATGCACATAGTACTAGAATTGTATTGTAAAAATGTAAATTTGAATTTGAATTTGTAATAGTGTACATGTAACACCCCAAAAATGTATAAAAGCAAAAAGGGGATAGGAATACTCACTGTCTATGTAAGCTTGAAATTGAACTGGACAACGAAATATGCGTTGGAAATATTCCAAAGAATCAACCTAAAGAATTTGATAATGTGTAAGGAATAACTCTAGGATATATGAAATTCTAGGGTTTCGAATTGGGGATAAACGTTTATTTGATTAATAAATAAATTGTTTATTAAAATATAAGAAATTTAATAAATAAATAAAAGTCTCTTTGTAAAATTTTAAGTTGAATATAGTCACAACATAAGGTTTTAAGTATGAAAATAATTTTTATAAAATTATTTTCTTGAAAATAGAATATTTAATCTAATTATTTCAAATTGTCAAAATATGGCTTTAATATCTAAAAATATTAAAATCGAAGAATTTCTGAATTAAAAATTGTATTTCAGTTCTAGATAGTTAGAAATAATTTATATAAAATTTTGGTGCAAAAATATTGAAGAATCAATTTATTATGATTTATTTATGATTAAAACTTACAAAAATTTATTAAAAATATAAAATGACGGTTTTTCAGAAATAAAAATTATTTCTGAAATGTTTATTGTTGTACAAGTTTAGGATAATTTTTGTGGAATTTTATAAAATCGTTTAGATATTTTTATTGAATTTTATAAATATAATAGAATAAAATTGATTTAATTATTATATATATTAAATAAATAAATTTTCGAAAACTAAAAATTATAAGTTAAACTTTTTCATCAGATTAATACAAAATAATTTTTGTAGAATTTTTAAAAGTGTTTTAGTATTTAAAAATGAATTTATAAAATACTAGTAATTATATTTAGAATTGATCTTTTAACAAAACAAAACACAAGAAAAGGGAAAAAAAATTGTTGTTGTAGGGACTCGAACCCGCGACCATTAGGTAGTAAAGCAACAGCACAACCATCTGATCTATATCAGATGGTTGTTCAAATGTTTGTCTGAAATAATTTTATACACTTTCATTAACTCGTGTTCTTCCCCAATTCGTGGCTTTGAGCCCTAGTTTCTGCAATCGCTCAATTCATGATGTTATAACGTAATTAATCATAGGGGTTTTGATGCTAAAGAGCCGATGAGTGAACCCCAACAAAAAAAACGAACTTACAAACTGTTTACGCGTGATCTTGAGCGGTCAACGAAAAAGTCAACAGAGCATGAATTCGCAATAGGGATGAACTGAGATGTTAATTGGATGTGTGTATGTGTTTTTCGGCACAATTAGAATGAAAAGGAGTGTTCAATTTATAGTGTTACATTTAGTTTCTACGATTTGGAAAGATTTGACCATGATTAAGTGTATACGCGTAAATAGGAAAAATTAATGTGAATTAATGATAATTAAACGTGTTTTTGACATGTAATGGACAGGAATTCGCGAGTCAAGGCTGTTCTTCTCTGTTTCCATGTTTAAAAAGAAAAGTCAAACCTCATTTGGTTGTGCAGCGAATCGAACAGCAAGGAAGAAGGCTAACAACTCCTTTTCTAGTAACCCATATATATTTTAAGTGTTGGGTTTATTTCAGATACGAGGTGTAGCTCAAGTGGTGGACGTGTGTGTGTGTGGTGCTTCCTGCCCGGGTTCGAGTCCCGGCAGGATCATTCTTTTTTTTTTTTTGTTAAAAGGGAGAGTGGGCTTGGGTTTAGGTGACTGCTGGGCTTCTGCTGTTGGGCCGGTTTGTGGATCAGGCTTGGGCTCAATGTTTGGACAAGGGGCTAGGTTAGATGGGTTATGGTGGATGGTTTGATAATGGGTTAAATGTAAGGTTTAGAGATTTAGTGTTAATTATTATTATTATTATTATTATTATTATTATTATTATTATTATTTTTATATATATAAATAAAAGAAAACGTGACGGATGTCACATTCATGCAAGGCCATATCTAGCAGGGCAATGTTTTCCCAGCATTGTTCCTTAATTTTTTCTTCGAGCCTCTCTACTTCATTGCAAATATTTTCATCTTTTCTCTTTTCTGTTAGTAACCAAGCGCTGGATAAAGACTTAACATCTGATGTATCCGCAAAATGGTAGTATGATCTATTTGCCATTTTTGTAGATGAATTTTAGAATATGTACTGTGTGGAATTTATAGATAAATTTTTTCGTCTGTTCGTTTTCTAAAGTCTTCGTGCATTTATGTTTCACACGTTAGCCCAAGTATAATAAATATTCTACCGTATGACCTTCCATCTTCACGCGTTGTCAGTCTATAAATGGCGGGCCCAAGTGTTAACCGTGAAGATGAAATGAAGGACTTTGTTCTTAATCAAATTACACGACAATACTACCAAGATTTGAAGACTACAAGGGAGTTGGAGATTTGTTTTGACCGTTTGCACTCGGGCACGCTTGAGCGAGACGTTGTTCAGTGGATTTTGAAGTCAATGCCTTCAACTGGTGTTCGTGATTTGTCATTGTTGTGTAATTCAGAGTCCTCCAGTATTAAAGATGTAGAACTTTTGGCAAGATTCAAAGATCTACACGCTCAGCTTGAAGCTTCAATGGAATTGAAGCTTAAGTTTATCAATTCATTTAACTAGGCGTGGATACCATCCATCGCATATCAATGAGTTAATACGAATATTGAGTTACATATGCCTAAAGTGCTTAAAGTTCAAGAACAAAAGGAATTGTACCTTCAAAGGAATTGAAGATTAAGTTTTTTAATTCCTAATGTATATTCATATGTATAAACAGATGTTATGAAGATGGAATTCACAATGTATTGATGTTTAAAGTTGATTATATTTGTTTTGTTTAACATTGATTAGATATGGTTTTTTTATATCGCTACATATTGACAACAGGTTTTTAATCCGTCTGTAGAGTTTTGGTTTCTTTGTTGTTACCTTTCAGTTACTAAACTTCTGATCAGTGTTAAAATATATAAACAGTCGTTGCGAAACAATGGTTCTTTCAGCAGACGTTTGCACTGTTGACGTGTCGGTCAATTGGTGGTTAATGCAACAACTGATCGAAAAAAACCGTTGAAATGATGTAATGAACAGAGTTGCGAAACGAACAGACGTTGACTTACAAACCGTTTAGAAACAAACAATCTATTGCGTCAGTGTATTATTAACTGATGTTGTGAAATGAACAGACGTTACTTAATACAGTTTTTGTTTTACCGATAGATGGAGTGTTTTGCAGGGTTTGGTCTGCCGACGCGTCAGTGGTTACTTTTATGTCTATTATTATAATGAAATTTGATTTTATATATTATGTCTTTTGTATTTAATTTTTATTATTATATGATGAAAAATATCGATTAGAATATATCAATAGTCTACTGTTAAAGCAGAATACAAATTACAATATATCAATGTGTGTGAAGTCATTGTTAGTAAGATCTGTTTGATGGAACAACTGTTTTGAAAGAAACCGTTAAACTAACAGCTGTTTGAATCAGACGTTCAATTACAAACAGTTGAATTACAAACGATCTGTTTCCTCGGTGTTATTATTACGTAACGCTTTGGTCTGTTGATGTGTCAATATAAACCGACGTCTCGGAACAGAGGCTTGGTCTGCCGACGCGTCATTGGTTAAAGTGCAGGCAGTATATTGGTTGGGCCTAAAGCAGGGTTTAATACTCCCGTGTGTTTCCACACAGGATCCCACCTAATATATATATATATATATTAGGTATTTAATAAATTAGGTTAAACCATATATATATATTGCAAAGGTATTAATCCTACATGTCATACTTTTATGCAATTTCTCTTTTGAGAGATGCCACATAGGATGTGATGTGGCAACTCTAGACCAATTAAAAAAAGAATAAATATGGTTTAACCTAATTTATTAAATACCTAATCTACTAAATGTAAATATTAAACCTTTATTATTTTCTCTCTCATGTTTTCTCCCATAACTTTTAAACATCAATATCTTTTATATACGAGATTTTTTAAAGAAAAAAATTACACCAAATTAACGAGTGTTTTGTTATCTTTCTAACAAATACCATAGTGCTATATAAAAAACGGAGAAAAAACGACTATTTTTTGTAACCCGACAAGTATTGTGTTAGGTTTAAGATTAGTTTAAAAAAAATTTGTGGGTTTGGGTCGGGCCTGGGATTAGGCGATACCCATGAATTTTTTAAAATAATAATATGATAACTTATGACAGAGATTTGTTTAAAACAATAATAATAATAATAATAATAATAATAATAATAATATTCATTAATCATATATTAGCAAGTCATTAATTATGTTGTCATATTAGATATTTTATTATGTCATATTAGATATTTCAACCGGGACGTTCCCGGGATAAAAACTAGTATATCAATAAATATAAGATTTACTTAAATATATAATAAATATTTATATTTTGTTAATTGGCAATCAAACCCTCTTAAAAAAAATACAAATATTATTTTATAAACTATAAAGTTACCAACCTGATATTTTTTGTACACATTATTCAGTTATGTAAATTTGTGTATACATTTTAATATATATAATTTGTATCCATAAACCCGTGTAACACACGCTTCTATAACCTAGTTCTTAAATACATAAATATATTTCTTAATTTATGATTGGATGAGAACATAAGTAGTGAAGCACTCAGTTACAAGTTTTAAACCAAACCTTCCATCACCACACCCAAACCACGCCCTTGTGGAGACACACCCAAAAGGCTAAGGCGTCACTCTCCCACGCCTTCATTCACATGGTTGTTTCAAAGAAATGTCAATTCATTTTGGGTCTAGGACGAGTAAAAATAAACCAGTCCCGTATAATTTAAACCAACTCACCAAGCCAGCAATATAAATAAATTTTAACCAAATGAACTTAATTGGCTTGTTTTTTTGGATTTAATCTTTTAAAAAAATTTGATCTTTATCACAGGATTAAAAATACTAGTTCCTTGCAGTCCGAACCCAGTGCCGCACTAGGATAGGGAATTGGGCGATAATAACTCCTCTGCATCCCAAAGCGCGTTGCCCTCCTAGGCGCGCAACACTAGCAAAGTTCAAACATATGGGTTTTTCTTAAAAACATATATAAATATATATAATATATATGAACATATTTTAAAAAATATGGGCCCTTGGGGTTGTCGGGCCTAGGGCCGCCGCCCTCCTTACCCACCCATCATCGAAACTAATAGTCGGGTTTTTGGTGTTGTAGAGAGAGAATATAGGATGGGGGAGACTGGGAGAGAGATAGGGTGAGATGGAGGTGAGAAAAGCTGAAGTAGTTTATGGTAAAGAATGCCAAAAGTAAAGTATGCGATGCACATGGTTGTAAAAATCTCGCCTAGCCTCCGATTAATTGCTAGTTGGAGGTTCACCGAGTAAACATCGATTAACTGTTAGTCAGTGGTTGTCTAGCGAATCCAGCCAAATTCAGGTCAAAATCTGTATATTTCGGTAAGATATTAGGACCAAAACCTGTAAATTCTAGCTATTAATCCTACATTCTTAAAGATATGAGTCGAGAAAAGGATGAAAATATGACAAATTAAAAAACTTCATATAAAATGTATGTGTGTGTGTATATATATATAATTGAAAACTATATATAAAATTCCAATCCAATTAATCATGACTAATTTCGATTAATTGTTAGTCAGTACCTCACTGACCGATTAGCGAATAGCGAATCAGGAATGAGATAAGTGGTGCGAGTTACACACATTTCAAACAAAAGAGAAAATGTACCATATGTGCACGTTTTTTAGCACCCAAAACCATGTTTATTGGTAAAGCTCTAGGATATAGAACAAAAATATTTTCATGCAATTAAAGCATGGGTAAAAGTATTAACCATGATTGTTGAACTTTATTATGAGTTGCTTTGTTTAGGTAAACTTTATGTTATTCTCATTTCACATCTTAATTACTTAAAGTTAACCATGCATATAATGTGGTAATAGCTTTTTATTTATACTGAAAAGATTGATTAGTCTCTTTAATCATTTCAAATTATATAAGATATAGCACATTAGTTTGAGTTTATTGTGATTATATATCCTATCTAATAAGTTACACTTTTAACTTTTTTGATAAAAAAATTACTAAACAGGTAAAACATTTGAGACGATAAACCCGAGTTCAGAAGGATTGATAGCAAAAATTGCCGATTGAGAAAAGGGGGATATCGACTTGGCAGTGAAAGCTGCTCGACAAGCTTTTGATCATGGTTTATGGCCTCGTATGCCCGGATGTGTGATTTTTTTTTATTTTTTTTTGTTTAAAGTTTCGTAACGTATAGATGTCTTCTATGATCTGTAAAGGTTAAATAATTATCATATAGTCAACATATTTTAATTATTGTTTCAATTTCTCAATTGAACGTTATGCCTTAAAGATGCAACATATTTTATATTGTTGATGGTGACTTTAGCAAAGTGGTTTGCCTTATCAAATTGTTAATTTATTGTTTTGGTGTTTATTTAGCTTTCATGTGCTATAAAGAGAAAAAAAGTTAAAATTAAATATAATATATACATATAATTGTTTAGAATTCAAAAGTTAATCATCATTTGAGACAATATTACGAGTCGCCTAAATTGACCAATATGAGGTTTCTTCTTGATAAGTTAATCACAGTAGCAAAACTAGGGTAGAGTCTAAAAAGGGTAAGATTAGACAACCTTACCTCTACCCATGTGAACAGAGATACTTCTTCTAATGAGATAACATTATTTCTTGACATACGTGACTTCCAATTCAATTCTTCATATCAATAAAATTAATCATGTTTGTTATGGTTGAAACGAATATACGAAACTCACAATTTTTTTCTATTTATTTAAAACAAAAATTTAAAAGATTACATTTCACTAAATCAATATTATTGCATGTATATTCATAAATTTACGTCTAACAAAAACATCACACATGTGACACAACAAAGACGAGTTTTTAACATAACTAGGTTTTTTATCCGGCCGCGCGTTGTGCCGGCGTCAATATGATTTAAAAATAATTAATTAGTGATGACATAGCGTTGCGACATTTCAAATTACAAATCAAATCTAAATCAATTTTCATTGTGTTCGTGATATTAGTTTACCATACATAAACTTTCCATCTAAATTATTGCGTATGCTCATGAAATTTCTATGGTAAGCATCCCTAATAATAGCATCATTTTACCAGGAATCTCCCGCGGTACGCAGCACATGGTGGAGATGGCGCACGGTAGATGTGATGGTAATACGTGCGTTGCGCGTTTTTCACATGACGTGTTAATGCAGATTTTGGTAACCGACAAAGGCATAGAGACTAACCGTGGACAATGAGAAAATACAAAAGTGGTAGTGGCTACGCGGAGAATACCGGGAATCTCCCGCGGTCCGTGGCACATGGTGGAGATGGCGCACGGTAGATGTGGTCGGTAGCCGGCTGCGTACGTTAGAGTGAAGCAGCTATTCATTTCGTGGTCGTTAAATATATATATATATATATATATATATATATATATATATATATATATATATATATATATATATATATAATAAACGAACAAAAACCAAACCCATGTGAAATCGGGTAAAAAAACGAATTATGTCGGGGACCAAATGGGAAAAAAAACTTAATAAAAAAGTTATAAACGAACAAAAACCAAACCCGTGTGAAACCGGGTAAAAAACGCATTATGTCGGGGACCAAAATGGGAAAAAAAACTTAATAAAAAAGTTGGTGGTCAAAACGGGAAAAAAAACTTAAACAAAAAGTAAAAAAAAAACATTGTGTGGCCAAAATGAGGAAAAAAAACTTAAAAAAAATTGGTGATCAAAATGAGAAAAAAAAGTTAATAAAAAAAGCAAAAAAAATGTGGCCAAAATTAGAAATATGAAAACATCACAATTTGTTAGCTTTTATTATTAATAGTATATAATAGTCATATTTTTATAAATTCGGTCAAATCACTATAGAAATAAGATGATTAATAAAAACAAGAATTCCACAAAGTTACAATTATTTCATCTTTGTTGTAATCAACATGTTTCAATTTTTTTTTTTTTTGACCAAACATGTTTCAAATATTTGCGGGATAGAGGAAAAATATTGAACAAATTTGCTGATTTAATCGATGAAAATCTTGAAGAGCTAGCGGCATTGGAAACCATTGATGTGGGAAAAGTTTTTAGCTTTGAGACAAATATAGACATTCCTTCCATATCCAAAGAACTGCGTTATTTTAAACACTAGATTGACTCTTTAATTTGATTTTTATCAAACAGAGTATAACAGTTGCTTTGTTTACTTTTTTTTTTGTTTTTAGTAAACAGACCTTAAACTAATTGTTCCCAACATACACACGGATGGTAATAAGCAGATGTTCTCAAAAGAACTGTGACACCCGGCAACTTTCGGTAACTAACTTTTGAAAACTTAGTAAGTCTACCTTAGCGAGTCGCGCATACGATACACATGGTCGAGTCGAGTCGCACATCATTAGGGTTTTAACGTACGCAAGTCTCGGGTCCCGGGAATTGGTGATCGGGCGGGAACGTGTCATTTATCATGTATTATATGTTTACAATCATTATGTGACTTGTCGGTATGTGAATATGTGCTAACATGTGTTAAAACGGGGTTTAACGCGCAAAACACACCAAAACAGGGGTTACAGGCGATTAGCCTTACCTAATCGCCTGTATAGGGGCGAGTAGGGATGGATACTGGCGATTAGGGGTGTACTCGCCAGTAGGGAAGCCCAATCGTGTATAATACAGGCGATTAGGCCCTATAATCGCCTGTTGACCAGCCTACTCGCGTGTTGACTTTTCCTAATTGCTAGTTTGATTCCTAATCGCGTGTAATGCTGCTGTATGTATATTTTAACATCCCGGAACATGATTTGACGCCTAGGAACATGATAGGAACCCCGGGATTCACCCAATGACTTAGTAACACGTATTCGGACCTGTTTATGCGTTAAACGGATATTATGCTAGACTAGGTGAACTGTTGCGCGTATTAAGTGTTTAATTGCATATGTGGCATGTTGTCTTGTATTTACCTAACACGTGGAATGTCGGGTCACCAATGGGATGTCGAGTCTTGTCTTACGTAGTCTGGTTGTCGGTCAAACACGTTTTCGGATACTTAATGGTCATGGACTGGACTTAGGGACTAATGAACCCGACGGGTTATTAGTCTAACTTAACACATATCTTATGATAGGTCGCCACTAGTTGGGGCTATCATATCATATAAACGGTTTACTCAGTTAACAAGAAGACGCAACCTAAGGTGAGTTTCACGGCCCCACTCTTTACTGTTTTCGCTTTCGGGGGGAGAAACATGCTTAGTACCTTGCTTTGTAAAAGATCATGTTATACTGGGTTGGTTGTACGTTTTATTTATGCTCTATGTTCATGTGGCTCACGTTGTGACAGTTCGTTAACCGTTATGGCGGTAGTTCGTTAATTGTGAATGCACAGTTCGTTGACCACGGAGTGACAGTTCGTTGGACATATTCGGATAGTTGGTTAGTCGTGGTAAACGACAGTGCGTTGGTCGCGGTAAACGACAGTTCGATGATTGGTTCGTCTTAGAATATGAACGTCAAACGAGTATTTTCCTCAGTCAGTAGTAGCATGATAGTTCTTTCAAAAGCTCGTGAAACATTTTCCTTAAAAACCTGTGAACTCACCAGCATTATATGTTGACTCTTTTAGCATGTTTTCTCAGGTCGCTAAGGTAGCAGCATATGGATAGGCGCACGTGGTCGCACTGGAGTCGTCTCGTGTCTAGGGTCTCGTCTGCACGTTTTGGGATTATGAACTTTTGAACTTATGTTTAATTATGCATGACTTTTGTAAACTTTAAAATGCTTCCGCACTATCGAATGTTGGTTTTAAACTTATGCATGGTTTTGTTTACGTATGTTTTTACATTTAGACGTCGTTTATTGTGACCGTTGACTTAGATCCTGGTATGTCACACGCCTCGCGGTAGAACTCCGCAGGTGGAAATTTGAGGGTGTGACAGATTGGTATCAGAGCCAATGGTTATAGTGAACTAGGACTGCATGTAGAGTCTAGACTATAGCCGAGTCACACACACTAGACGGTCACATACATTTGAGTCGTGTCCTTTGGGCAAACATACTAACCTTGTCGGGGTGCCGGTCTCCTTACCATACAGTGTCACATTACTTATCTCATTCCTGGCTATTTTTAGCTTCATTTTATTTTCATCTCTGGGTTACAGCCGAGGGGACTTACTTATCGATCTTTTGAGTTAGATATATCATTCTGGGATGTGGTTATCGGGTGACCTGAAGTTCTAGCTCGAAGCACGCCTTGGGGACCATGTAGAGCGATTTGTTATTTCGGGTGCACACGAAATCATAAATCGAAATGCATGAAAATCTTGGTGGACTTTGTGTTCGGACTAACGGTCATGCTGTAACCGTATTCTGAGTCATTGGTCACTTGTAGCTTGGTTTGTTATTGGTACTGAGTGTCTCGTCTCATGTTTTGGCAGAACATGTCTGGTCGCGCAGGTGGACGCCGTGGTGGCGGAGGTGGACGCCGTGGTGGGGGTAGAGGTGGTGGTAACATTACTATGACGTATGATGAGCTTAATGAGATGATGCAGCAACAGTTGGGCGTTGCACTAGCTGCTTTTCAGGCAGCCCAGCAGACTTTCATGGGTGCTGCTGCTCCTCCAGTTCAGGCAGGTGTTGCCTATAAGCGGTTTAAGGATTGTCAGCCTCTCAGCTTCCAGGGTACGGAGGGAGCTGTGGAGTTACTCAGGTGGTTGGAGAAGACGGAGTCGGTATTTGCTTTATGTGAGACTCCAGCGGCGGATTGGGTGAAGTTTGCTTCGGGGACTTTTGTAGGAGCCGCCTTGACGTGGTGGAACTGCGTCACACAGACACTTGGCCTTGGGGAGGCCAACGCCATGCCTTGGGCGGATTTTGTGCGTAGGTTGAAGGAGGAGTATTGCCCGCGTGAGGAGATTAAGAGGTTGGAACAGGAATATGGGAATCTTAAGATGGTTGGTTCTGAGGTTGAGGAGTACACGATCAGGCACAACGAGCTAGCTGTGATGTGTCCGGGTTTGTCTACACCGGAGTATAGGAGGATAGAGCAGTATCTTGCGGGTTTGGTGCCAGAGATTGCGGGACTGGTGTCTGCTAGGGATCCTACTACTATGTTAGAGGCTGTGCGGTCAGCCACCAAGATGACCAATTTGAAGATTGCTGAGGGTGTCTTGCCTCCTAGAGGCTCTGCTGCGAAGGCGCCGACTGAGAACAAGAGGAAGTGGGATAGCGTGGATAAGGGTTCGTCGGGGATTCAGCGACAACCGGCAGCAAAGAAGACTGAAGCTTTGGGATCGTCCTCAGGTCAGAGGCAGAGTGGGTACACGGGAAAGCTACCAGAGTGCAACCAATGCGGGTACCATCATCTCGGCAACTGTGAGAAGTTTCGTTGCAACCGTTGCAAGCAGGTAGGTCATGTTGCCAAGAACTGCAGGGTCAATCTTCAGACGGCTCCGGGTCAAGCAATTGCCCCTGCTCCTGTTCCTCAGGGAAACCGTGGGTGCTATCACTGTGGAGAGCTGGGACATCTCAAGCGCAACTGCCCGAAACTAAACCAGGCTGAAGCTGGGGCCGCAGGTGGCGGTGGGAACAACGAGGGTGGTGGTCCGACCGCTCGTGTCTTTGTGATCGGTGCTAGGGAGAACCAGGCGGACCCAGACACTGTTACCCGTACGTATTCTCTCTTATCTCTTGTTACGCTTTGGTCATACTTTTATCCGCATTGTTGTGCGTTCGTGTTTCGGGTGTTTTCTTTGTGGTTTGGTCGCTGTTTCTCATTCTTTGGGTTGATGAGGGTCCTTTGGGGATGCTACTTGGACGGTACCAGTGGATTAGTTATACCGATCATAGTAGGCTCCAGTAGGCTTTCATCGGGGGTCTCTTGTCTCATACTCGTATTTGGGAAAGTGGTTTCCCGGTTGTTACTGTCACGTTTGATTCATGACCTTCACTTGTTGTATTTTGGGATACGTTACTTGGGCACCGAGGTCGACACTCATTACTGTTGAAGCCGAAAGAATCTCGGGACGAGATTCCTTTCAACAGGGGGATGATGTGACGACCCGGAAAATTTTTCTTCTTATTTGTTTTCTCTCCTCGCATTCGGGAAACTTTCGGGACGAAAGTTCTTTCAACAGGGGGATGATGTGACACCCGGCAACTTTCGGTAACTAACTTTTGAAAACTTAGTAAGTCTACCTTAGCGAGTCGCGCATACGATACACATGGTCGAGTCGAGTCGCACATCATTAGGGTTTTAACGTACGCAAGTCTCGGGTCCCGGGAATTGGTGATCGGGCGGGAACGTGTCATTTATCATGTATTATATGTTTACAATCATTATGTGACTTGTCGGTATGTGAATATGTGCTAACATGTGTTAAAACGGGGTTTAACGCGCAAACACACACCAAAACAGGGGTTACAGGCGATTAGCCTTACCTAATCGCCTGTATAGGGGCGAGTAGGGATGGATACTGGCGATTAGGGGTGTACTCGCCAGTAGGGAAGCCCAATCGTGTATAATACAGGCGATTAGGCCCTATAATCGCCTGTTGACCAGCCTACTCGCGTGTTGACTTTTCCTAATTGCTAGTTTGATTCCTAATCGCGTGTAATGCTGCTGTATGTATATTTTAACATCCCGGAACATGATTTGACGCCTAGGAACATGATAGGAACCCCGGGATTCACCCAATGACTTAGTAACACGTATTCGGACCTGTTTATGCGTTAAACGGATATTATGCTAGACTAGGTGAACTGTTGCGCGTATTAAGTGTTTAATTGCATATGTGGCATGTTGTCTTGTATTTACCTAACACGTGGAATGTCGGGTCACCAATGGGATGTCGAGTCTTGTCTTACGTAGTCTGGTTGTCGGTCAAACACGTTTTCGGATACTTAATGGTCATGGACTGGACTTAGGGACTAATGAACCCGACGGGTTATTAGTCTAACTTAACACATATCTTATGATAGGTCGCCACTAGTTGGGGCTATCATATCATATAAACGGTTTACTCAGTTAACAAGAAGACGCAACCTAAGGTGAGTTTCACGGCCCCACTCTTTACTGTTTTCGCTTTCGGGGGAGAAACATGCTTAGTACCTTGCTTTGTAAAAGATCATGTTATACTGGGTTGGTTGTACGTTTTATTTATGCTCTATGTTCATGTGGCTCACGTTGTGACAGTTCGTTAACCGTTATGGCGGTAGTTCGTTAATTGTGAATGCACAGTTCGTTGACCACGGAGTGACAGTTCGTTGGACATATTCGGATAGTTGGTTAGTCGTGGTAAACGACAGTGCGTTGGTCGCGGTAAACGACAGTTCGATGATTGGTTCGTCTTAGAATATGAACGTCAAACGAGTATTTTCCTCAGTCAGTAGTAGCATGATAGTTCTTTCAAAAGCTCGTGAAACATTTTCCTTAAAAACCTGTGAACTCACCAGCATTATATGTTGACTCTTTTAGCATGTTTTCTCAGGTCGCTAAGGTAGCAGCATATGGATAGGCGCACGTGGTCGCACTGGAGTCGTCTCGTGTCTAGGGTCTCGTCTGCACGTTTTGGGATTATGAACTTTTGAACTTATGTTTAATTATGCATGACTTTTGTAAACTTTAAAATGCTTCCGCACTATCGAATGTTGGTTTTAAACTTATGCATGGTTTTGTTTACGTATGTTTTTACATTTAGACGTCGTTTATTGTGACCGTTGACTTAGATCCTGGTATGTCACACGCCTCGCGGTAGAACTCCGCAGGTGGAAATTTGAGGGTGTGACAAGAACAGACGATGGGATAAATAATGTTGTTTTTAATAAACAGAGGTTAACATTTAAAATTAAAACGTACATAATAATAATTATATCTACTATACAAAACTACTTTATTAAAATTTCAAAAATTCTTTGTTTCTTTTTCAGTATCTCCCTTGAAAGATCGTCTTTTAATTCCGTCAAGGATTCTTTGATGTTGTTTTTGATTTGTAGTTGTTGCGTCAAATAGTCTTCAATCTTGTCTCTTAAAGCACTTGCTGGTTCATGCAAGGCCATATCTAGCAGGGCAATGTTTTCCCAGCATTGTTCCTTAATTTTTTCTTCGAGCCTCTCTACTTCATTGCAAATATTTTCATCTTTTCTCTTTTCTGTTAGTAACCAAGTGCTGGATAAAGACTTAACATCTGATGTATCCGCAAAATGGTAGTATGATCTATTTGCCATTTTTGTAGATGAATTTTAGAATATGTACTGTGTGTAATTTATAGATAAATTTTTTCGTCTGTTCGTTTTCTAAAGTCTTCGTGCATTTATGTTTCACACGTTAGCCCAAGTATAATAAATATTCTACCGTATGACGTTTCATCTTCACGCGTTGTCAGTCTATAAATGGCGGGCCCAAGTGTTAACCGTGAAGATGAAATGAAGGACTCTGTTCTTAATCAAATTACACGACAATACTATCAAGATTTGAAGACTACAAGGGAGTTGAAGATTTGTTTTGATCGTTTGCACTCGGGCACGCTTGAGCGAGACGTTGTTCAGTGGATTTTGAAGTCAATGCCTTCAACTGGTGTTCGTGATTTGTCATTGTTGTGTAATTCAGAGTCCTCCAGTATTAAAGATGTAGAACTTTTGGCAAGATTCAAAGATCTACACGCTCAGCTTGAAGCTTCAATGGAATTGAAGCTTAAGTTTATCAATTCATTTAACTAGGCGTGGATACTATCCATCGCATATCAATGAGTTAATACGAATATTGAGTTACATATGCCTAAAGTGCTTAAAGTTCAAGAACAAAAGGAATTGTACCTTCAAAGGAATTGAAGATTAAGTTTTTTAATTCCTAATGTATATTCATATGTATAAACAGATGTTATGAAGATGGAATTCACAATGTATTGATGTTTAAAGTTGATTATATTTGTTTTGTTTAACGTTGATTAGATATGGTTTTTTTTATATCGCTACATATTGACAACAGGTTTTTAATCCGTCTGTAGAGTTTTTGTTTCTTTGTTGTTACCTTTCAGTTACTAAACGTCTGATCAGTGTTAAAATATATAAACAGTCGTTGCGAAACAGCGGTTCTTTCAGCAGACGTTTGCACTGTTGACGTGTCGGTCAGTCGGTGGTTAATGCAACAACTGATCGAAAGAAACCGTTGAAATAATGTAATGAACAGAGTTGCGAAACGAACAGATGTTGACTAACAAACCGTTTAGTAACAAACGATCTATTGCGTCAGTGTATTATTAACTGATGTTGTGAAATGAACAGACGTTACTAAATACAGTTTTTGTTTTACCGATAGATGGAGTGTTTTGCAGGGTTTGGTCTGCCGACGCGTCAGTGGTTACTTTTACGTCTATTATTATAATGACATTTGATTTTATATATTATGTCTTTTGTATTTAATTTCTTATTCTTATATGATGAAAAATATCGATTAGAATATATCAATAGTCTACTGTTAAAGCAGAATACAAATTACAATATATCAATGTGTGTGAAGTCATTGCTAGTAAGATCCGTTTGATGGAACAACTGTTTTGAAAGAAACCGTTAAACTAACAGCTGTTTGAATCAGACGTTCAATTACAAACAGTTGAATTACAAACGATCTGTTGCCTCAGTGTTATTATTACGTAACGCTTTGGTCAGTTGATGTGTCAATATAACCGACGTCTCGAAACAGAGGCTTGGTCTGCCGACGCGTCATTGGTTAAAGTGCAGGCAGTCTATTGGTTGAGCCTAAAGCAGGGTTTAATACTCCCGTGTGTTTCCACACAGGATCCCACCTAGTATATATATATATTAGGTATTTAATAAATTAGGTTAAACCATATATATATATATTGCAAAGGTATTAATCCTACATGTCATACTTTTATGCAATTTCTCTTTTGAGAGATGCCACATAGGATGTGATGTGGCAACTCTAGACCAATTAAAAAAAGAATAAATATGGTTTAACCTAATTTATTAAATACCTAATCTACTAAATGTAAATATTAAACCTTTATTATTTTCTCTCTTATGTTTTCTCCCATAACTTTTAAACATCAATATCTTTTATATACGAGATTTTTTAAAGAAAAAAATTACACCAAATTAACGAGTGTTTTGTTATCTTTCTAACAAGTACCATAGTGCTATATAAAAAACGGAGAAAAAAACGACTATTTTTTGTAACCCGACAAGAATTGTGTTAGGTTTAAGATTAGTTTAAAAAAAATTGTGGGTTTGGGTCGGGCCTGGGATTAGGCGATACCCATGAATTTTTTAAAATAATAATATGATAACTTATGACAGAGATTTGTTTAATAATAATAATAATAATAATAGTAATAATAATAATAATAATAATATTCATTAATCATATATTGGCAAGTCATTAATTATGTTGGCATATTAGATATTTTGTTATGTCATATTAGATATTTCAACCCGGGACGCTCCCGGGATAAAAACTAGTATATCAATAAATATAAGATTTACGTAAATATATAATAAATCTTTATATTTTGTTAATCAGCAATCAAACCATCTTAAAAAAATACAAATATTATTTTATAAACTATAAAGTTACCAACCTGATATTTCTTGTACACATTATTCAGTTATGTAAATTTGTGTATACATTTTAATATATATAATTTGTATCCATAAACCCGTGTAACACACGTTTCTATAACCTAGTTCTTAAATATAGAAATATATTTCTTAATTTATGATTGGATGAGAACATAAGTAGTGAAGCACTCAGTTACAAGTTTTAAACCAAACCTTCCATCACCACACCCAAAGCACGCCCTTGTGGAGACACACCCAAAAGGCTAAGGCGTCACTCTCCCATGCCTTCATTCACATGGTTGTATCAAAGAAATGTCAATTCATTTTTGGTCTAGGACGAGTAAAAATAAACCAGTCCCGTATAATTTAAACCAACTCACAAAGCCAGCAATATAAATAATTTTTAACCAAATGAACTTAATTGGCTTGATTTTTTGGATTTAATCTTTTAAAAAAATTAGATCTTTATCACAGGATTAAAAATACTAGTTCCTTGCAGTCCGAACCTAGTGCCGCACTAGGATAGGGAATTGGGCGATAATAACTCCTCTGCATCCCAAAGCGCGTTGCCCTCCTAGGCGCGCAACACTAGACAAGTTCAAACATATGGGTTTTTCTTAAAAACATATATAAATATATATAATATATATGAACATATTTTAAAAAATATGGGCCCTTGGGGTTGTCGGGCCTAGGGCCGCCGCCCTCCTTGCCCACCCATCACCGAAACTAATAGTCAGGTTTTTGGTGTTGTAGAGAGAGAATATAGGATGGGGGAGACCGGGAGAGAGATAGGGTGAGATGGAGGTGAGAGAAGCTGAAGTAGTTTATGGTAAAGAATGCCAAAAGTAAACTATGCGAGGCACATGGTTGTAAAAATCTCGCCTAGCCTCCGATTAATTGCTAGTTGGAGGTTCGCCGAGTAAACATCGATTAATTGTTAGTCAGTGGTTGTCTAGCGATTCCAGCCAAATTCAGGTCAAAATCTGTATATTTCAGTAAGATATTAGGACCAAAACCTGTAAATTCTAGCTATTAATCCTACATTCTTAAAGATATGAGTCGAGAAAAGGATTAAAATATGACAAATTAAAAAACTTCATATAAAATGTATGTGTGTGTGTGTATATATATATAATTGAAAATTACATATAAAATTCCAATCCAATTAATCACGACTAATTTCGATTAATTGTTAGTCAGTACCTCACTGACCGATTAGCGAATAGCGAATCAAGAATGAGATAAGTGGTGCGAGTTACACACATTTCAAACAAAAGAGAAAATGTACCGTATGTGCACATTTTTTAGCACCCAAAACCATGTTTATTGGTAAAGCTCTAGGATATAGAACAAAAATATTTTCATGCAATTAAAGCATGGGTAAAAGTATTAACCATGATTGTTGAACTTTATTATGAGTTGCTTTGTTTAGGTAAACTTTATGTTATTCTCAATTCATATCTTAATTACTTAAAGTTAACCATGCATATAACGTGGTAATAGCTTTTTATTTATACAGTAAAGATTGATTAGTCTCTTTAATCATTTCAAATTATATAAGATATAGCACATTAGTTTGAGTTTATTGTGATTATATATCCTATCTAATAAGTTACACTATTAACTGTTTTGATAAAAAAATTACTAAACAGGTAAAACATTTGAGACGATAAACCCGAGTTCAGAAGGATTGATAGCAAAAATTGCCGATTGAGAAAAGGAGGATATCGACTTGGCAGTGAAAGCTGCTCGACAAGCTTTTGATCATGGTTCATGGCCTCGTATGCCCGGATATGTGATTTTTTTTTATTTTTTTTTTAAAGTTTCGTAACGTATAGATGTCTTTTTTGATCTGTAAAGGTTAAATAATTATCATATAGTCAACATATTTTATTTATTGTTTCAATTTCTCAATCGAACGTTATGCCTTAAAGATGCAACCTATTTTATATTGTTGATGGTGACTTTAGCAAAGTGGTTTGCCTTATCAAATTGTTAATTTATTGTTTTGGTGTTTATTTGAGCTTTCATGTGCTATAAAGAGAAAAAAGTTAAAATTAAATATAATATATACATATAATTGTTTAGAATTCAAAGTTAATCATCATTTGAGACAATATTACGAGTCGCCTAAATTGACCAATATGAGGTTTCTTCTTGATAAGTTAATCACAGTAGCAAAACTAGGGTAGAGTCTAAAAAGGGTAAGATTAGACAACCTTACATCTACCAATGTGAACAGAGATACTTCTTCTAATGAGATAACATTATTTCTTGACGTACGTGACTTCCAATTCAATTCTTCATATCAATAAAATTAATCATGTTTGTTATGGTTGAAACGAATATACGAAACTCACAATTTTTTTCTATTTCTTTAAAACAAAAATTTAAAAGATTACATTTCACTAAATCAATATTATTGCATGTATATTTATAAATTTACGTCTAACAAAAACATCACACATGTGACACAACAAAGACGAGTTTTTAACATAACTAGGTTTTTTATCCAGCCGCGCGTTGTGGCGGCGTCAATATGATTTAAAAATAAATAATTAGTGATGACATAGCGTTGCGACATTTCAAATTCCAAATCAAACCTAAATCAATTTTCATTGTGTTCGTGATATTAGTTTATCATACATAAACTTTCCACCTAAATTATTGTGTATGCTCGTGAAATTTCTATGGTAAGCATCCCTAATAATAGCATCATTTTACAAGGAATCTCCCGCGGTACGCGGCACATGGTGGAGATGGCGCACGGTAGATGTGGTTGGTGATACGTGCGTTGCGCGTTTTTCACATGACGTGTTAATGCGGATTTTGGTAACCGACAAAGGCATAGAGACTAACCGTGGACAATGAGAAAATACAAAAGTGGCAGTGGCTACGCGGAGAATACCAGGAATCTCCCGCGGTCCGCGGCACATGGTGGAGATGGCGCACGGTAGATGTGGTCGGTAGCCGGCTGCGTACGTTAGACTGAAGCAGCTATTCATTTCGTGGTCGTTAAATATATATATATATATATATATATATATATATATATACAATAAACAAACAAAAACCAAACCCGGGTGAAATCGGGTAAAAAAACGCATTATGTCGGGGACCAAAATGGGAAAAAAACTTAATAAAAAAGTAATAAACGAACAAAAACCAAACCCGTGTGAAATCGGGTAAAAACGCATTATGTCGGGGGCCAAAATGGAAAAAAACTTAATAAAAAAGTTTGTGGTCAAAACGGGAAAAACAAACTTAAACAAAAAGTAAAAAAAAACATTGTGTGGCCAAAATGAGGAAAAAAAACTTAAAAAAAATTGGTGATCAAAATGAGAAAAAAAAAGTTAATAAAAAAAGCAAAAAAATAAAAAAATGTGGCCAAAATTAGAAATATGAAAACATCACTATTTGTTAGCTTTTATTATTAATAGTTTGTAATAGTCATATTTTTATAAATTCGGTCAAATCACTATAGAAATAAGATGATTAATAAAAACAAGAATTCCACAAAGTTACAATTATTTCATCTTTGTTGTAATCAACATGTTTCAAATATTATTTTTTTTTGACCAAACATGTTTCAAATATTTGCGGGATAGAGGAAAAATATTGAACAAATTTGCTGATTTAATCGATGAAAATCTTGAAGAGCTAGCGGCATTGGAAACCATTGATGTGGGAAAAGTTTTTAGCTTTGAGACAAATATAGACATTCCTTCCATATCCAAAGAACTGCGTTATTTTGCTGGTTTAGCTGATAAAATTCATGGAAAAACTTTGAAATTATCTAACGAATTTCAAGGATAAACTTTGCTTGAACCGATTGTTGTGGTCGGTTTTATAATTCCATGGGGCTTCCCAAGTTCCATGTTTATTCTTAAATGAGCACTGGCTCTAGCTGCTGGTTGCACCATGGTCGTCAAACCTGCTGAACAAGCGCCCCTCTCGGCTCTCGACTTGGCCCATTTGGCTAAACTCGTAAGGAAACCGGTGTTCATGACTTGATGGATGTTTTGTGTTGTTTCATATAGTTAAAAAAAAATGTCTGTTCTTGTTGATAGGCGGGTATCCCTAATGGGGTCATTAATGTTGTGACTGGATTTGGACATACATGTGGTTCTGTTGTTGCATCGCATATGGACATAGATTGTGTTAGTTTCACTGGGTCAACTGAAATTGGGCGACTAGTAATGCAAGCCGCAGCTACAAGCAATTTGAAAACTGTTTCTTTGGAACTTGGGGGGGGGGGGAATCCCCTCTCGTGAACTTCAATGATCCAAACAATATGAGAGAGTACTTTCATATATCAATCATGGAAAGAGAGAAGATGCATCCATACTAGTTGGGGGTAAGCCATGCGGAGAAAAGGGATACTATACCGAGCCAACAATCTTCGAAAATGTTACAGTATATGCATTAAACACAACATTCTTAGTACTAAATTCGAATTGTTGGTAATTTCCTCTCGTTGTGATCTAGGACGACATGCTTATTGCAAAGGATGAGATATTCGGTCTGGTTATGTCACTTATGAAGTTCAAGTAAGGCCCATTTTTTATTTTTTTTAAAACAACTTATGTACAATATATCGTTTTCATAGATTGTGACACATCAATAATACTGCAGGACAATTCAAGAGGTGATTGAAAGAGCTAACGCGACAACATATGGCTTGGCAGCCGGGATTTTAACTAGCGACTTGAACATAGCAAACATGGTTTCCAGGTCAATTCGGGATGGGGTGGTTTGGATAAACTGTTACCATATATTTGATTGCGGGTGCCCGATTGGAGGATACAAAATGAGCGGGTTCGGTAAAGATAATGGCATGGAAGCCCTTGAAAAGTATCTTAGAACCAAAGCTGTTGTCACACCTATATACAACTCTCCGTGGTTGTAAATCTTTACCGTCTTAGTGTTTTTTTGTTTGTTTCATTTGAATTTCGAACTGTTTTAAGTTGGGTCAATATTGGCAATAATGTTTCATTTGTAATGGTATTTCGATTTTCTATTGGATTTAATTCTGTTTCGTGTGCTGGGTGTTTGACAATTGACATGTTCTTACAAAATTGGACTTTATGATTAATGGGCCAGATAGATCAAGATTAGCTTTCGGTTCTCCAATACTTATACAAGTATACAACCAAAATTTCAATTTAAAAATACATATTATAACTTTAATGCTATGTTCTCGAGTTCACATAACAAGGGAAAAGAAAAGAAAGAATGATATCTCCTTACTTTTCTTTTCCGCTTTTTTTTCTTTCCTTTCATTTCCTTCCAAATTAGAAAGATACTAGTGGGGTGCCCGCGCGATGCAGTGGGAAACATAACCATTAGGTAGGTGATTCAGGGGTGCATAGGATGATTCAGTTTGAACTTGAGCTATAACTTTTCGCTTTGATGCGGTCGTGCCTCTTTTAAAATGAAGAGAGAATTACATAAAACGTCCTTCAATTAATAGCCATTTTTGCACTCTCTGCCCTTTATGTTAGTTTTTCACTCATTATGTCCTTTATTTTCTCAATTTGCTATGCCCTCTGTCCTTTAGCCTAACTTAGTTAAAAAAGTTGGTTAACTTTATTTTCTAACTTTACACTTTTAGCCCCTGTAGTTTTCCTAAGCTTTAACTCCAAATAAAACGACGAAACTAAGGCACGACATGAAACGAAATCATAGGGCTTTTAAACTACATCAAATTCCGATCAAAACCATAATTTTGAAGTAAAACGATTGATGAAAAACATATATTATTTTTATAAAAACTCATTTTATATATAAACATACATATATATATATATATATATATATATATAACCGAAGTTAAGCGGATTCACATCAAACATAACCCATCAAACATGAAACCTGATCGAAACTTGTTAAAAACTTATATTGAATCCAACCGATTCGAACCAGATCACAAAACGGGTCAAAAACCCTAACCTAACATGACCCGCGTTAACAAAAACGTATCTTACACCTCCAAATCGAACCCAAACTTGAATCTAGACCTACCCACGTGTTTTCAACTCTAAATCGCCCCATACATCACAATATTAAATGTTAAAGGTTCCAGATCGCCATCCAATTGACCAATTCTTTAAACATTTAAAAATCCAGTTGCAAACCGAGCCTTTATACCATAAATTGAAACCTATTATAACATTTTATGCCTTAGTAGAGTGTTTCTGTGCAAAAATATACCATAAACACCCACCAAATCGTTCGTAATTTGAAGAACAAGATCAACCAGTCGCAATTTAAATCGTTCGGTTTAGCCTAAAAAACGATCAGGTCAGTACGATTATTATACATGGTTTTGATCGGAATTTGATGTTCTATAATAGCTCTATGCTTTCGTTAATTACCGTGGCCGAATTCGAGGTCAATCAAAATAGGTTCAAGGGTTAGGGTTCGATCAAAACTACAGGGGCTAAAAGTGTAAAGTTAGAAAATAAAGTTAACCAAATTTTTTTAACTAAGTTAGGCTAAAGGACAGATGGTGTAGCAAATTGAGAAAATAAAGGGCAGAATGAGTGAAAAATTAACATAAAGGGCAGAGAGTGCCAATTGGCTATTAATTAAAGGACGTTTTGTGTAATTCTGTTTAAAATGAATATTATTAGTTCCTAGTAAGACTAGGTCAAATTGCATCAAAGGAATAACGTTGAACTATTTACTTGACCAATACAACAGTCTACTACAAATTGTGCCATATTTTCATTGTACGTCTTTAGCTACAAAAGAAAAAAAGAGAAAGATCTTGTTCTTTACAAAATATGCCATATCTACATTTCAATGTGATATATAAAAGGAAAGCATTCGTTTTTGTTGATGGTGTTTACCGAAATACTATGGTTAGTTAGTCAACCTATTATTTATGGTAAAAAGAAGTTGTGGTTTTGTTCCAGCTAAGACAATTTTTATGGCTTGTGCTTGTGGTTACGCTTCTTTTTATGTGGATAAGATATATGCACATATTCATACTTGTAAACTATGTATCAATTTCAAGCAATGAATTTGGGTTAAATATGTAGCGAATTAGTTTTGACATAACGAATAAACTATATTGACCCATTATATGTGTCATAGAAAGTGTATAAAACTAAATTGCTTTGCAAAAGTGAAAGCATCGTACCTTTGTATCTTTGATGTGGGCTTTTTGAAAGATTTCTTTTCAGTGCTCGTGTTTTGGGGTGGATAGGTAGTTGTTGTGGTTTTGTTGAGTGGCAGGTCAAGAGTTGAATGTTTCGCATCGGTGTTTAATACGATAATGCCATCAGTTTGAGTTTGTTAATTATGAAGATTATTTCATTTGGTGTCATGTGTTGGTTAATGTAATCATATGTTGCATTTACACGTACGTGTAGTAGACGGAAAAGAACTCCAAATTAGGCATACGACATGTTTTTGTTATTTAATATTTCTCTCCAATTATTTTATATATTGTATATGTGAAACAATTGTTTTTTAAACAAGGTAATGCGTTTCTATGAGATTCATTATGTAAATAATAGGCGAAATATAATAACAAAAATAAGCACCTAGAAAACGACCTTGAAGATGATATTGTTGCTATTTAAATAAACAGAAAACACAAGATACGACAATAAGGAAAGACAAGACGACATTGAAGGATTACACATCACCTTACACATTTGTCATAAGAGCATACACATTCTAATTCCATACTACTAAACATAATAACATTGATTCTAACATAAGAGCACATGTCATTGCATAAATAACACAAGATTCTAACATAAGACCAAATATCCATACATCAATACTCTTAATCATAGAAACAAATTATATTAAACAAAAAAACATGAGTTTAACCTACAAATTTGCAGAAAACATTGGAAAGTATTAAAGGAAACCACCTTTACATATTCCTAATCTTCTTGATTATCATGAAAAAGAAAACACCAAGCAAGCCAAAATTATGAAAGTGCAAAGAACAATAAGAAAAGTACTACGAATACAAACTTCAAAATATGTGTTAAATATATCAACAATAAGTCATATTTGAATTTCATGTTAAAAAAACAATGAGCAGAGGGCCTAGTGACCGCAAATAAAATGAAAGTAAGAGGACCTACTTGATATAACTTAAAAAATTGTACCCCACTACCCCCATATATAAAGTTTACGTAACTACGAGAATGATTATTTGCTAAAGGATTATTAAAGAGAAATGGAGACTTAGATATTCAAAAGCACCTGATGAATATAGGGAAAAAAATATGGGAAGAGATATTGTACAAAGTCTCCTAATATAAGAAACATAAGAAACAATCTGGACCATTAGATTTCAAACTGATCAGATCATATAACCATAGGCGTTTAAATCAAACTAGGGGTAAATTAGTCATTAGAAAAATTAAACGCGTTTTAAAAAATACAAATTGAAACCGCCAATTCAAAAACCACGATAGTTATTACTAAAAATCATAAACAAAATCATCAAACCATCATTTAATTAGGGTTTATTACACCTCCAAATCAAACAAAAACACGCACAAACACGAATCAAACACCCAAAGTGACGAAGAACAACAAAAAAACAGAGCATAATGTCTTCAAAACGACAATCAGGTGCGTTTTATGATTAAATTATCACTTTTTCCTGTCATTTTATATTCTCGTTTTTGATAAAAAAAAATTAATGGAATCAGACAAGGAAGTCGAAAGAAGAAGAGAAGGTAAACATATCAAACCAAAGTCAAAACAGAGTAAAGGTATAGTGATTCAACAAACAAAATAGCACTTAATTTTTGATGAGACGCACCTAGGTTATTTGAATGTTTATATTACTTGCTTAATTACATTCAGTTTTTATATTACATTTCAACTTTACAGTCTGTATGTTATGTGTGAGTGCGTCTGTATTCTTTGTTTGAGTGCGTTTATATATTTAGTTTTATTTAGGTTTGATGGGTGAGTCTGTATGTTTATTGTGAGTGAGTCTGTATTTTTACATATAAGTGCGTCTCAAAAAATGATATGAATGCGTCTGTATGTTTAGTATGAGTTCATCTTTATGTTTAGTATGAGTGCGTCTGGATATTTAGTGAGTGTGTCTGTATGTTTATTTAGATTTCATTAGTGCGTCTGTATTATTTTATTAGTGCGTCTGAAAATGTTATGTTAGAATTAATTGGTGTGTCTGTATTATCTATATCTATACTTATATATTACTATATAATGGGTGCTTGATAGCTAAGAAGGTAAATTTATATCTTTTTTAAGATGGCATATCAAGAGTCTTAGTATAAATCTATAATTTTTGTCTAATTTCTTCCTTTTATGCCCTCTTGTACAACATTTAATGGTAATTATATAAATGAGTAATGCAAGTCATATACCTTATTCAACCTTTGAAACCGTGACATTGATTTTTGAAGCCTCTTCAGTTCTGCTCCATTATACCCTTAAACGAAACCTCTGTAATCAATATCATGGATATAATTGCAATTGAATGGGAAATTCAATTGAAAAGTGATAGAAATTGCTTATTCAAATGGTTGAAAATGAGTTAGAAGAGAAAGCAAGTGAGTCATATGCTTACCGTTTTACAGGCTAATCACACTTTTCTAGGTACTTCATGTAACCTTCTCTTTAGTGATCATGTTATAGTGTTTAAAATTTTCTCTCGATAAATCGTCATTCACTCATTCGAAATTATCTTTATTGGAGTTGTTTGTTGTAAGTCTCACTGTTATGATTTTAAATATGTACCATTTACTTGTATTTTAGTTCTAAATGAAAGCATAAAAACTTGGTGAATAGAGCGACAAATGAAGTAGCAGCAAAAAAAATATTTATTTCAGAAGGGCTTGATAGAAGTTAACATGTCAACTTAGTAACCAGACACTTAACGACTACTTAAGTATTTATTTCAGAACGACTTATTCGAACCACAACATTGGGTACCAAGGTGTACTATTGCATCTACATTTTTTGCGTTTTGTAAATAATCACATTGTTGTGCAATTTATATTTGAATCCCACGGCAACGCGTGGGTAAACCAATCGGTTCTCGGAGTTTCAGTTTATTTTTGGCCCACTCCGGTTTCTAGCCTATACCTGTTTGGCCAAAAAAGAAAACCGGTTCTAATCCTTCTTAAAAAAACCCGAACCGGTTTAGAACCTAGATTGCTTTGAGAAAGAAAGGGTTATCTTTAGGCTCCGTTAATGTATTTTGCATAAAACAGACATGAAACATAAATGATTAATGCATTATTTCAATATCTTTCTATTAAAAAACAAATTAAAAGATGATTGCTTCGGTGGCTACCATGAAGAAATTCGCATTACAAAACGAAAAAAATAGAAAAGGAAAAAAAATGGAGATGAAAATTTGATTAGTCAGCTAAGATGTGTGTATAATGTACAACACCAACAACGTGATTCACTAAACGCAACAGCCAAACACAGTGCAACCCCGCCGCAACGCGCGGGTTCCTGCTAGTTTTATTAGTGCGTTTAAATCACTAATATGTTAATTGTTTATGCAGAGGCAATTGTACCATCAGATGATGATGATTTCAAATATCAACCACTGAAAAATTTAATTAAAATTAAAGAAATGGTTGAAAAGGTAAACAAAGAAGCTTCTAATAATTTGGAAGTTGATATTGAAAAGATGAGACAACAGTTGAAGAAACAAAAACAAGCTGTTGAATCTTCATCAGAATCATCTGATGAAGACTTTCAGAGGCCACAAAAAAGGTGAAAATAGATGCACCTAAGAAGAAGGTGAAGAAAATACAGGAAATGGAGTTTGTGAAATACATAGGGAAAAAATTAAAAATATGATGCTCTCCTGCCGAGTTTATTGAAAGCATTCAGTAGTACACGGATGAACAAAAAGAAGAAGTTAGAAAGATGGGGTTTGGATCTGTGTTGGAAATTAATATTGAACACATATCAACAAGCTTGGGTTCCTGGTTATTAGTTAACTATGACGAGGGAAGGAACGAACTAAATGTTGGAAATTGGAAAATCAAGATCACACCTTCATTGGCCCATAAACCTTTTGGGATACCAATGGGGAAGAATCCGGTTCTCAAGAAAAATAGGGCAAGAAAAGGTTCGGACACTACAATAGATGAGATTAAGAGTCAGTTTGAGAAAAAGAAAGTGTTGCGATGGTAATACTGGTTGTTAGACAACAACCAAAGGGTGGAAGGTTGTTTAAATTAAATTTTCTAGTGTTACGGAACACAGTTTTCGGGTTGATCACAAAGTCAACCACAATAAATCAAAGCTTTCTGCATGGCTCGGATGATGAATCTGAAATTCCAAATTTGGATTGGTGCTCTTACCTGATCGAATGTCTAAGAAGAACAAAGGCAGGATGGAAAGAAGACCAGTACAATGGTCCAATTGTAATGCTGAGTGTAAGACTTCAAACGCACTAACATTATCTATTAAACGCACTTGATTTTATTTGAATTTTAGTTTTGGAGGCACTTACCTTTTATTTAAACGCATTTATGTTTACTAACACAATTAAACTGTTTTGAAATAAGCAGGTTATCTACACACATGAATACAACAAGAGACATCCTTCTGACATACAAATTAGCATACCGGCAATTACTTACATCACTAGTAGTACACTTGCAGAGATGGAAAATCATCTTTATAACAACGGGTTGTTGACTGGCATTGAAGATGATGATGGAGATGATGAGGGTGATGCTGAGGAGAATGAGGATGATGACGAAGCAGAGGATGAAGATAATGCGGATACCGAAGAAAATGAAAATCTGGTTAGTAATATCCTGGAAACCTTGATTGAAATGCAAGGTGAAAAGGATGGTGATAAAACAACAACAGCTTTGGATAATGATGATTACAATCTGAATATGGGACCGAGTCCACCGAGACGAGTCCAAGTTGATGATGCTGATGACAATGAAGATTGGAGAAATTATGAAATGAGTACACAAACTCAACAACTGTTTGAATACTGCAACACTCAACCAGATCTGAGTTATAGACAGGGCATTAGAAGAGAAGAGTATGAGTCAGCAATGACAGCCAAGAAGGTATATATTTAAACGCACTAAAGTTACTTTATAGACGCACTCATGTATTTATGCTCATTATGTTTGTAAAAACTGAACAACACTTCAGACGCACTAATGTTAAATTATAGACACACTTATGTAATTCTGTTCAGTATAAACTGAACAACAGTTTATGTTTTCAGACACACTAATGTTAAATTATAGACGCACTAATGATTTTTCAGACGCGGTAATGTTAAATTATAGACGCATTAATGATTTTTCAGACGCACTAATGTTTTTTCAGACGCACTAATATATATTTTTGGACGCACTAATATTTTCGGCAGGTTTGGATAAAAACCATGGAGAGAAACATAAAAAATATGAAGCAATTCAAAAGGAGATGGAAGAAATGGTTACAGAGGCACGAAACAAGTACTTGTGGGTACCAGAATTAATGAAGTTGTGCGACAAGTGGGACGAATTGAACAGCAAAGCTAAAGACGTTGAAGCTGAGAATGTTGAGGCAGTAAATATAATGGAGCGTGAAGCTGATTTGGAAAATGATGATGAAGTTGTCAAAGGCAATATTGAAGCAACAAACCAAAATGTTGATGTGAATCAGGATGGGACTGACTTGGTAATGGATGATCAGGCTGGTGCTACAAACCTGGAAAATGTAATTGAAGAAGATGAAATAACTGATACAGCTATTGGGGTGCTAGAAACAGTTGAAACAGGGTGTATAGGGTAAGAGATGTGAATGAGGAAGCGAACAAAGAAGCTGATAGAGATTTGGAGACAGAGAACACAGAAAAACTACATGATGTTGCTGTGACATTAGAATCACAGGGGATAACAGATGCAAAATTTATTCAACTTCAAACAATAGAACCAACTATGTATACAGATAAGAATGAACAAGCAACACCCCAAGATAAGCATGTTGAGAAAGAAAAAAACAACAGAAAAGGAAGCAGAAGAAACACACAAAAAAAAAGATAAAGGGAAATCTGCTGCTGGTTATGCAAAGCCAGTTAGGGACAAAAACCCTTCATGGGCATTGATATCACCATACACAGGGAAACAAGTGTGCATTGTTGAGAAATTAACAGAAGATGAAGTCAGGATAACACAATACATGTTTGCACCGATTAGAGAGAAAAACGTAAGTGTGTTTTTTTCATTTTGTTTATAAATTATTATTCATTGATTACTGATTTCATTTAAAAAAAATTATGATTTCAGAAAATCTGTTACTGGGATCAAGGTGGAAATGAGATCATGAAAGTGATCTTTGAAAGTTTACATCCTGGGCTATGGCTGTGCACAAATGCTATAGATGTATGGACAGATATCCTCAACTATGAAGAAAAGGAGAATATAAAGAAAAAAAAGGAAGGGTCTATACGAAGACTATTTCTCTGTACCAACATGATGGTATGAAAAAACTTTGAAGTTAAACACACCATATTAACATTCAGACGCACTATTTTTTGAAACACACTAATATATATGTTTGGACGCACTCATCTAATGTTTATTAATATTTGAAAAATTCAAACGCACTAATGTATATGTTTGGACGCACTTGTTGTTTTTAACTGTTTTTTTTTCCAGCCTCCAGACTAATATAAAGAAGAAGTTCAATGGGAAGAAAGAGAGGGTTTACCTTAGCAATCTGGAGGATATCTTCAGGAAGATCGAGGCAAAATCGTTATACGAATTCGACATGATTCTGCAGCCGGTGTGGATTGACAGGCATTTTTATGTCTTAGCTTTTGATGTGAGGAATGGGACATCAGAGTTGCTTGACAACTCTAAAGAGGGGGATGACCAAGCAAGAAGATATAAAGGCGTTCCCGGTATATTGGTATGTTTCTATTTATGATAATATAAAATTATATAGCTGGGAAAAACTATGATAATAACCTAATGGCTTTGTTAAAAAATGTTTTGTAGAGACACACTTTGTACCTGTTGTGGAAGAAAACATGTCCTACAACACCGACAATTGAGAAACTTGTAACAGATAAGATTATAAGAAGAGAAATGACATGGAGGACTATTAAAAACATAGTAGACTGTGGCATATTCGCTATGCGACACCTCGAAACCTTCAAAGGGTATGCATTTTGGAACTGTGGATTTGCCAGTGAATCGGAGTTTCAACAAAAACAGTTGGATGCATTGCGGTTCAAGTACGTCGCAAATATTATACTCTCACCTCACAACATGCTCAGGGATGAAATAATTGAAGAGGCAAGAAAGTTTGCAAAAAAAGCCAGAAAAAGCAAGGAAAAAGATGTTACAAAATGTCATGGCAAAATTAGAGAAAAGGGTAGCTGCCATATAAACATTGTTTTGAATGCTTTTTTAAACATCTTATTTACTGATTTTGATTTTAAATATGTTATTTTGGACGCACTAATCTATAAATGATTTTGGATTTGTAGTTAACACTGATTTAATATGAAGTTATGTTTGGATGCACTAATCTGCAAGTTAGTTTCTACTTGGACGCACTTTAAAAAAAATAGATTACTGTGATTTTAATCAAACGCACTAGTTCATTTGTTATATTAATTCAAACGCACTTAACTAAAAACACACATCATAAAACAGGTAATATAACAACTACAAAAACATGTTGGACCAGTATTGCTCTTTGTATGAACTTGCTAGTGAACACTTAAGTGTCTAGCAAGTTCTTTATCAGTAATAGCACAGCGGAATGATATGAGTTTAAAGCTACACTTATCAACAGGAGTTATTACTCTCCCTGGATGTTTGATAAAACTAAAGACAAGTATTTAATGAGAATCTAAGCATTGAATGAGAATGAACACTTAAACAGATTCTCAGTAAATGAAATGGAAATAACAATGATAAGCTTTGAAGGATTTCTGTATTAAAAATCAATGTCAAAAACAGAGGGATGAACCCATCTATTTATAGACTTTACAAATACATGAACCTTGCCAAAAAGCAAATTCAGAGACAAGTTGCAACAAGTTGCAATCTTGGAACTTGTACAAAAAGTTAAAGTAATACTAAACTAATAAACTACTGAAACATAAGGCGGTGGAAAGATTCTAGAACAAGTGCTGATGAATGACAAACTACTGATGAGTAGTTTGTCTTCAGTAGTTCTTCAGTGAACTGTCTGGTTTGGACTTCAGAACTTCTGATGCATTTCTTCTTCAGTACTGGTAGAATCCTTCTTCAGCAGTTTAGTCTTCTTTCTTCAGTAGTTCTATACTTAGAATAATTTGACAGAATTGAATTAGACTAAGGTTTGCAAAAGTGGTTTCACCAATCCTTTTTGTCCTAACAATCTCCCCCTGGATTGATGAAGCCAAAACCTTACTAATTCCTTATTGTTTTTGTTGGATCAGTAAATGCTCTTTTGTTGAACTTGCTAGTTGACACTTAAGTGTTTAGCAAGTTCTCAATGAGTGATAGCACAGCGGAATGTTTATAAGTTTAAAGCTACACTTATCAACAGGAGTTATTACTCCCCCTGGATTCAAGAACTAATAAATGATAAGTGTTTATTGAGAATCTAAGTATTGAATGAGAATGAAACACTTCGACAGATTCTCAATAAACACGAAATGGAAATAACAATAATAAGTGTTGAAGGATTTCTTGTATTAAAATCAATGTCTAAAACAGAGGGATGAACCCTTCTATTTATAGACTTTACAAATACATGAACCTTGCCAAAAGCAAGTTCAGAAACAAGTTGCAACAAGTTGCAGTCTTGGAACTTGTACATAAAGCAAAAAGAAACATTAAAGTAATAAACTACTGAAATACAAAGGCGGTGGAAAAGATCTTCTGTAAGTACTGATGAATGACAAACTACTGATGAGTAATTTGTCTTCAGTAGTTCTTCAGTAGAAGTGTCTGGTTTGAACTTCAGAACTTCTGATGACTTTCTTCTTCAGTACTTCTGAATCTCTTCTTCAGCAGTTTGATCCTTCTTCTTCAGCAGTTCCATACTTAGAATATTTTGACAGAAGTGAATTAGACTAAGGTTTGCAAAAGTGGTTTCACCAATCCTTTTTGTCCTAACAATCTCCCCCTGGATTGATGAAGCCAAAACCTTACTAATTCCTTATTGTTCTTTTCTGTCCTTCACAATTTTCCATATTCCTTTGAACATGGAATTCTTGAGCTGGTTCAGTTGATCATCAGTAAGAGACCCTTTCTGTGGTTCTAAGTGTTGGATTGTAAGTAGGTCTTTGGTTGATAGTTTCTTCAGTTCATTCATCGACCTATATGCCCTGCTTGTTTGATCTCTTCTTGTCACAAGTACTGAGTTGTTATCAGTAAAGGACCATCTGATGATTGGTACTTTAGACTTGTCAAAGTCTGCAGTGTAGGGAACCATGGTGGTACCCTGGGTTTCTCCTGAGTGTTGAATGTTTTCTACTTCAGTGACTCTCAGGTGGGATTCACTTCCCTGCTGTTGTTCCATCACATTAGGTATCTGAAATGTTGGAAAATGATGTTCAGTTACTACCTTGGTGTGCAGTTTGTCTGTGATGGTCTTCTGGATTTGATATGCAATGGTGGAAGGATCCCTGAATTGTGTGATCAGAGGCTTTTCTTCTATGTCAAAATCAGAATGGACTACTGTACTACCTTCTAGTAGTACCATTCTGAAACCAGTCTTCACTTTCTCCTCTGATTTCTTTCTTTGTGTAGCTGGTCTTCTTTGAACACTAGAAGTTCTAACTACTGAAGTTGAAGCTTCAGCAGTTTAAAACTTCTCTGGATTAGCAGCCCTTGCAGCCTTATATTTTCTATATGTGTCCACCAATCTTTCTTCTTTCCATTTGGACACTAAGGCTTTTGAACCATAACCATTAGCTACCAGTTCTTCTATCATCTGAGCTCTCTTGGCCTTTGTGTCTTTACTTGTTGCAAGTTTATCTGCAATAAGTTGAGCTCTTCTTGTCAGCTCTTCCACAGAGAGTCTCTTCAATGTGTGGGCTTTGATTTTGCTGTTCTTTGTAATGTAAGACATCAGTTGATGTATTTTATCTTCTTCAGCAATTTCATCTAGGCTAGCCTGCCTTTGGAGTTCAGCTTCATAAGCCTGAAGTTTTTCTTCATGGCTTAGATCTAAGTCATCCCTTTCTTCCAGTTTTTCCAGATCTGATCTTCTCTGGCCTTCTTTTGGGCTGCCACTAAACTCTTCTCAAGTAGTTCTGCTGATTGAGAGATTGGAGAAGGGTTTAGCACAGTCATTGTGGTAACTGTTGTAGTAGGCCTAGTAGGAGCAAAAGTTGGATGGATAGGAGCAGTTGATCTGGAAGGGTCAGCAGTTTGAGTCTTGGAAGTGTTAACTTCTGATGGGTTGACAACTTCTGAAGGTTTGTCAACTACTGAAGGATTGTCTTCAGTACTTTCTGATTCTTCATCAGAACTTTGGCCATCAGAGGTTTCTTCATTGTGCCCTTGGGATTCATCAGACTTTTCAGCATCTTCTATTTCTTGAATAGAGACACCAAATTGTTGGGCCAATTTTTCTTTTCTGGCTTGATTCTTTTGATCTCTTTCAAGGATGGCCACTCTTTCCCTTATCCTGGCTTCGAATGACTCCTTAGGTTCCCTAATTTTCTCCCCCGTTTTGGATTCATCAAGTTTGGAAGTTGAGGGTTGGGAGAATTGACCTGTAAGAGTAGCAATCTGTCGGCTGTTGAATTCAATCTTGTTGGACAGATCGTTCATCTTTGTCTTGATCACTCCAAATTGGTTATTGATTCACAGCTCCAAGTTAGTTGTGTATGTTTGGAAGTGTTTTTGATGAGAGTGTTCATCATGTGGTACAGGGGACCATCTGGGCTGCATAGCTGGTTCATGTCTATGCTCGTTTGCCCAGGGAATTGGGTAGGCATTTGTAGTGAGGGGTGTGTTTTTGGTTGATCTTCTTGTTGTACAGAAGATGCCACTCTAGGGGAATCATGGATTGAGTGGGCTTTAACCTGAGATGGTGTTACTAGCTTCTTGAGCTTAGAGACACCAGGTGCAGGACCTTCACTTGTAGCCGTCAATTCAGTTGTTTGGTGTTTTGAAACATCATCCAAATCAATGGAATCATCTGAATCCCTGATTACATCCACAATGAGGACTGTATCAGTTACATCATGAGCTGAGCCCAACTCAGTTGTCTCATGTACCTCTTGTTCTTGGTTCAGAGGATTTCCTACCTCAGGCATTAAGCCTTCATCGGTAGTTGCCACAGTTGAGGTCTTAGCTATGTTACTTCTGTCCTCAGGTCCACCACTGGGTGGTAAATGAGTAGTAGCAGCCTCAAAAGTACAAAAAGTTTCTAAGTTTGGGCTTAGAGACTCTGGTTCATCCTCATCTCTTTGGTTAGGGCTTTGAGTGTCCACATCCATGTCAATTTCTGAGGCTATGTCCCCTGTTTTATGTGGTTGATGGGGACTGACATGTGTAGATGGGACTTTGTCTTTTAGCCCAGAGAGAAGTTTGGATATTTCAATGTCTGGTTCAGAAATTTGGGGTGCTAGTTCAGTAGTTTGGGCAGTGGGTTCAGCAGTTTCAAAAGAAGAATCAATTGGAATAGTTTTCTTAAGTCTTTTTCTTTTGAAAAGGATTGTTATTGGTGCTCTTGGTGGTGTTTGAGATGGATGAGACTGAGAGGATGTTTCAGTCACATCTTTAACAAGTGCAGATTGCACAATAGTTTGTTCAGGCATCTCAACCTCCTGAACAACTTTTCTTTTAGGTTTGGTGGGTTTTTGTTTTTGTATCTTGGGTTTCTTGGCCTTTGGTGGAGTAGGTTTGGAAGATGAGGGTTCCATGGGGACTGGTGCTGGTTCCCCTTGGTCATCTTCTGGCCAGGCAGCCTGTTTGTTGTGCCTTGAGTATGCTTGTGAGGTTAAGGGTTTTAAAATTTCAGTTTTACCCACAAGCACCTCATTACCCAGTTCAGATATTATGCATTGCATAATGAACCTTGGATATAACAAAAACTTTTTCTTAGTGTTATTGTGATGTAACACCAACTCATTAAAGAAAAGTTTTGATGCCCTGAAATTTGTTTCATTCACAATAGAATGAAAGATTGGTTGAAAGGTTGAGGGCATCTGGTCATAAGACCCAGTTTTAGGACTCAAGCACATAATAATATAATGAAACAAAAGTTTATATTTTGGTTCAAAATACTTTTTAAAGATAGTAGCTTGTGAGAGAGTACCTTGATAACCACACTCAGTCATGGTTAGGTGGATTGCAGAGTTGTCAAACTTCTCAGGGGCCTTCACATCATTCAACCCCAGTCTGTTTGAGAGTATGGCCGGTGTTATGGCCATTTGTCTCCCTTTGATTGTTGAGTTGAGGGAGATAACTTCATCATCCACCATCACTGTCTCAGCATTAGCCCAGAACTCATTGAGAGTTTCAGGATGTATTGGTGGGTCTATTGTGAGAGCGGTGAAATATTGGGATTTGACGACGAGATCAATGATCTCATCGTTTTGGGACCAGCCTTCTTGTTTTTCTAAGTAGGCTCTGAGATTGTGTCCCTGTTTGAGAACTAAAGACATGTGCTGTTGTGTGTGTGTTGATGAATCGAACAGTGTTTGTGTTGCAGGTTCAGGGGTTTGAGAGCTTTCTTGAGAGAGAAGGAGGGAATTTTTGTGTTTGAATGGATAAGTGTTGAAAAAAAGATATTTATCAGAAGTTTTTAACCGCTTGGATCTTCTTTATTAGAAGTTTTAAATCGCCTAGGTTAAAAATCTCTTTATCAGAAGTTTTAAACCGACTAGGTCAAACTTCTGATGATGGGAAAAGTCTGATTTGCCCTTTTTGACTAAACTGCTGATGAAGAATTATCTTCATCAGTAGTTCCCATTTTCTCTTCAGCAGTTTTGAACAGCCGATGAGAAATTCTTTATAAATACTTTATTCATAACTTCTGAAGGTTGTTTTATCAGAAGTTAATCACTTATTAGAAAAATATCCCCATACTGATGTTTTGTTCATCAGTAGTTTCTCTCTTTTCAGAAGTTTTTCAAGTTTTTGAAAACAGATGTAAGTGAAAAATAAAAAAGTTGTGCAGAAAAATAAAGAGAAACACTTACAAGTTTAGCATCCCTAGCATGGATACTAACTTCTGAAATGTTGATGTGTCAAGGGGTTTAGTGAAAATGTCAGCTATTTGATTAGCTGTTGCTACATGTTTCACTTCAATCTTGCCTTTTTCATAGCAATCTCTTATGAAATGATACCTGATTTCAATGTGTTTAGTCTTTGAAAACTGAACAGGATTTTGAATGATGCTAATGGCAGATTTGCTGTCTACAAGCAATGGTGTCTTGGTCTCTTTGATTCCATAATCAAGAAGTTGATATTGGAGCCATTGTATCTGTGATGTACAACTTGCAGCTGCAATGTATTCAGCTTCAGCAGTTGAAGTTGCAACAGATGTTTGTTTCTTTGATTGCCAGGACACTAGACAGTTTCCCAAGAATTGACAACCACCAGATGTTGATTTTCTTGACATTTTACACCCTGCATAGTCACTATCTAAAAAAGCTGATAACTTGGTATTGCTTGAAGCAGGATACCAAATTCCAAGTGTGGGAGTTCCTTTCAGATATCTGAAAATTCTTTTGACTGCGATAAGGTGTGATTCCCTAGGAGCTGATTGATATCTAGCACAGACACATGTTGAAAACATAATATCTGGTCTAGAAGCAGTTAGATATAAAAGGGAACCTATCATACATCTATACATGGTTTGATCAACCTGTTTTCCTTGATCATCTGGTTCAACTTGTGTGGTTGGTGTCATGGGAGTGGAACATGATTTACAGTCTTGTAAAGAAAATTTGTTCAATAATTCTTTAACATATTTTGATTGATGTATAAAAGTTCCATTTGTTTGTTGTTTAATCTGCAGTCCTAGAAAGTACTGCAGTTCTCCCATTGTACTCATCTCAAATTTTGATTGCATGAGTTTCTTAAATTCATCACACAATTTTGTGTTTGTTGAACCAAAAATGATATCATCAACATATATTTGAACAAGTAAGACATGATTTCCAACATGTTTTATGAAAAGAGTTTTATCAATGGCACCTCTTGTGAAGTTATTTTTGAGTAAAAAGGTTGAAAGTTTATCATACCAGGCTCTTGGAGCCTGTTTGAGCCCATAAAGAGCTTTGTCTAGTTTGTACACCCACTCAGGATGAGAAGGATCCTCAAACCCAGGTGGCTGACAAACATACACTTCCTCTTTTATCTTCCATACAAAAATTCACTCTTGACATCCATTTGATAAACTTTTATTTTGTTGGAAATGGCATAGGCCAGAAATAACCTGATGGCTTCAAGCGTTGCAACTGGAGCAAAGGTTTCATCATAGTCAATGCCTTCTTCTTGAGAGTAACCTTGTACTACCAGTCTTGCCTTGTTCTTTATTATAATACCAGCTTCATCTTGTTTGTTCCTGAAAAACCATCTTGTTCCAATTGGTTGCTTGTTTGGTGGTAGGGGACAGATTTCCCATACCTGTTGCTTGTTGAATTGAAACAATTCATCTTGCATTGCCTGCACCCAATTGTTGTCTTTGAGGGCTTCCTGGTACTTCTTTGGTTCCAACTATGAAATAAATGCTGAGAATAGACAAAAGTTGGAAAGCTGGTTTCTTGTAAGAACACCTGATGCAATATCACCCATGATTTGATCAAGTGGATTGTCTTTGTGTTCGATCAGTTGTTGTAAACCACTGACAGGTGTTGGTGGCTCATGTTCTTCAAACAAACTACTGAGGTCTATTATATCTGGTTCAGCAGTTTCAGTGTCTTCAGTAGTTGCAGGTGCTGAAGCAGATGTTTGAGTTTGTCCTTCAGTGTTTGTTAAATCAGAAGTTTGTGAAACTTCTGATGGTTTTGAAGTTGACTTAATGACTGTTTGAGGAGACCATGGTGCTGGATCCTCATCATCAAACCTTTGATCACCATAATAAGTAGGTTTGGATGAAGTGACAGTCTTTTCAGGTTCAAAATGGAAGTTGTCAAGGTCAAAGAGTTCAGCAGGATGTGCTGGAATGAGAGTGTGTTTTGACTCATTGAACTTGACATTCAGTGTTTCTTCTACTATCCTGGTTCTTGAGTTAAAAACCTTGTAGGCTTTTCTAGTTGAGGAATAACCAAGAAAGTAACCTGAGTCAACTTTGGCAGCAAACTTTGAAATAGATTCCTTGATGTTCAAGATGAAACATTGACACCCAAAAGCCCTGAAAAAGGAGATACGGGGCTTCATGCCATGAAGAACTTCATAGGCAGTTTTTGAATGTCTCTTGACAATAAGAACTCTATTTTGAACATAACATGATGTGTTAACTGCTTCTGCCCAGAAGTATAAAGGTAGGCCAGAATCAGCTAACATTGTTCTTGCTCCTTCTATTAAAGTTCTGTTCTTCCTTTCTACCACACCATTTTGTTCAGGAGTTCTGGCAACACTGAATTGTCTAATAATCCCATTAGACAAACAGAATTCATTCAGAGTTTTGTTCCTGAACTCTGTCCCATTATCACTTCTAATGGTTTTGACAGGTAGAGAGTATTGCTTCTCTACTTGTAGAATGAAGAACTTAATGATTTCAGCCGTCTCATCCTTGGAAAATAAGAAGAATACCCATGTAAATCTTGAGTAGTCATCAATGATGACTAAGCAGTACTTCTTTTTACCAAGGCTCATGATCTTTCAGCAGTCTCATCCTTGATGCCCTTGAGAAGAAACATGCAGTGTTGTTCAGTACTTTGTCTTTTTCAATGTCCACTGCATAGACATTGCCACATCTTTTGGCAATTAACAAAGTATGATCTTCAATGATCTTCTCTATCAACTTCTGGCCTTCTGGTGATATTATCTTGCATGCTGTCTTTATGAAAAAGGAAGAATATCCTTTATCACACATTTGTGACACACTTAGAAAGTTGTACTCAAGGTTTTCAACCAGATTGACCTTGTCAAACTGTATTTTGCCAGAGGAGACATTGCCATGTCCTAGCACATATCCCTTAGCATTGTTCCCAAAGGATACAGATCCATCTCTTTGACTGATAAAATTGTTTATCAGGTATCTGCATCCTGTCATGTGCATTGAGCCTCCACTGTCTACGTACCAAATGCTATTTAAGCATCTGGAAACTCTCTGCACAAGATAGAAAATTAGTTAGATTTAGGAACCCAAGCCAGTTTGGCTTTGGGTTTGCTCTTCAGAACATTTACAGTTTATTCTTGACCAAGTTTAGAAATCCATGTCTTTTTGGCAATGGATTTTGCATTAAGAACAATGGTGGTATCCTTTTGAGGACCACCATCAACTTTGGTCATCAGTAGTTGTACCAAGTTCATAAGATCTTTAATCTCAGCAGTTTGTGAAACTGCTGATGATTCAGGTCTAACTACTGATAGAGAATTTTGAGAAAAAGACTTTTGTTGAGATTTTGTCTTTTTCTGAGAAAAGGTTTTTGCTGGTTGTTGTTTCTTGGGAGAAAAAGTTTTTACATAATCATTTTTGATTTGTTTCCCCACAACCAGTTGTTGATTTTGCTTATTGAACTGAAAACCCTTTCTATATCTGCAAAATTCTGTTTTGTGGTTGAACAGACCACAAATTTCACATTCTTTTGTCTTTTCTTTCAAAGACAAGTCTCTGACTGTTTTGATTGGTTTTAGGTCATCAGTAGTTTTCTGTCACACCCTCAAAATCCACTTGCGGAGTTTTACCGCGAGGCGCATGACAAACCAGGATCCAAACCAACGATCACAATAAACAAGTCTAAATGTAATTAATGCAATACCAAAACATAGTTTAAAAATTCCCGTTTACAGCGGAAGCTTATTCAAAATGAAGTTCAACATAAATAACCAAAGTTCAATGTTTATGAAATCATGCAACTCTATCTAGACGCCGTGCAGACGCGTGCGTCCTAGTCCAGTCGTGCTACCTTAGCGACCTGAGAAAACATGTAAAAGTTTACGTCAGCACAAAAATGCTGGTGAGTTTACAGGTTTGCAGTTCAAGTACCAAGTCCACCTGTCCATACTATAACAAATAGAAAACCAGTATACGCTAGCTAGGCGTACGTTTTGTTACTACCACGATTGGAAAACCATTACTAACTCGAATACCAGATGTTGTGCCCGAAAAGTTCCAATTGTTCCTGTTGTTCCTGTTTGAGACAATATGCACTCGCCCGGCCCTCCAAGCCGACGAGCGGGGTTGGTCACTCCCAATAGCGCTATTCACATTTCCCCGTTGTGCAAACCCGCACATTCATGGTTCCCCCGGGACTTCCAAAGATCGTGTAGTACACAGTATAAACCCATAGTATGACAGTAGTTACCAAACAGTTGTTTTAACACATGTTTTCTCCCCCGAAAGTATAAAACCAGTTTAAAAGAGGGGCCGTAAACTCACCTTAAGTTGCTTTACTCCTAATCCCGAGTAAACTCAGCTGTTATGTTAGTCCCGTACAGTGGCGACCTAACATACGACAGTTACAAGTACTTAGACTAATAACCCGCAGGTTAATTAGTCCCTAGATGTCCAGACCATAACCAAGTTCGTTTGAAAATACCGTGACTGTTTAACTGACCCAAAATACAAGACTCGACATCCCATTGGTGACCCGAGACTCCCCGTGTTATGTTTACGCTCCAAAACATACAATAACGCAAGTACACTTAACATACGTTAACGCACAACAAGTTATAGCACATAGTTCACGTATCACCGAAATACATCCAAATATATGTTACCAAGTTATTAGACATGTTACGAGGTTCCTAGCATGTTACTACATGTCAAATCGGGTCTCGAAATGCTAATTTACACTTACAGCAGCAGTACACGCGATTAGGGAGGCTAATCGCATGCACAGTCACACGATTTGGGCTAATCGCCCCTACTGTTGAGCGAGTAGGGCTACTCGCCCTTGTTGATACGCGATTGGGCTACTCGCCCTTATGGTCAGGCGAGTGGGGCTACTCGCCCCTGTGTCACGCGAGTGGGGCCTAATCGCCCCTAATACAGGCGATTAGCAAGGCTACTCGCCTGTAACCTTGCTGTTCCGGTTTTTCGCGCGTTTAACGCTCCAAATCAGATCCAGAGCGTGTGTAACTACCCAATATCATCCCAAACACTATCCTAAACATGTTTAACCCAAAACCCTTCGTTCATCCTCGTAGAATCAGTCCTGCATGCAACCAAAGCAATCCAAACACATACACATAGCATGCAACATTCAATTAACGCATGTAATCATAACCATATTATCCAATTACTGAGATTTCTATCATCATACTAACAATATTAATTCTGACCTAGCATGATAACACATCAAAACATCATCAAGATTCATAAAAAATCCTATCTTTCTAATCATACATACCCATAACGCATGTTTATTAATTATAATCCGATTAATAACTCTTATTGACGATTTTCAGAAAGCTTTTTCGTTTATGAACAGGTCTGGACCATTAGGGATTGATTAAAAACATTTACAAAGTATTGTGGATGAGAATCAAACCTTGGAATTGTAAAAGGATGATGGTTAGACCTTGAAACCTTGTGTTTTTGATAAAAATCGCCTTCCAGAGGTTGTTTAAGTGTTTGGGGCGGTTATGGGACGACTAGGGTTTGTCTAATTGAGTTTAGGAGGTTAAGTGTTGTATTTATAGGCGTTTCTAGTCGTCCAGCCCGTTCCATGCGATTGTGCAGGTTTATACGCGAGTAGGGTGCCTAATCGCATGACTGTTCATGCGATTAGCCCTATTCGCCTATAGGAATCTTCCTACTCGCCCCAAAGTCATGCGATTAGGCTATCCACCAAGCCTAATCGCCTATAGCCCCTATGTTGGTGTGTTTTGCGCGTTAAACCCCGTTTTAACATATGTTAATACATTTTAACATACCGACAAGTCATATAATGATTGTAAACACATAACACAAGTAAATACACATATTTACCCTCGTTCACCAATTCCCGGGACTCGAGACTCGTACGTTCCGTATGCCCTGACGATCCTACAAATCGTCACCGTTTGTACACTTGGTTAAGGACCGACATCTAATGAACCTCTAGACCAACATCCAATGATCTTCTAGACTAACTAATAGTTCCCGAACCATAACCCGACTTAACTAACCCAGTTAAGTACGATATACGCGTGACTCGCTAAGGTAGACTTTCATCTAGACAATATTGTTAACCCGAATTTGCCAGGTGTCACATCATCCCCACGTTAAAAGAATTTTCGTCCCGAAAATTGCGTAAGTAACAAAAGAAACAACGAAGGGAATAAACAAACAGATAGAAATCAATAGAAAAGTAGAAATCAAGAGAGATTTACCCGAGATGTCACATCATCCCCACGTTAAAAGGAATCTCGACCAGAGATTCATTCAGCTGCCGAAGAGACATGTCTCGACTCGAACGCTTCCTTAGGAAAGAGGTGAGGATACTTAGACTTCATCTGATCCTCCCGTTCCCATGTATATTCTGGTCCCCGGTTCGAGTTCCACCGAACCTTAACAATACGAATCTTGCTGTGACGTAGGCTACGAATCTTGTAATCGAGGATCTCCACGGGTTCTTCCACAATCCGAAGACGATCATCAACCTTGATCTCTTCTAGTGGAACGATGAGAGACTCGTCAGCCAGACACTTCTTCAAGTTTGACACGTGAAAGACGTTATGTACGTTACCGAGCTCCGTCGGTAGATCAAGTCGATATGCCACCGGCCCAATCCGTTCCAGGATCGTAAATGGGCCGACATATCGCGGATTGAGTTTGCCACGCTTCCCAAAGCGTATGACGCCCTTCCACAGTGAGACTTTTAGAAGTACCTTGTCATTGACTTGGAATTCCAGTGGTTTGCGACGCTGATCAGCATAACTCTTTTGCCGGTCCCGTGCCGCCGCCAACCGATTTCGAATCTGTACGATCTTTTCCGAAGTTTCGTACACTAGTTCAGGCCCAGTGAGTTGACTCTCACCCACCTCAGCCCAACAAAGAGGAGAGCGGCATTTCCGTCCGTACAGTGCCTCGAACGGAGCAGCCTTGATGCTCGTGTGATAACTATTGTTGTACGAGAATTCTACCAACGGCAGATGAGCTTCCCAACCCTTCCCAAAATCGATCACACACGCCCGCAGCATGTCTTCTAAAGTTTGAATCGTACGCTCACTCTGACCGTCCGTCTGTGGATGATAAGTCGTACTCATGTCTAGTTGGGTACCCAAAGCCTTGTGCAAAGACTTCCAGAAGTGAGAAGTAAAGCGAGAATCGCGATCCGAGATTATAGAAACTGGCACCCCGTGCTTAGAAACAACTTCCTTCAAGTAAAGACGAGCCAAACGATCCATGGTGTCGGTCTCCTTAATAGCAAGAAAATGGGCTGATTTCGTTAACCGATCGACAATCACCCATATCTTGTCGTTCCCGCTTGGTGACTTAGGAAGTTGTGTGACAAAATCCATAGTAATCCGTTCCCATTTCCATTCCGGAATTTCAGGTTGTTGCAGGAGACCCGACGGTTTCTGGTATTCCACCTTGACCTTAGCACAAGTCAAGCATTTGCTCACGTATGAGGCTATGTCCGACCTCATGTTTGGCCACCAGTAAAGCACCTTCAGGTCTTGGTACATTTTATCCGAACCAGGATGAATAGAATACCGGGACTTATGAGCCTCATCAAGAACAAGCTCCCGTAGTCCCCCGAATAAAGGAACCCATAAGCGTTCTGCGAAGTAGTGCAGGCCATCAGGCCTTCGCTCTAGGTGCTTGTCGGCACCGTGCATGGTTTCAGCTTTAAGGTTTTCCTCCTTCAAAGCTTCCAATTGGGCAGAACGGAGTTGATCAGGTAACGACGAATGGATAGTGAGCTGCAATGCCCGAACGCGACGAGGTTTAGAAGATTCCTTCCTGCTCAAGGCGTCTGCTACAACATTTGCCTTGCCAGGATGGTACTTAATAGCACAATCATAGTCGTTCAAAAGTTCGATCCAACGGCGCTGCCGTATGTTCAAGTGTTGTTGGTCGAAAATGTGTTGGAGACTCTTGTGATCGGTGTAGATGGTGCATTTGGTACCGTACAAGTAATGTCTCCAAATTTTCAACGCGAATACCACAGCACCCAACTCCAAGTCATGAGTTGTGTAGTTCTTCTCGTGCACCTTAAGTTGACGAGAAGCATACGCAATCACTTTCTCGCGTTGCATCAACACGCAACCGAGTCCATGAATGGAAGCATCACAGTAAACAACAAAATCATCAGGACCCTCAGGTAAAGACAAAATAGGAGCAGAACACAGTTTAGACTTTAGTTCCTCAAACGCGGACTCTTGTGATTCACCCCAGTCGAACTTCCTATCCTTCTGAGTGAGAGTGGTGAGGGGTTGAGCAATCTTCGAGAACCCCTGAATGAAACGACGATAATAGCCCGCAAGGCCTAGGAATTGCCGCACCTCAGTTGGCGTCTTTGGTGCTCCCCAGTCCTTGATCGCTTCGATTTTAGCGGGATCGACATGAATTCCTAATTCATTAACTACATGTCCTAGGAATTGAACTTCGCGTAACCAAAAGTCACACTTTGAGAACTTGGCGTAAAGTTGTTCCCGTCGCAAGAGTTCCAAAACTAACCGCAGATGTTCCCCGTGTTCGGTCTCGTTCTTGGAGTAGATCAGAATGTCATCGATAAACACAATGACAAACTTGTCCAGATACGGTTTACAGACGCGGTTCATCAAGTCCATGAAAACCGCCGGTGCGTTCGTGAGACCGAAAGGCATGACCAAGAATTCGAAATGGCCATAACGTGTTCGAAAAGCAGTCTTTGCAACGTCAGCCTCCCTGACGCGCAGCTGGTGATAACCGGACCTCAAATCGATCTTGGAGTAATAACTAGAACCCTGGAGCTGGTCGAATAGATCATCGATACGTGGAAGAGGATAACGGTTCTTGATGGTCAACTTGTTCAGTTCTCTGTAGTCTACACACAATCGGAAACTCCCATCCTTCTTCTTGACAAATAAAATCGGGGCTCCCCAAGGGGAAGAACTTGGACGGATGAAACCCTTATCCAAGAGTTCCTGTAACTGGCTAGACAATTCCTGCATCTCGGGAGGTGCAAGACGGTAGGGGGCCCGAGCAATAGGAGCAGCCCCTGGTACGAGATCAATACCGAACTCGACTTGACGATGAGGAGGAAGACCAGATAAATCATCGGGAAAAACATCAGAAAACTCGCGTACCACCGGAATGTCGTCAATCTTCTTCTCATCACTAGTGGAAACAGATAAAAGCGCCAAAACGGTTGGATAACCCTTTCGAAGACACTTAAGGGCTTTCATGCTAGAGATGATGTTTAGCGAAACACCACCCTTGATACCGTATACAGTAAGAAATTCTCCATCAGGGAGAGGAATCCGAATAACCTTATCGTAACAGACAATCTCCGCGCGATACAACGATAACCAATCCATTCCTACCACAACGTCAAAACTACCCAAAGGTACCGGCATAAGGTCGATGGGAAACGATAAACCCGACAACTCTAACTGACACTCCCGAAGAACGCTAGTAGCTTCAATCGTTTTACCGTCAGCCAACTCAATAATATACTTGGTCTCTAATGGTACAGATACTACATCTAGCAGTCGACTAACATTCTTGGATACAAAACTCTTGTCGGCACCAGAATCAAACAACACGCTAACAGAGTGATTATTGAGAAGAAACGTACCGGTGACTGTATCAGGGTCCTGCCTAGCCTCAGCAGCTCCAATGACGAAGGCACGTGCATTTCTGCCGCCACCCCGTTGTTACCATTCCCGTTGTTTCCACCCTGTTTCAGTTTTGGGCAATCCTTCTTGTAATGCCCAGTGTCACCGCAGTTGTAGCACCCTTGTTTCCCTGTAGTCCCCTGAGTAGTCGGAGCTGAGCTGTTAGTCGGAGCCTGAGTCGATGGAAGTGTAACCCGACAATCCTTAGCATAGTGCCCAGTTCGTTGGCAGCGGTGACAACGGTTACTGTTGCAGTTCCCTTGGTGATGGCGTCCACACTTGTTGCATTTGGGCAGTTTTCCCGCATAACCACCCTGCTTGTTACCCGAAGCCGATGAACCCCCATTATCAAACCTTTTTCCCTGCTGTGTAGACCCAGATCCTTTTCCGTCATTTTCCCACTTGCGCTTATTGTTCTCTGGAGCCTTAGCAGTCGAGCCTTTCGCCGGCAAAATCCCCTCATTCACTTTTAAATTAGTCATCCTATGTGCAGATCGAACCACCTCCGCATAAGTAGGATGATTCCCAGCAGCCACTAACCCTGCAATTTCCGGCACCAACCCTGAGACATAATGTTCAATCTTACGATACTCTGGCACGTGCAAATCGGGACACAGTACCGCCAACTCATTTCTCCTCACAGTATACTTCTCGATTTCCGATCCAGTCATCTTGAGGTTCCACACCTCATGCTCCAGCTTCTGTACCTCTTCTCTCGGGCAATACTCCCGCTTCAGCAACTGCACAAAGTTCTCCCACGGCATAGCATATGCCTCCCCAATACCCATATTCTGGGTAATACCATTCCACCAAGTCAACGCCACGTCCTGAAATAACGCAGCCGAATACTTCACCCGATCTTCTGGGAGACAGTTACACATCAGGAATACCGACTCCACTTTCTCCAACCACCTAAGCAAACTGACCGCACCCTCGGTGCCAGAGAATTCCTGGGGCTTGCAGTCCCGGAACATCTTATAGGTGCACATGGGTGGGGGTGGGTCAACAGGACCACCTGAAATGAAACGTATAAGAAACCACGAAATACGTAAACAAGGCTCGCCAATGAGGCAAAGAAAATGGATAAAACAACTTACCACCACCGTTGTGCCCTAACTGAAAGGCAGCCTGGAGCAAGTTGTTCAGATCAGCCTGTGACAGGTTAATACCTCCACCACGACCACCGGCACCACCGCGACCACCACCACGTCCACCATTGCGACCACCTCCTCGTCCTCCACGCACTCCAGACATGATTCTGGCAGAAAGAACGAGAAAATTTAGTTTCGCAGTTAAAGGTAACCACTAATGTTCACAAGATCAAAGCCAGACCCAATCCAGGACTATCCCCCCAAACCCAGAGCTCACTAGGGCTTCCATGCATTTCGTTTTATGATTTTGTGTGCACCCAAAATGATAAAACGCTCTACATGGTCCTCCAAGTGTTCTCCTAGTTCAAAGTTCAAATCACCGAACATAGACTCTTAGCTACACACCGTAATACTACGGTAGTTCATGACAAGTGTTTCTATTGGAGTGCGAAAGGGAGATGTCCGAGCCTTGGACAATTCTCAAGAGCACACGAGTTACTCCAATAGACTACACTGCCTAGATAACAAGTAACCCAACCTAAGATAGAACGGATGATGTAACGTAGAAAGACCAACGATTTAGAGACACCCCGACAAGACCATACGTAAACCACTATAACGCTTAGTACCATGTGATCGTCTAGTGTGTGCGACTCGGCTATAGACTAGACTCTACATGCAGTCCTAGTTCACTATAACCTGGCTCTGATACCAATCTGTCACACCCTCAAAATCCACTTGCGGAGTTTTACCGCGAGGCGCATGACAAACCAGGATCCAAACCAACGATCACAATAAACAAGTCTAAATGTAATTAATGCAATACCAAAACATAGTTTAAAAATTCCCGTTTACAGCGGAAGCTTATTCAAAATGAAGTTCAACATAAATAACCAAAGTTCAATGTTTATGAAATCATGCAACTCTATCTAGACGCCGTGCAGACGCGTGCGTCCTAGTCCAGTCGTGCTACCTTAGCGACCTGAGAAAACATGTAAAAGTTTACGTCAGCACAAAAATGCTGGTGAGTTTACAGGTTTGCAGTTCAAGTACCAAGTCCACCTGTCCATACTATAACAAATAGAAAACCAGTATACGCTAGCTAGGCGTACGTTTTGTTACTACCACGATTGGAAAACCATTACTAACTCGAATACCAGATGTTGTGCCCGAAAGGTTCCAATTGTTCCTGTTGTTCCTGTTTGAGACAATATGCACTCGCCCGGCCCTCCAAGCCGACGAGCGGGGTTGGTCACTCCCAATAGCGCTATTCACATTTCCCCGTTGTGCAAACCCGCACATTCATGGTTCCCCCCGGGACTTCCAAAGATCGTGTAGTACACAGTATAAACCCATAGTATGACAGTAGTTACCAAACAGTTGTTTTAACACATGTTTTCTCCCCCGAAAGTATAAAACCAGTTTAAAAGAGGGGCCGTAAACTCACCTTAAGTTGCTTTACTCCTAATCCCGAGTAAACTCAGCTGTTATGTTAGTCCCGTACAGTGGCGACCTAACATACGACAGTTACAAGTACTTAGACTAATAACCCGCAGGTTAATTAGTCCCTAGATGTCCAGACCATAACCAAGTTCGTTTGAAAATACCGTGACTGTTTAACTGACCCAAAATACAAGACTCGACATCCCATTGGTGACCCGAGACTCCCCGTGTTATGTTTACGCTCCAAAACATACAATAACGCAAGTACACTTAACATACGTTAACGCACAACAAGTTATAGCACATAGTTCACGTATCACCGAAATACATCCAAATATATGTTACCAAGTTATTAGACATGTTACGAGGTTCCTAGCATGTTACTACATGTCAAATCGGGTCTCGAAATGCTAATTTACACTTACAGCAGCAGTACACGCGATTAGGGAGGCTAATCGCATGCACAGTCACACGATTTGGGCTAATCGCCCCTACTGTTGAGCGAGTAGGGCTACTCGCCCTTGTTGATACGCGATTGGGCTACTCGCCTTATGGTCAGGCGAGTGGGGCTACTCGCCCCTGTGTCACGCGAGTGGGGCCTAATCGCCCCTAATACAGGCGATTAGCAAGGCTACTCGCCTGTAACCTTGCTGTTCCGGTTTTTCGCGCGTTTAACGCTCCAAATCAGATCCAGAGCGTGTGTAACTACCCAATATCATCCCAAACACTATCCTAAACATGTTTAACCCAAAACCCTTCGTTCATCCTCGTAGAATCAGTCCTGCATGCAACCAAAGCAATCCAAACACATACACATAGCATGCAACATTCAATTAACGCATGTAATCATAACCATATTATCCAATTACTGAGATTTCTATCATCATACTAACAATATTAATTCTGACCTAGCATGATAACACATCAAAACATCATCAAGATTCATAAAAATCCTATCTTTCTAATCATACATACCCATAACGCATGTTTATTAATTATAATCCGATTAATAACTCTTATTGACGATTTTCAGAAAGCTTTTTCGTTTATGAACAGGTCTGGACCATTAGGGATTGATTAAAAACATTTACAAAGTATTGTGGATGAGAATCAAACCTTGGAATTGTAAAAGGATGATGGTTAGACCTTGAAACCTTGTGTTTTTGATAAAAATCGCCTTCCAGAGGTTGTTTAAGTGTTTGGGGCGGTTATGGGACGACTAGGGTTTGTCTAATTGAGTTTAGGAGGTTAAGTGTTGTATTTATAGGCGTTTCTAGTCGTCCAGCCCGTTCCATGCGATTGTGCAGGTTTATACGCGAGTAGGGTGCCTAATCGCATGACTGTTCATGCGATTAGCCCTATTCGCCTATAGGAATCTTCCTACTCGCCCCAAAGTCATGCGATTAGGCTATCCACCAAGCCTAATCGCCTATAGCCCCTATGTTGGTGTGTTTTGCGCGTTAAACCCCGTTTTAACATATGTTAATACATTTTAACATACCGACAAGTCATATAATGATTGTAAACACATAACACAAGTAAATACACATATTTACCCTCGTTCACCAATTCCGGGACTCGAGACTCGTACGTTCCGTATGCCCTGACGATCCTACAAATCGTCACCGTTTGTACACTTGGTTAAGGACCGACATCTAATGAACCTCTAGACCAACATCCAATGATCTTCTAGACTAACTAATAGTTCCCGAACCATAACCCGACTTAACTAACCCAGTTAAGTACGATATACGCGTGACTCGCTAAGGTAGACTTTCATCTAGACAATATTGTTAACCCGAATTTGCCAGGTGTCACATTTTCAGGTTCTCAACTCCTGATGTAGTTGAAACTACTGATGGCTTAAAGTCAGATTTAATCAGTACTTCTGAAGAACTTTCTTTGTGTGATTTTAGAAAGTTTTCATGGAAAGATGTGCATTCTTCCTTTTCAGAATTTTCACCTGAAACAATTTTTCTCCCATCTTCAGTAGTTTTGGGAGAGAAATCTGTTGGTGTTTCAGTGTGATTGTAACCTATGCCAAACCTAACATTTGAAGCACTTTGTTTGTTCAACAATAATTGGTACCCCTTACAAGATTCCACCCATTTTTTCACATGTGACCTTGGTGTCAGCAAGCTCTTGTCTGATATTTCCTAGGTCATTAATCATGATTTCAATTTGTGCTTGGGTTTCAATAGCAGAGTTAGTTAGTTTAGAAACTTCTTTTGTTTTTGCAGCAAGTTTTCTTTCTAAATCACATTTCATCTGAGTGAATTTTCTCTCAGAATCATTTGCTTTTCCTTGTAAGTGCACATTTGTCTCTCTTATGAGAGGAAAAGATTCTTTGCATGAATTTGAACATAATTTTGTCAAAGATTCTTTTGATACTTGTGACAAGGCAGATTTTGAGGAGCATCCCTCAAATGCCATTAAGGCAAAGTTCTTTCTGCCATTGTCAGGCTCTCCCCAGTTGATGTCAAACATATTGTTGTCTGCATCAGGATTGCACTCTGTGGTGTCAAAAGGAAGACTGCTCCAGTCAACATACCCTGAAGTAAATAGACTTTGTTGAGACGGTTGTTGTTGCTGTGGAGGTTGTTGAGCAGCTGGAAAGGGAGGGATTGATTGTTGGCTCTGCATCTGTTGAGCAGGCATCTGTACATATTGTACTTGTGGCACATATTGGTGTTGTGGAGCTTGTGCCTGTACAAAATGTGCACTCCCTTGTGTTCCATTATTCCTGATATAATTAGGGTTAAAATTGTTTCCAGACTGAGATTGGTTAAAGCCAGAGCTTCTACATTCTCTAGCAAAGTGTCCCAACTTTTGACACTTGTGACATCTAAGTTTAGATTTGTCAAAACCAATTTTTGTAGAACTGTTAAGGCCTGGAAACTTCCTTCCTGACCTTTTGTAAAATTTATTTGTTTTTAAACTTAACATGGCCAGTTGGTGCAAAATATCCATTTCTTCCAGGTCATCATTGATGAAACTATTTAAGTCATCCATGATAAAACACATGTTATCAGCAGTTTGACCAAAGTCATTATTGTCATAACCTAGGAATGATCTTTCAGATGAGATCCCAGCAGTTATGTCAATGTGGTCAAAAGATCCAAAACTATTTGAACAAGTTGGTGAGTCTTGTCCCAATAGTGCTGTACTACCAGGTAGATAGTCATCAGCAGTTTTACCAGAATTTTGTGACTTTTTCTTTTGATCAATTTCTCTCTCAAAAGTAAGTAATCTCCCATGAAGTTTTGTAAGAGTGAGGGAGCTAAAATCTGGTGAAGATCTTAAGACTATTGAGTATGTTTCCCATTTATCAGGTAAAGACCTTAAAAATCTATGAAGCATAGATACAGTTGTATAGGTCTGACCATTTAGTTTTAGCTCAGATATTAATGAGGAAAATCTTTCAAATTGCTGAGTTAAAGTTTCCCATTAATGTGAGCAAAAGTTTCATACTGTTGAGCCAAGATTTCTCTGGTGTTGGCAATCACCTCTTCAGTTCCTCCAAACTGTTCTTTTAGGCAGTCCCAAAGCTCTTTGGCATTATCACAATGTAATAGGCCAGAGTAGATTTCATTTGGGAGTGCCATTGCCAACATAGAAAAAGCTTTTGCATCAAGCTCAAGTTTTAGGAAATCATCATCAGTATAGTCTTTTGGTTCTTTTGGAATCTCTTCCTTAGTTTCAAGATTTATATTTACTGGTTTATGAGGACCATATATCACAGATCTCCAACAACCTGTGTTGGTCCGTGACAGGGTATGTGCCATTCTCTTTTGCCATATGTTATATTCATTTCTTACAAGCATGGCAGGTTTAGTGGCAGAACCAGTATAATGAGGATCCATTTTAAAGAGTATTGATTTGTCAAATATCTCTTAAAGTGATGGATGTTGATAAAAGTGAGCTTATAATCCTTTATTGAATATCAATAAGAGCCTGTGTCTGATTCTCAATGTGTTAGATTGATATGTGATCAGATAAACCAGTGCTCTGATACCAATTGTTGGATCAGTAAATGCTCTTTTGTTGAACTTGCTAGTTGACACTTAAGTGTTTAGCAAGTTCTCAATGAGTGATAGCACAGCGGAATGTTTATAAGTTTAAAGCTACACTTATCAACAGGAGTTATTACTCCCCCTGGATTCAAGAACTAATAAATGATAAGTGTTTATTGAGAATCTAAGTATTGAATGAGAATGAAACACTTCGACAGATTCTCAATAAACACGAAATGGAAATAACAATAATAAGTGTTGAAGGATTTCTTGTATTAAAATCAATGTCTGAAACAGAGGGATGAACCCTTCTATTTATAGACTTTACAAATACATGAACCTTGCCAAAAGCAAGTTCAGAAACAAGTTGCAACAAGTTGCAGTCTTGGAACTTGTACATAAAGCAAAAAGAAACATTAAAGTAATAAACTACTGAAATACAAAGGCGGTGGAAAAGATCTTCTATAAGTACTGATGAATGACAAACTACTGATGAGTAGTTTGTCTTCAGTAGTTCTTCAGTAGAAGTGTCTGGTTTGAACTTCAGAACTTCTGATGAATTTCTTCTTCAGTACTTCTGAATCTCTTCTTCAGCAGTTTGATCCTTCTTCTTCAGCAGTTCCATACTTAGAATATTTTGACAGAAGTGAATTAGACTAAGGTTTGCAAAAGTGGTTTCACCAATCCTTTTTGTCCTAACAGTTTTCTTCTGTCATTCACAATCTTCCGTATCCCTTTGAACATGGAATTCTTCAACTGGTTCAGCTGTTCATCAGTGAGAGATCCTCTTTGTGGTTCTAGATGCTGGATTGTAAGCAGGTCTTGAGTTGATAGCTTCTTCAGATCATTCATCGACTTATAGGCTCTGCTTGTAAGGTCTCTTCTTGTCACTTGTACTGAGTTGCCATCAGTAAAGGACCATCTGATGATAGGCACTTTAGACTTGTCAAAGTCTAAAGTATAGGGAACCATGCTGGTACCCTGGGATGCTCCTGAGTGTTGGATGTCTTCGATTTCAGTGACTCTCAGGTGGGATTCTCTTCCTTGTTCTTGTTGCATCACATTAGGTAGTTGAAAGGTTGGCAAGTGATGCTCAATAACTACCTTAGTGTGCAGGTTGTCTTTAATGGTCTTTTGAATTTGATAGGCAAAGGTGGAAGGATCCCTGAATTGGGTTAGCAGAGGTTTCTCTTCTATGTCGAAGTCAGAATGGACTACTGTACTTCCTTCTAGTAGTACCATCCTGAAATCAGTCTTCACATTCTCCTCTGTCTTTTTCTTTGTAGCAGGTTTTCTTGAAACACCAAAAGTTCTAACTACTGAAGTTGACACTTCAGCAGTTTCAAACTTCTCTGGATTTGCAGCCCTTGCAACCTTGTATTTTCTATAAGTGTCCACAATTCTTTCTTCTTTCCATTTGGACACAGAGGCTTTTGAACCATAACCATTTGCTACTAATTCTTCAATCATCTAGGCTCTCTTGGCTTTTCCATCTTTACTTGTTGCAAGTTTGTCTGCAACAAGTTGAGCTCTTCTTGTTAGCTCTTCCATGGAGAGTCCCTTCAATGTATAGGCTTTGGTCTTGCTGTTCTTGGTGATGTAAGACATCAGTTGTTGTCTTTTGTCTTCCTCAACAATTCTTTCCAGGTTAGCCTGCCTTTCAAGTTCTGCTTCATAAGCCTGTAGCTTTTCATTGAGGCTTAAGTCATCCCTTGTTTCCAAAGCACTCCAGATCTCATCTTCCTTAGCCTTTCTTTCAGCTGCAATTAAACTCTTCTCAAGTAGTTCTTTGGACATTGATAGAGGAGAAGGGTTCGGCACAGTCATTATTGTAGTTGTAGTAGGCTTTGGAATAGGAGTTGGTTGAGTAGGTTCAGTTGATCTGGAAAGCTGTTCAGCAGTTTCAGTTTTGGAAGTGTTGACTTCTAATGGGTTGACAACTACTGAAGGTCTGTCAACTACTGAAGGATTGTCTTAAGTATTTTCTGAGTCTTCATCAGAACTTTCACCATCAAAAGTTTCTTCATTGTGGCCTTGGGATTCATCAGGCTTTTCAGCATCTTCTATTTCTTATACAGGGACACCAAACTGTTGGGCCAGTTTTTCTTTTCTGGCTTGGTCTCTCTGTTCTCTTTCTTGGATAGCCACTCTTGCCCTTATCCTGGCTTCGAATGACTCCCTAGGTTCCTTAATTTTCTCCCCTTTTTGGATTCATCAAGCTTTTTCTTTGAGGGATCAGAGAAATGACCAGTAAGAGTAGCAATCTGTTTTGAGTTGAAGTCAATCTTGTTGGACAGATCGTTCATCTTAGTCTGTATCACTCCAAATTGGTTTTTGATGGACAGCTCCAAGTCAGCTGTGTAGGTTTGGAAGTGATTTTTGATGAGGGGGTTCATCATGTGATATAAGGGACCATCTGGGCTGCATAGCTGGTTCATGTCTATGCTGGATGGCCCAGGGAATTGGGTAGGCATTTGTAGTGAGGGGTGTGTTTTTAGGAGATCTTCTTGTTGTACAGAAGATGCCACTATTGGGGAATCAGGGATTAAGTGGACTTTAACCTGATCTGGTGTGACTAGCTTCTTGAGCATAGATACACCAGGTGCAGGACCTTCACTTGTAGCCGTCAATTCAGTAGTTTTGTGTTGTGAATCATCATCCAAGTCATTGGAATCATATGAATCCCTGATTACATCCTCAATGAGGACTGTATCAGTTACATCATGAGCTGAGCCCAACTCAGTTTTCTCATGTACCTCTTTGTCTTGGTTCAGAGGATTTCCTACCTCAGGCATTAAGCCTTCATCAGTAGTTGCCACAGTTGAGGTCTTAGCTATGTTGATTCTTTCCTCAGATCCACCACTAGGTGGTAAATGAGTAGTAGCAGCCTCAAAAGTACCAAGAGTTTCTAAGTTTGGGCTTAGAGACCCTGGTTCATCCTCATCTCTTTGGTTAGGGCTTTGAGTGTCCACATCCATGTCAAGTTCTGAGGCTATGTCCCTGTTTGATGTGGTTGTTGGGGACTGACATGTTCGGATGGGATTCTCTCTTTTAGCCCAGAGAGAAGTTTGGCTATTTCCATATCAGGTTCAGAAATTTGGGGTGCTGGTTCAGTAGTTTGGTCAATGGGGTCAGCAGTTTCAAAAGAGGAGTCAATAGGAATAGTTTTCTTTAGTCTTTTTCTTTTGAAAAGTATGTTGATTGGTGCTCTTGGTGGGGTTTGAGATGGATGAGACTGAGAGGATGTTTCAGTCACATCTTTATGAAGTGCAGATTGCACATTAGCAAGTTCAGGCATCTCAACCTCCTGAACTGCTTTTCTTTTTGGGTTGGTGGGTTTTTGTTTTTGTTGCTTGGGTTTCTTGGCCTTTGGGGGTGTAGGTTTGGAAGATGAGGGTTCCATGGGGACTGTTTCTGGTTCCCCTTGGTCATCTTCTTGCCAGGTAGCCGGTTTGTTGTGCCTTGAGTATGCTTATGAGGATAAAGGGTTTAAAATTGTTGTTTTACCCACAAGCACCTCTTCTCCAAGTTCTTTTATTATGCAATGCATACTAAATCTTGGGTACAACAAAAACTTCTTTTTAGTATTGAGATGATGTAACACCAACTCATTAAAGAAAAGTGATGATGCCCTGAATTTTGTTTCATTCACTATGGAATGAAAAATAGGTTAAAAAGTTGAGGGCATCTGATCATAAGATCCAGTTTTTGGACTCAAACACATAATAATATAATGAAAAAGCAGTTTATACTTTGGTTCAAAATATTTCTTAAAGATTGTAGCATGTGAGAGAGTACCTTGGTAACCACACTCTGTCATGGTTAAGTGAATCTGAGAGTTTGGAAATTGGTCTGGGGCATTTACATCATCCAAACCCAGCCTAATTGCCAAAATTGTCGGTGTGATTGCCATTCTTTTCCCTTTGATGGTTGAATTGAGGGAGATTACTTTGTTGTTCACCGTCACCGTCTCTGCGTTTGCCCAAAACTCATTTAGAGTTTCAGTGTGGATTGGAGGGTCGATGGTGAGGGCGGTGAAGTATTGGGATTTGACGACCAAATCAATGATTTCGTCGTATTGGGACCAGGCTTCTTGTTTTTCGAAGTAGCCTCTTTGATTGTGTCCCTGTTTCAGTACTAGAGCCATGTGGTTTGTGTGTGTGTGGATCGAATAGTGTTTTTGCAGGTTTAGGTCTTGAGAGTGTTTTGTGAGAGAGAAGGAGGGAATTTTTGCTTTTTGAAAGGATAAGTGATGGAAAAGGTATTTATCAGAAGTTTTTAACCGCCTAGGTCAAACTTCTGATGTGGAAAAAGTCTGATTTACCCTTTTTGACCAAACTGCTGATGAAGAACAGATATCATCAGTACTTCCCACTTTCTCTTCAGTAGTTGTTAACAACTGATGAGAATGTTTTATAAATACTTTATTCATAACTTCTGAAGGTTCTTTTATCAGAAGTTAATCATTTTTCAGAAAATATTCCCATACTGATGTTTTGTTCATCAGTAGTTTCTCTCTTGTCTGTTTTTCAGAAGTTTTCAGACTTAAAAACAAATGTAAGTGAAAAATGAAAATATGTGCAGATAAGTAAAAAAGAAACACTTACAAATTTAGCATCCCAAGCATGAATACTAACTTCTGAAATGTTGATGTGTCAAGGGGTTTAGTGAATATGTCAGCTATTTGATTAGCTGTTGCTACATGTTTCACATCAATCTTGCCTTTTTCATAGCAATCTCTTATGAAATGATACCTGATTTCAATATGTTTGGTTTTTGAAAACTGAACAGGATTTTGAATGATGCTAATGGCAGATTTGCTGTCTACAAGAAATGGTGTCTTGGTTTCTTTGATTCCATAATCAAGAAGTTGATACTGGAGCCATTGTATTTGTGATGTACAACTTGCAGCTGCAATGTATTCAGCTTCAGCAGTTGAAGTTGCAACAGATATTTGTTTCTTGGATTGCCAGGACACTAGACAGTTTCCCAAGAATTGACAACCACCAGATGTTGATTTTCTTGACATTTTACACCCTGCATAGTCACTATCTGAAAAAGCTGATAACTTGGTATTGCTTGAAGCAGGATACCAAATTCCAAGTGTTGGAGTTCCTTTCAGATATCTGAAGATTCTTTTGACTGCAATGAGGTGTGATTCCCTAGGAGCTGATTGATATCTAGCACAGACACATGTTGAAAACATAATATCTGGTCTAGAAGCAGTTAGATATAAAAGGAAACCTATCATACATCTATACATGGTTTGATCAACCTGTTTTCCTTGATCATCTGGTTCAACTTGTGTGGTTGGTGTCATGGGAGTGGAACATGATTTACAGTCTTGTAAAGAAAATTTGTTTAATAATTCTTAAACATATTTTGATTGATAAATAAAAGTTCCATTTGTTTGTTGTTTAATCTGCAATCCCAGAAAGTACTGCAGTTCTCCCATTGTACTCATCTCAAATTTTGATTGCATGAGTTTCTTAAATTCATCACACAATTTTGTGTTTGTTGAACCAAATATGATATCATCAACATATATTTGAACAAGTAAGATATGATTTCCAACATGTTTTATGAAAAGAGTTTTATCAATGGATCCTCTTGTGAAGTTATTTTTTAGTAGAAAGTTAGAAAGTGTTTCATACCAGGCTCTTGGAGCCTGTTTGAGCCCGTAGAGAGCTTTGTCTAGTTTGTACACCCACTCAGGATGAGAAGGATCCTCAAACCATGTGGCTGACAGACATACACCTCCTCTTTTATTTTTCCATACAAAAATGCACTCTTAACATCCATTTGATAAACTTTTATTTTGTTGGAAATGGCATAGGCCAGAAATAACCTGATGGCTTCAAGCCTTGCAACTGGAGCAAAGGTTTCATCATAATCAATTCCTTCTTCTTGAGAGTAACCTTGTACTACCAGTCTTGCCTTGTTCTTTATAATTATACCAGCCTTATCTTGTTTGTTCCTAAAAACCCATCTTGTGCCAATTGGTTGCTTGTTTGGTGGTAAGGGACAGATTTCCCAAACCTGTTGTTTTTTGAATTGAAGCAACACATCTTGCATGGCTTGTACCCAGTTGTTGTCTTTGAGGGCTTCTTGGTACTTTTTAGGTTCCAACTGAGAAATAAATGCTGAGAAGAAGCAATAGTTGGAGAGTTGGTTTCTTGTAAGAACACCTGATGCAATATCACCCATGATTTGTTCAAGTGGATGATCTTTGTGTTCAATTAGTTGTTTTAAACCACTGATAGGTGTAGGTGGCTCTTGTACTTCATTAAACAAACCACTGAGGTTTATAATGTCTGGTTCAGCAGTTTCAGTGTCTTCAGTAGTTTTAGGTGCTGAAGCAGATGTTTGAGTTTGTACATCAGCAGTTCTTGAATCAGAAGTTTGTGAAACTTCTGATGGTTTGTAATTTGACTTAATGACTGTTTGAGGAGTCCATGGTGCTGGATCCTCATCATCAAACCTTTGATCACCATAATAAGTAAGTTTAGATGAAGTAACAGTCTTTTCAGGTCCAAAATGGAAGCTGTCAAGGTCAAAAAGTTCAGCAGGATGTGCTGGAATAAGAGTGTGTTTTGACTCATTGAACTTGACATTCAGTGTTTCTTCTACTATCCTAGTTCTTGAGTTAAAAACCTTGTAGGCTTTTCTAGTGGAAGAGTAACCAAGAAAGTAACCTGAATCAACTTTGGCAGCAAACTTTGAAATAGAGTCTTTGATGTTTAGAATGAAACATTGACATCCAAAAGCTCCGAAAACGGAGATAAGGGGCTTTATGCCATGAAGAACTTCATAGGGAGTCTTGGAGTGTCTCTTATTGACAAGGACTCTATTTTGTACATAGCATGCAGTGTTAACTGCTTCAGCCCAGAAATACAATGGTAGGCCGGAATTAGCTAACATTGTTCTTGCTCCTTCAATTAAGGTTCTGTTCTTCCTTTCTACTACACCATTTTGTTCAGGAGTTCTGGGAACACTGTATTGTCTAATAATCCCATTAGACAAGCAGAATTCATCCAGAGTTTTGTTCCTGAACTCTATCCCATTGTCACTTCTAATGGCTTTGACAGATAGAGAATATTGTTTCTCTATTTGTAGAATGAAGAACTTGATGATTTCAGCAGCCTCATCCTTGGAAAATAAGAAAAATACCCATGTAAATCTTGAATAGTCATCAATGATGACAAGCAGTACTTCTTCTTACCAAGGCTCATGATTTTTACAGGCCCAAATAAGTCCATATGGAGTAGTTGAAGACATGCAGTTGTTTGTGATTCTTCAATAGACTTATAGGAAGACTTATGCTGTTTTCCCTTTAAACAGGATACACAGTGTTCTTGACACTGGTATACCTTTAAAGGTAGACCTCTGAACAAGCCCATTTTTGTGACTTTATTTATGGTTTTAAAGTTCACATGGCCAAGTCTCCTGTGCCAGAGATCAGTCTTTGAAGTTGATGCCTTTGAGAAGAAACAGGCAGTGTTGTTCAGTACTTTGTCCTTTTCAATGTCCACTTCATAGACATTGCCACATCTTTTGGCTATCAACAAAGTATGATCTTCAATGATCTTCTCTATCAACTTCTGGCCTTCTGGTGATATGATCTTGCATGCTGTCTTTGTGAAAAAGGAAGAATATCTTTTATCACACATTTGTGACACACTCAGCAAGTTGTACTCAAGGTTTTCAACCAGATTGACCTTGTCAAACTGTATTTTTCCAGAGGAGACATTGCCATGTCCTAGCACATATCCCTTAGCATTGTTCCCAAAGGATACAGATCCTTCTCTTTGACTGATAAAATTGTTTATCAGGTATCTACATCCTGTCATGTGCATTGAGCCTCCACTGTCTACATACCAAATGCTATTTAAGCCTATGGAAACTCTCTGCAAAAGATAGCAAATTAGTTAGATTTGGGAACCCAAGCCAATTTGGCTTTGGGTTTGCTCTTGAGAACATTTACAGTTTGTTCTTGACCAAGTTGAGGAATCCATGTCTTTTTGGCTATGGATTTTTCATTAAGAGCAATGGTGGTATCCTATTGAGGACCACCATCAACTTTGGTCATCAGTAGTTGTACCATGTTCATGAGATCTTTAATCTCAGCAGTTTGTAAAACTTTTGATGATTTAGGTCTAACTACTGAAAGAGAATTTTGAGAAAAAGATTTTTGTTGAGATTTTGTCTTTTTCTGAGAAAAGGTGTTTAGTGGTTGTTGTTTCCTGGGAGAAAAAGTTTCTACAAAATCATTTCTGATTTGTTTTCCCACAACCAGTTGTTGAATTTTCTTGTTGTACTGAATACCTTTTCTGTATCTGCAAAAATATGTCTTGTGGTTGAACAGACCACAGATTTCAAATTCTTTTGTCTTTTCTTTCAAAGACAAGTTTCTGACTGTATTGATTGGTTTTAGGTCATCAGTAGTTTTCAGGTTCTCAACTCCTGATGTAGTTGAAACTACTGATGGCTTAATGTCAGATTTTATCAGTACTTCTGAGGAACTTTCTTTGTGAGTTTTTAGAAAGTTTTCATGGAAAGATGTGAATTCTTTCTCTTCAGAAGTTTCACCTGAAACAATTTTTCTCCCATCTTCAGTTGTTTTGGGGGAAAAATCTGTTGGTGTTTCAGTGTGATTGTACCCTATACCAAACCTAACATTTGAAGCACTTTGTTTGTTTAGCAATAATTGGTACCCTTTACAAGATTCAACCCATTTTTCACATGTGACCTTGGTGTCAGCAAGCTCTTGTCTGACATTTCCTAGGTCATTTATCATGATTTTAATTTGTGCTTGGGTTTCAATAGCAGTGTTAGTTAATTTAGAAACTTCTTTTGTTTTTGCAGAAAGTTTTCTTTCTAAATCACATTTCATCTGAGTGAATTTTCTCTCAGAGTCGTTTGCTTTACCTTGTAAGTGCACATTAGTCTCTCTTATGAGAGCAAAAGATTCTTTGCAAGAAGTTAAACAAAGTTTTGTCAAAGATTCTTTTGATACCTGTGACAAGGCAGATTTTGAGGTGTATCCCTCAAATGCCATCAAGGCAAAGTTCTTTCTACCATTGTCAGGCTCTCCCAGTTGATGTCAAACATCTTGTTGTCTGCATCAGGGTTACACTCAGTAGTGTCAAAAGGAAGACTGCTCCAGTCAACATACCCTGAAGTAAATAAACTTTGTTGTGAGGGTTTCTGAGTCTGTGGAGGTGGTTGAGCAGCTGGAAAGGGAGGGATTGATTGTTGGCTCTGCATCTGTTGAGCAGGCATCTGTACATATTGTACTTGTGGCACATATTGGTGTTGTGGAGCTTGTGCCTGTACAAAATGTGCACTCCCTTGTGTTCCATTATTCCTGTTATAACTGGGGTTAAAATTATTTCCAGACTGAGATTGGTTAAAGCTAGTGCTTTTACACTCTCTAGCAAAGTGTCCCAACTTTTGACACTTGTGACATCTAAGTTTAGATTTGTCAAAACCAATTTTTGTTGAGTTGTTGAGTCCTGGAAACTTCCTTCCTGACCTTTTGTAAAATTTGTTTGTTTTTAAACTTAACATGGCCAGTTGGTGTAGAATATCCATTTCTTCCAAGTCATCACTGCTGAAATTTTTTAAATCATCCATGATAAAACACATGTTATCAGCAGTTTGACTAAAATCATTATTGTCATAACCTGGGAATGATCTTTCAGATGAGATCCCAGCAGTTATGTCAATATGGTCAAAAGATCCAAAACTATTTGAACAAGTTGGCGAGTCTTGTCCTAAAAGTGCTATACTACCTGGTAGATAGTAAGTAATCTCCCATGAAGTTTTGTAAGAGTGTGGGAGGGAGCTAAAGTCTGGTGACGATCTTTGTAACTTTTTCAAAAGTAAGTAATCTCCCATGAAGTTTTGTAAGAGTGAGGGAGCTAAAGTCTGGTGAAGATCTTAAGACAATAGAGTATGTTTCCCATTTTTCAGGTAAAGACCTTAAAAATCTATGAAGCATAGATACAGTTGTGTAGGTCTGACCATTTAATTTTAGCTCAGATATTAATGAGGAGAATCTTTCAAATTGTTGTGTTAAAGTTTCCCCATTAATGTGAGCAAAAGTTTCATATTGTTGAGCCAAGATTTCTCTGGTGTTGGCAATCACCTCTTCAGTTCCTCTAAACTGTTCTTTGAGGCAGTCCCAAAGCTCTTTGGCACTATCACAATGTAATAGGCCAGAGTAGATTTCATTTGGGAGTGCCATTGCCAACATAGAGAAAGCTTTAGCATCAAGCTCAAGTTTTAGGAAATCATCATCTGTATAGTCTTTTGGGTCTTTTGGAATTTCTACTTTAGTTTCAAGATTGATATTTACTGGTTTATGAGGACCATATATCACAGATTTCCAGCAACCTGTGTTGGTCTGTGATAAGGTATGTGTCATTCTCCTTTGCCAGATATTATATTCATTTCTTACTAGCATAGCAGGTTTATTGGCAGAACCAGTATTATGAGGATCCATTTTAAAGAGTATTGATTTGTCAAATATCTCTTAAAGTGATGGATGTTGATAAAAGTGAACTTTTAATCCTTTATTGAATATCAATAAGAGCCTGTGTCTAATTCTCAATGTGTTAGATTGATATGTGATCAGATAAACCAGTGCTCTGATACCAATTGTTGGATCAGTATTGCTCTTTGTATGAACTTGCTAGTGAACACTTAAGTGTCTAGCAAGTTCTTTATCAGTAATAGCACAGCGGAATGATATGAGTTTAAAGCTACACTTATCAACAGGAGTTATTACTCCCCCTGGATGTTTGATAAAACTAAAGACAAGTATTTAATGAGAATCTAAGCATTGAATGAGAATGAACACTTAAAAAGATTCCCAGTAAATGAAATGGAAATAACAATGATAAGCTTTGAAGGATTTTTGTATTAAAAATCAATGTCAAAATCAGAGGGATGAACCCATCTATTTATAGACTTTACAAATACATGAACCTTGCCAAAAAGCAAGTTCAGAGACAAGTTGCAATCTTGGAACTTGTACAAAAAGTTACAGTAATACTAAACTAATAAACTACTGAAACATAAGGCGGTGGAAAGATTCTTGAACAAGTGCTGATGAATGACAAACTACTGATGAGTAGTTTGTCTCCATTAGTTCTTCAGTGAACTGTCTGGTTTGGACTTCAGAACTTCTGATGCATTTCTTTTTCAGTACTTGTAGAATCCTTCTTCAGCAGTTTAGTCTTCTTTCTTCAGTAGTTCTATACTTAGAATAATTTGACAGAAGTGAATTAGACTAAGGTTTGCAAAAGTGGTTTCACCAATCCTTTTTGTCCTAACAAAACAAATTACATAATCAGTTCATCATGATCTTGATATTACATAGACTTTAAGAACTGAATTTTAAATTGAATTGAACACCTCAAAAGAGCTATGCATTTTGTTAGTTGTTCAACAAGATTAAGATCGCCTTTCTTTGCATCAATCATGAACATAACAGCAAGTTCATGAAGACTCGAATCGGGCATACGAATAAGAAGCTTGGAAATCTCATCTCTCTTACTCATGCCATCATTTATCCTGTTAAGGTTATCCGCCAAACGACCCTCAATAACATAATCTTTGGCAATTTTCTCTTGCATCCTTTTGATCATTTCAGATTTTGATGATGAAGATGAAGAAGCCATTACTGAAAAAAATAATCTGTGATTGAATTATGTGTTGAGAAATCAGTATACATACAGCACAAAAATATATAAACAAAACAATTGTAACACCCGTCCCTCTCATCACCAATATTGTCCGCTTTGCCCATCCAGAGCTCACGGATTTGTTTTTGGTTTCCCAAGTGGAGACTTCCAGGAGGTCACCCATCCTGAAATTTCTCCCACCTGAGCACGCTTAACTGTGGAGTTCTTCTCTCATCCACTAACATTAAGTCCCAAAACGCGTTGGTGATTAAAGAGGCAAGATATTACTTATGAACCAATTATCTCTCCTGACCACGGCCGATGTGGGATTTTCCTGGGGTGTCACATTCACCCCCTGTTAGAGTCTCATCGTCCCTGATGAGGTGTGCACCCACCATCCCGAACGGCACAGGAGTGGCTCTGATACCATCTGTAACACCCCGCCCTCTCATCACCAATATTGTCCGCTTTGCCCATCCAAAGCTCACGGATTTGTTTTTGGTTGCCCAAGTGGAGACTTCCCAAGAGGTCACCCATCTTGAAATTTCTCCCACCTGAGCACGCTTAACTGTGGAGTTCTCCTCTCATCCACTAACATTAAGCCCCAAAACGCGTTGGTGATTTAAGAGGCAAGACATTACTTATGAACCAATGATCTCTCCTGGCCACGGCCGATGTGTGATTTTCCTGGGGTGTCACAACAATAATAACAAGGTGACAAAATAATCATTCACGAGAATTACTGTTTTTTTTTGTTTGCTTCCAATAATTGATCTGTCAAAAAGCACATGCATAATAATTCAAAAACATATGTGTAGACGTGCTAACAAAACTCTAGACGCACTAATTAAAACAATAGAAAACAAAAGCATCTATAAAACAGACGCACCTTATACAGTATTACAAAAATTCAAACGCACTCTATTATCATCATCTTCAACATCTGTTAACCCTAATGTTTACTGTGTTTACTTCTACATATATAAACACTCCAACTTAATTTTGAAAAAAAAAACATACACATCTTGAATGACTTTGGAATTTCAAACAATCTAACATTCAAGAAAAAAATGATAATAAAAAAAAATCAAACAGTGGTTCGATAAAGAAAAAAAAACAGAGCATCGTTTGAAAAATCGAAAATTAAAATTGTGTTTGATTGAATCCTTACTTGATTAGATGTTCGTTCTAAAGATGAATTGAAACTGAAACGAGATTTCAATAGTATTAATTGAAACGTGATTGAGTGAACGTAGATGACTAATTTACCTTTTAATCAACCGGGATTAGGTTAATTAAACTTAACCATAGTTGACAGGTGACAATATTTGGTTGTTCTTACGCTTCTTATGTTTATATTCTTTGTATCGTATACTTTCTCATAAATAAATAAATAGTTATTTCAATTATTAAAAGGACACAATCATATACGATTTTAGATGACAAAAGAATTTAATAGATGAAAGTAAGGTTTTTTTTTTTTTTTTTTTTACAAAACCACGTACAGGAAAATTATAGAATGTGCTCTTAAAAAATAAAATAATAAAAATGACGTGAAATGATCAATTACCACTTAATTAACTGACTTTTAATGGGGTTAATAAATTGGATGAAATTGTTATGTTTTCTAAAAGACATGGACGAAAGAAACACAAAATTAAAAGATGGACTTAAATGACATTTTCCACCAAACATTAAGGACTAAATAGTAGTTTACTCAACTAATGAACTTGTAATCCAACACCAACTAATTACTTATCAACCCTTGCAATTTATTTATTCAAAAATAAACCTCTAATTTCTGATAAATTTTTCTCCAATGAAATATTCCTAGTCGCACTTTTCCGTGTTAGAATATTTAATCCCTTTAAACATGCTTTCTTGTTCGTTGTTCAAAGTATAACTCCTTAAATCATACCTTAATACAATGTTAATTACTAAAAAAGCATGATTGCATGTTTCGTTTGTTCATTTACGTTCCTGTGTGTGTATAAATATATTCGTTTATGTTTTTTTTTTTTTTTTTTTTTACATTTTAATTTAAATATTTGAATAACAATTTTTTTGTGTTTCTGAAAATATATTCATGAACTATTTGTTTAGAATGCTTCCAACAAACATAAACGAATACAAACATGTTCATTTTCTTAATGAACAAACTTGATAAGAAATTCATGCATTTAGTTGTTCATGTTTGGTTGAAGTTAAATGAACGAATGAGAACGCGCCTCGGTTTGTATCTGTTTTGTTAATTTGTTCGTTTACAAGCCTATATATTTGAGGTCTAGCTGTAAAGAGCATTATGTTTTGTATCTGTAATTTCAACTTTGTATCACTTTCGGCATTAAGACTACGTTTCGTCTATTTGTAACTGAAAAGGACCATCAATCAAGCTTGTAATTTAATTTCCTTTATAGCTAATGTACTTCTCAAGAAAAGTTTTAATAACTACAAGTTGAAGCTCTGAAATAATTTATGGGGTTTTAGGAACACAGATTTGAAAATGTTGGAAGGTTAATTAGTTATGGAAGTTATTTTGACCTTGAAGAATTAGAGAAACAAGATCCTCAACAAGACTAACAAGAACCACAACAAGACTAAACCTCTATATTGGTGTGGTGGTTTTAGTGTCTTAAAATCATCAACGAAAATTGTTGTTGTCTCTCTAATTTTCATTTAAGAGGCATGTGTCTCTATTAAGTGGATTAGCCTCATATTGGCATCTTATTTTTTTAATTTTCATTAACATAATCAATTATCTTAGATTTATGCTGATTTTGGTTCGATTTTGTTTGGAAAGCGAAATGAGACTTGTGAAGGTGAGAGGCATTTATATTATTTTTAATAAGGTATATTTGTTATTGCACAAAAACTTAAGTTAGGCCTCGAACCGACATGTTATTTTCTATAAGCTACGTCGATCATTTTTGTATTTAACTCAAAATTTTATTAAAAGTTTCGAACATGTGTTAGTGTTAAGAATAAAAAAAAAACGTTGCATGGTTGCAAACAATTTGAATCGTATTTGTTATTTCTTAAAACTATCATATTTATTTGTTATTTTTTATGCATATTTGTACATGTTTGGGTATTATGGATTAGAGGTATATGTAGAGGTGCAAAAATCGGGTTTTTTTAATACCCGGTTTCGGGTATGGAACGGTTTCGGGTATGGTCGGGTATTACGTCGACCGGGTATTGAAAGAATCGGTTTCAGTTCCGGTTTCGGTTCCTAGCATAAAAAACCATACCGGTATACGGGTTCTGGTTTTTCAATACCGGTTCCGGTTTTTTCAATACCCGGTTCCGTGTATGGAACCGGTTTCGGGTATATCGGGTATTGAAAAAAAATTGGGTACACTGGTATTGAAAAAACGGGGTATATCGGGTATTGAATTCTTTTTATACAATCACGTCGAATGGTAGTGCGACTTAGATGATTATAACGCGGTTATAGAATTCTTTGAGTATACTTTTTGAGTATTCGGAAAACCCGGTTCCGATTTTTTAGTACCGGTTCGCCTTAACATCAAAATGCCAATTAGTCCCGTCGCTTGACACATACTTTTAGAGTATTCGGAAAACCCGGTTTCGCGTATTCGGAAAACCCGATGCCGAGTATTCGAAAAAACCGGTTCCGGGTACAACCCGGTTTTGGGTATTTAAAAAAACCGGGTACAACGGGTATAAATCGGGTCCGGTTCCGGGTCCGGTTTTTTACATAGAAATCTATACCCTATGCGTACCCGGGGGGGTAGGGTCGGGTACGGTTCTGGGTATACCTGGTTCCGGTTTTGTAATACCCGGTTCCGGTTTTTTTTTCGGTTCCAGTTTTTTTGTGCACCTCTAGGTATATGTATCCATTTATGTATGCAAGTTTGTAGCGTATGTATCAATCCATGTAAATGAGTAAACACACCTTTCATATTTAACCACTAGTCATTACAAACCTAAAAACTCGTTCTACACCATGTAAATATGGGTTAAAAGTGTGACACTTGGCAAAATCAGGTTAACTTTCTTAACAACATTTAAGTCTATTTTAGCTAAACATTATTAAAACGAACTTAATTAGGTTGTGTACTACACACACTACGGTCATGGTTTTAGTGATTCGGGAAATCATCGGGAAGCACACAGTGTCTCTTAGTCGTACGTTTGTGTGAAACAATAATAAAACTAATTTGTATGATTTATATGCTTAATGATTATTTATTTACACGAAAATACGTGCTTAGTGAATTGACATGATAATAAGTGTTTTATATAATAATACGCGTTACCGAGTTTGTAACTGACACTAGATATATCGGGCTCGAAAGTTAAGCATGAAAAACTTGGAAAATCTCTCATTCTCTACAAAGTTATAGAAAATGAGTCACTCAAACCTCTCATTCGCATGAAATGGCCTCATTCGCATGAAAGTTCTAGACAATGAGCCTCATTCGCATGAAAGTTATAAAGAATGAGCGTCATTCGCATGAATGCCCATGCGAATGAGTGCAGCCTATAAATGCTTTCTTCCACCCATTCTTACCATTTTCAAAATCCCAACTCGCCTCCAAATGCTCTCTTACAAACCCTAACCTGTAAAAACGATTTTTTGCCCTCAAATCATAGATTCCTACCCTAAAACATATCCAAATCCATCCTAAAGCTAAGATCTAAGGTGTGTTAATTATCTAAACTTTTTTCCTTATATTTTTATGTTGTTTTGATAAACCCTAATGTCCAGATCTGATTTTAAAGTGTTTTCCTAAATAAAAACATTTCTAAAACCTTTTCGAACTAGGTCTATACCTAAATAATGATTTACTTATAAAAAACACAAGTTTAGATGATGACGATGACCTAATAATTGAGGCTTTTGTGTTACCTGTTAATAGAATGATAATATGATGATGTTTAGATGATTTGAGATTGTTTAGAAATATGATTATGTGATGCTTGGATGATTAATTGAGGTTTTGTAAACTTTGACCCATTTTGGGGATTTATTTTTTAGATATAGGGCTTGTATTATGAATATAATGATTACAACATATTAGGTATTGTGTTACAATTAATTACCCCTAAGTTTAAAGGCTTGATGATTGTGCTTATGTGACTAATTGCACTATTTACCATTTCTGAAAAGTTTTTCTTGCACATTGATGTGACATTCCCATAATTTGCCATTTTAGAAAAACATGTGATTTTGAGCATGAAAACTGGATTAATAAGGTGCCTAGATGTTGTAAATGACTTCAAGTTAGGATTATGTTATACATTGAATGGGTTACATCTTAGCATGTTTTAGATTAGATTTTAACGGGGTGTTGTTTGTCAAAAATGGTTACTGCCCTGTGCAGGGAGAATGAAGGCCCATCCGCTAGAATCGCTCTAGCTAATGAGTCTTAAGAACACTCATTCGCTTGACACGTTATAGCAAATGAGACTTGGATTAGTCCCATTCACTAGAACGTGGTCTGATGTGAGTCTCTTGTATGAAACTAAGTGTTTATTGTGCTTATTGTATGGCAACTTGTATATGATTATTAACCTAATATAATGGGTCACCAACACGATGTCAAGTCTATGTGGTCGTGTCAAAGTCAAACGCTTATGAAAATATACAAAGTCATGGTATAAACAACCAAGGGTTATTAGACTGACATCTTATCGGTCAACACACTAATAGGCATCTTATGATAGATTTTTAGTAGTTGAAAAGTATCATACACTTCTGGTTTATTATTTATTTGAAGATGCAACCTAAGGTGAGTTTCCTAGCCCATTTTTTACATACTTTCTCATGGGGGAGAAACATGTTTCAAACTAATTTTTTCTTAAAGATAATTTATTACTATTATTATCATTTGTTTACTTTGCGACTCATCTAAGTTCTAAGGGAACCACTAATATGGGTATATAGCGGGGGAACAGTGGATAGATCTATTGGGCATGGCAAACCCCACCCGGATCAACTAAAGGTTGGACGAGTGCGTATTATCTCGAACTACACAGTGGTTACCGGGGGATGACGGTAACCAGAAAGGCAATACACTTTATTGAGCAACATCACAGTCAGTAATGGTTCCAATCGCAAAAATAACATACTTAACGTCTAGCTGACGTTCGATAAAATAGCAAAACGTACTTGACCTTGTAAACACACATTTTTATCTAAAACATGTGATCTCACCGGCATTATTATGCTGACACATTTAGCATGTTTTCTCAGGTTGCTAAGGTAACGGATTTTGGATAGGCGTACGGTGTTTGGGTCTCATATGCATAACTTTTGAACTCGTTACTAAACTTATGTCTTTTATTATCATGGGTTGTAAACTTTATCTAGGTTCTGCTGTATTTGGATTAAAACTTTAAAAACTACATGGTTGATTTGAACGTTATTTTTCTCATATAGTTGTTGCTTGTTGTGACCGTTGACTTGGATACTGATGTGTCATGCCTCGCGATAAAACCTCACAAGTAGAATTTGAAGGTGTAACAAAAAGCTTTGTCAATTCTTGTCGTTTGTCTCATAATATTTTTGATCTTTTGAAGCTATATCTATCTATTATAATAATTGAAAGCAATAAATCTCACATGACATTCAAAGAGGGCATCCCCCCCCCCCTTGAGTGTGTCATTTGGTAATGACATATCATTAATGATATAAAATTAAAGCTAAAAGTGGCATGCCATGTGACATTAAGTGATTTTAGAAAAAAGATTTAACAACAAAATTGGATTTTTCTCTCTCATGTTTCCTCCTATAATTTTTAAACATTAATATCTTTTATATACGAGATTTTTTGAAGAAAAAAATTACACCAAATTAACGAGCGTTTTATTATTTTTCCAACGAGTACCAACGTGCTATATAAAAAATGGAGGAAAAAAACGACTATTTTTTGTGGGGTTTTGTTCATACAGGAAAAAAACACCAAATGATCAGATAATTCATTAATCATGCATTGACAAGTCATTAATTTTGTTCAAACCAGTAAATATGAATTCTATTTTCAAGAGGTGTTAGCATTGGAGTTGTACATTGTTTTAGTTATTGTATTAATACTAGAGTTATACATTGTTTTAGGTTAGACGTAAACATTAGAGTTATACATTGTTTAAGGTTAGGCTAACACATTAGAGTATGTGCTAACCTAAGCTTTCTTGCATGTAAATGTAAAGCGCATCAGTCTATTTCATATATAAAATTGATATGTCATATTAGATTTCTCAACCCCAAGACGCTCCCGAAATATAATCTAGTCTATACTATATTAGCTATACTAATCAATAGGGCTGTAAAACAAACCAAATGTTTGGCGAACAGTTTATGAATTGTTTGGGGGGGAAGTTCGTTTGTGTTTGTTCGTTTAATAAATTTATGAACACAAACAAGAAATTACATTCGTTAAGTTAAACAAGCGAACATGAATAGAGGCTGCGTTCGTTCGTTTATGTTCTGTGAACGTAATTCGGTAATGTGTTCGTTTATGTTTGTGTTCGATAGTTTATTAGGGTTTTTAGTTTTTTTATATTTAATTGAAGTACTTCAAATTTCCCAGTGGTAGATTATTTAATATATATATAATATATATTTAATTAAATGTTATTTTTTGTGAATTAAACGAGGATTTCAAGCTTAATATGATACCTTTGTGTTTTTATAAAACATTATGTGATCAAGATTATGTCAGTATATTTGGGTAATTGGATTAGTATATTTTGGGCGGACAATGTTAGCAATAAAAAATGTTAATTTTCAGAATTTCTGTGACACCCGGCATGTTTAGGTCAACATTTTATAAACACATAAGTCTACCTTAGCGAAAAACGTTTATAAACGTACTTGACGGGGTCAGTCGAGTCGGAAGTCGGAACACAGTCTGTATTGTCCAGGGTTCAATGATTTGGAGGATCATTGGGTTAGTCACACACACACACACACACATATTACGAGTCCCGTTGTTGGTGAATTACATAAACTAAATTAGGTGTTATGCGTAGATTGATTCTTATATGGTGGATTATGTGCAAATATGTGTTTAAACGATGTGTAGATGATTATCCATGCTTATATATGTTAAACATAGATTGAGATTGCATGCGTTAAAATGCGTTAAACACGATAAATTGGAAAATCTGAAAAAGGCACTTCCTGGTTCGACCGTTTGAAGGGTTGAACCTGGCTATCTGTTTTAAAGGAACTACATTTGACCACTTAACTCTACATTCGCCCACATGTAATGGTCGAACCTGGACATAGTATAAATACCACACTTTGTCATTTTTCATCATTTCACAAACTCTAAACGCCTCTAAACACTCTCTAGCAACTTTAATCACTGAGGAAGGAGTTTTTGCTCTTGTTTTCCATATCTATCCTACAAACATCTTCTAAACAAAGATCTAAGGTGTGCTCTTCATCCTAAATCATTTTTAAAGCATTTTGATTCGTTTTCATTAAACCCCAAGAGTCCAGATCTGATCCAAGCATGTTTTCATGGATAAAAACCTTCCTAATATCTTTCTAAACAAAACCTATTCATAAACAATGAGTTTTCATAAAAATTAACATGTGTTAATGGTGTTTTATGTGGTGTTATGTATTGTTTGATGATTGATTGCTGTGTAGATGTTATAACAATGATCTAGGACTGTTATTGATGATGATTTATGATTGAGATAGGTTACAATTGATTATTGATGATGTTTTGCTCATTTTGGGGATTTTGGGTTAGATCTAGGGCTTGTTCATGATGATAGTGATAAGGATATGATTGGGGGTTTCTTGTTCATGATAATCTGAGTATATTAAGTTGATTATTGATTGATTTCAGAAAGTTTCCTAATTGGGTAAAGATTGCATGCGTTTGATGTGACATCTCCATAATTTGCTATTTCGGGTAACTTGTAAAACGAACGGATTTCGGGATAAAATTGGTAGGGTTTTGTAGGAATATGTTAATGATAGTTGACTGCTGTGATTGGTGATGTTTCGTGATGTTTTCAGATCGTTTAGATGCATTTTGGTGCGTTTAATGAAGTTTTGCAGCAAACGGTCGAACGTGGAACTCATTCGACCCTTCATGTGGTCGAACATGGCTCAAAAGGGTCGAACGTGGCTCAAAAGGGGCGAACGTGGCTTAAAAGGGTCGAACGTGGCTCAAAAGGGTCGAACGTGGCTCAAAACGGTCGAACGTGGCTCAAATGGGTCGAATGTAGACCATAGGGTCAAATGTGGGTGTCTGGGGGTCGAATGTGGGTGCCTGGGGTCGAATCTGGGTATCCGGGGGTGAATTAACACGTGTTAAGGTCGAATTAACATACGTTAAGGTTGAATAAACATATGTTAGGGTTAAATAAACATATGTTAGGTCAAATGAACTTCTAAATAGGTTGAATGAACATCATGAGGATTGAACCAAGGGTCCATGGGTCCAACCAGAAGCCCTTGGGGGCGAACCAAACACAGGAAACTCACGATTCGACCTTACGACTTCGTATATGCGATTTTTGATGCAAACTAAGTGTTTTATGCTTGAAACTTATGTGTTAACCTTATGTGCATAAATAATTGATGTAGTGGGTCACCAACGGGATGTCGGGTCTGTCTGGTATGTCCGGTTAACGTTTAAACCCACTTTTTAATACACGTAGTCAAGATCTGGACAATCGGGGACTAGTTAGCCTTCGGGTTAGTAGTCATCACACTTATGTAAACTCATTGATAGGTTGTAACTAAGTTGGGTCATCATACACGTGTTGGAATTCTAAGTATCTGAAGGCGCACTCTAAGGTGAGTTTTCACGGCCCCACTCTTTTACTGGTTTTACATTTTCGGGGGAGAAAAACATGTTGTATTCTTTAAACGTGTGTCAACTATGTTTTCATAAAAGGCATTTCGACTATGTTTTCATGAAAGGTGTGTCAACTATGTTTTCATAAAAGGCGTTTCAACTAGGTTTTCATGAAAGGTGTGTCAACTATGTTTTGGTATTCACGAATTCATTGGGTTTTGGAGTATTCATTATGTTTTGGAGTATTCATTATATTACTATGCGATCTTTGGAAGTCCCGGGAGAACCATGAATGTGCGGGGATGCACAACGAGGGAAATGTGGATAGATCTATTTGGCTTGACCCGCCCCACTCGTCGATTAGAGGTCGGACGGGTGCATGTTGTCTCTTAGGTATTCAGTATTCAGTATTCAGTATTCAGTATGCAGTATTCATTATTCAGTATTCATTCGGGCACGTATTCAGTATTCACAGTATTCGAGTCCAGTAATGGTTTTCCAATCGCTGTAGTAACAGGTATTCATATGTTTTTGCATGCATGTGGTCTGGATTGACCATGGGTATTCATTTGGGAGTCAGCATTCATTGGAGTCGGTATTCATTAAAAACCTGTGAACTCACCGACATTATTTGCTGACGTTTTTTAGCATGTTTGTCTCAGGTCGCTAAGGTAGCAGTTGCCGATAGGTGCACGGAGTCTCACGGCGTCTAGTAATCATAAGCATGTTTTGTTAAACATTTCAGACTTTGAGTTTTACTTTTGAGTTGTAATAATACATTTTGCTTCCGCTGTGTTAGAACGGTTTTGAAACTCAATGGCAGTTTACGTTGTTTTCATATCATATAGTGTCGTTTATTGTGACCGTTGACTTGGATCCTGGTTTGTCACGCGCCTCGCGGTAAAACCGCAAGTGGAAATTTGAGGGTGTGACAATTTCAAGTGTTAGTTTGTGCTCTTTTTTGTTTAATAATGCCTATGTGTGTTCGTTTACGTTCATTTGTGTTTGTTTTTTGTCCGACACCTAAATTTAGCAAATAAATACAAACGAACACGAATACAAATCTCGTTCGGTAAGTGTTCATGAACACGTTATTTCCTTAACAAACGAGCACGAACAAAAAATCTCGTTCGGTAAGTGTTCGTGAACAGTTTATGAACACATTAATTAATTCCTTAACAAACGAGCATGAACAATGCCTTGTTCATGTTCGTTTGATTCGTTTACAGCCCTACTAATCAATCTCACAACTTCGTTTGTTTTCACTCACAAGTAATTTACAAAATTACCCTCAAATTTTAGTGTATATACATAGATACAAGTCTTAAACCGTCAACAACAAAAAACATACAAGGAGAATCCAAGGGCGACCTAAGTAATGGAATCAGGATCCCAAACATAAAGTTTACAAAGCTTTTCATCAATGGTGATTTTGTTGATTCCATTTTAGGTTCTTCAATTTCCCCTCCCAGTTTTCTTCCCAGCTTTAATGAATATTATTGTTCTTAAGTAAACTTATTTTTTTACATTCTCAAAGTTAATGTTTTAGATGATTTTATCAACCATAAAACTATTTAACCAATTTTAAAAGAATTAATTAATATAAAATCCTAATGACTTGTTTTCCCGGAGTCAAAGTCGGCCTGTAAAAAAATTGTTGTTTTTTGATAATGCAAAATATCGTATTATTAATCATTATATATTTAATCGAACGTGATGACGGTATATCATATATGTAAATTGTTATTTTTACAACGAACAAAAGCTTTACACGAAAAATAATTAGGTTTCATCTTGGTTAATATATATTTGTATAATTACGTCAACGTAATCACGTCCAGTTATAAATCCCGGGAATGCCATATTTAGGGGGTGTTTGGGATTGATTATTCAAAACAGATTATGCGTTTTGGAAAAGCAGGGGTGGAGCTGCTTATAGATTATTGCGTTTTGGTAGCCTAAAAACTGATTATCTACGTTTTCAAAACACAATCCCAAACACTAAAAATTGATTATCTGTGTTTTCAAAATGCAATAATCTAAAAATCAGATTCAAAACGCAGTCCCAAACACCCTCTTAATAAACAGACTTAGGGCTACAAATGACCGAATGTTTAGCGAACACTTCTTGAGTCGTTGATGGAATGTTCATTTATCTTCATTTGTTAATAAATAAATGAACACCAACAAAAAATTTCGTTCGTTTGTTAATATGTTCGTCCATTTATGTTTGCATATTTATTTTTAAATTGTTCAATGACTTCGAGTTTATTTTGGGTGCATTGAATGAAGAGTTCAAGTGTAATATGAGAATTTTGTTTTATGAGACATTATTTTATGTTAATTATGTTTATCAAGATTATGTCAAAGATGTTTGGATAATTATGTTACTATATATACTTTGGGTGGATCTACACAATGTTTGTGATGAAAGATGTCGATTTTATTTGAAGTTATGTTTGTATTCGTTGCCTGAAATTATCGAATGAACATGAACTAGTTCATTTCTTTAATGAATGAATGAATACGGAATATCTCGTTCAGTAAGTGTTCATGAACACATGTATATCCTTAGAGAATGATCATGTATTAGAACCTTATTCATGTTTGTTCGGTTTATTTGCAGCTTTAAATAGATGATTTGAAACCCGTTAATGTTTTTCAGAGTTTCCAAAAAGATATTGATATGTAGCAAGATTGTTAAATACAATCAATGTTTTTATAATATGACTACTTAAAAAACTACATGTAAAATATATGTGTATATATATAAAATTGAAAACTACATATAAAATCTCAATCAAATTAATCACGAATAAATTCGATTAATAGCTAGTCAGTACCTCACCGACCGATTAGCGCATAGCGAATCTTACAACACTGGCAAGGGAGGAATGCGATAAGTGGTGCGAGTTACACACGTTTCAAACAAAAGAGAAAATGTACCGTATGTGCACGTTTTTTAGCACCCAAAACCATGTTTATTGGTAAAGCTCTAGGATATAGAGCAAAAAATATTTTCATGCAATTATGGCATGGGTAAAAGTATTAACCATGATTGTTGATCTTTATTATGAGTCGTTGCTTTGTTTAGGTAAACTTCATGTTATTCTCAAATCACATCTTAATTACTTTAAGTTAACTATGAATATAACGTGGTAATAGTTTTTTATTTATACAGTAAAGATTGATTAGTCTCTTTACTTATTCCAAATTATATAAGATATAGCATATTAGTTTGAGTTTATTGTAATTATATATTCTATCTAATAAGTTACAATTTCAACTGTTTTGATAAAAAATATTACTAAACAGGTAAAACATTTGAGACGATAAACCCGAGTTCAGAAGAAGTGATAGCAAAAATTGCCGAAGGAGAAAAAGAGGATATTGACTTGGCAGTGAAAGCTGCTCGACAAGCTTTTGATCATGGTTCATGGCCTCGTATGCCTGGATGTGTGAGTATCTTTTTTAGGTTTGTTAACGAATAAACGTCGTTTATAATCTCTAAAGGTTAAATAATTATCGTATAGTCAACATATTTTATTTATTGTTTCAATTTGTTAATCGAACTTTATGTCTTAAAGATACAACAATTATATGTGCGCCGGCTCTAGCTGCTGGTTGCACCATGATCATCAAACCTGCTGAACAAGCGCCCCTCTCGGCTCTCTACTTGGCCCATTTGGCTAAACTTGTAAGGACACTTGTGTTCATGACTTGATGGATGTGTTGTTTTGTTTTATTTTGTTTCATATAGTTAAAAATTTTGTGTGTTTTGGTTAATAGGCGGGTATCCCTAATGGAGTTATTAATGTTGTGACTGGGTTTGGACATACAGCTGGTTCTGCTGTTGTGTCCCATATGGATATAGATTGTGTTAGTTTCACAGGGTCAACTGAAGTTTGGCGACTAGTAATGCAGGCCGCAGCTACAAGCAATTTGAAAACTGTTTCTTTGGAGCTTGGGGGAAATCCCCTCTCGTGATCTTTGATGACACAAATATTAATCAAGTGGCCGATCTTGCACTCTTCGGAAGTCTTGCTAATAAGGTAGTTTAAACTTCAAATTATCGTTTTGTTATTCAAACAAATGTTGATATGGTCTAAGCTTATACTACATTTTGTTGTGCATAGGGCGAAATTTGTGTATGTAGTTCGCGTGTTTTTGTTCAAGAAGGAATTTACGATAAGCTTGTTAAAACTCTAGTTGAGAAGGCAAAAACATGGGTCTTTGGGGATCCGTTCGATCCCTCCACTCGTCAAGGACCACAGGTGATTCTAAGGAAGATACTAATAAGATATAGAATTATATGATTAATCTATCTATAGAAAAGCATGACTAGTCCTATAGCTATGTTTAAGCAATGTTATACTTATGTTTTTATAGGTTGATAAGAAACAATATGAGAGAGTACTTTCATATATCAATCATGGAAAAAGAGAAGGTGCATCGATACTAGTTGGCGGTAAGCCATGCGGAGAAAAGGGATACTATATCGAGCCAACAATCTTCGAAAATGTAACGGTATGAGTTAAACACAACATTCTAAGAACTAAATTCGCGTTGTTTGTAATTTCCTCTCGTTGTGATCTAGGACGACATGCTTATTGCAAAGGATGAGATATTCGGTCCGGTTATGTCTCTAATGAAGTTTAAGTAAGACCCATTTTTTTTAAAACAACTTATACAATGTACAATATATCGTTTTCATAGATTATGACACATCAATAATATTGCAGGACAATTGAAGAGGTGATTGAAAGAGCTAACGCGACAACATATGGCTTGGCACCCGGTGTCACACCCTCAAATTCCACGTGCGGGGTTTTACCGCGAGGCGCGTGACACACCAGGATCTCAGTCAACGATCACAATAAACATACAACAAACATGCATTCATATATATTTTAAAACCAAAATATCATGCTTTGAGCCGTAAACCAGCAGCGGAGGCATTTCTTGTTTACAACCAAAAGACATATCATTGTTTACAAAACATTGTTTAATATGCTTCAAAATATTACACGCTGTGCATGACTTCGTGCGCCTAGCCCATTGACTGCTACCTTAGCGACCTGAGAAAACATGCCAAAAATGTCAACATATAATGCTGGTGAGTTCACAGGTTTTCTTTTATAAAAGTGTTGTCACAAGTTCACAAAGATCATTCCCGTTAATACTATGTCATAAGAACGTTAGCTAGACGTTAAGTGTTTTTACTACTACGGTTGGGAACCCATTACTAAACATGAACCAAAAGATGATACCAGCCCAGATGACTGGGCTACCAATGCCTCGGTAACCCGATAGGTAGAGACAATATGCACCCGCCCGGCCCCGCCGTCGAGTGGGGTTTGTGAGGCCCAATAGATCTATCCACATTTCCCTCGTTGTGCGTTCCAGCACATTCATGGTTTCCCCCTGGGACTTTCATAAAAGCCGTATAGTAATATAAAGTGCCCATAGTATAACATGATCTTTAATTAGTTCGTACGAAGCATGTTTCTCCCCCGAAAGCAAAACAGTAAAAGTGGGGCTGTGAAACTCACCTCGGTTTGCGTTACTTGAAAACAGTTAAGTAATTATGCTATGATAGCCCCAAATAGCGACGACCTATCATAAGATGTGTGTAAGTATCCGGACTAATAACCCGTGGGTTACCTAGTCCCCGAATGTCCAGACCGTGACCATAAACGTTTGAAAACATCTATGACTATTAAACCGACCGTACCAGACACGACCCGCCATCCCATTGGTGACCCGACATCCCACTTGTTAGGTAAATACAAGACATCATGCATTACGTGCAATTAAACATTCAATACGCGCAATAGTTCACCTAGTCTAGCATAATGTCTGATTAACGCATAAACAGGTCCGAACACGTGTTACTAAGTCATTGGGTGTATGCCGGGGTTCCTATCATGTTCCTAGGCGTCAAATCATGTTCCGGGATGTCAAAATGCGTTTACGACAGCAGTACACGCGATTAGGAAACCTTCATGCAATTAGGAAAAATCAACTAGTGAGTAGGAGGGGGTATATAGGCGAGTAGGGCCTAGTCGCATGAAGCATTAGGCGAGTAGGCTCCTACTCGCATGAAGCTTCAGGCGAGTAGAGCCCTATTCGCCTCAGCACTGCTGTTGCGCGTTTTCGCGCGTTAAACCCTCCAAATCAGATCCGAAACATGTAAAAGCACCCAATATCAAAACTAAACTATTAACCAACCCTTTCTAAGCAAAAACCCCCAATTTATCTCTGCTCTAACGGGCTCGGTGCGATTATTTCCAAAAATGGCAAAATACTAGGTTTCATTAACTATGAAATCTTTCCTTAAGTAGTAAAGATCAGATTACACCTCCTACAACTTGCAATTCAACATCTCTATGTTATATCATCATCCTAGCATGATTTCTAACCATAAACAAGCAATGAATCATATCATAACATCCTATTCTTCAAGAATTACCCAAATGGGTCAAAATGCATACTTGCACCTAAACACCATAACAAGAGCTTAAACTCATAGATAATCATCCTAACAACACCTACACATCAGAAGTACAACAAATTCATGGAAACATTCATGTTATAATCACCAAAAATCATCATATGCATAAATACTTCACATATAGCAAGTATTATGGTGTAGACTTGTTTTAGAACTCCTTTCCAAGGTTTTTAAAGACTCATTATTATCAAAATAAGGTCTGGACTTTTGGGGAACCAAGACAATAACATTACAAAGGTGTAGGATGAAGAACACACCTTGGATTTTATCAAAGAAAGGTGTATAAGCTTGGAGATGGTGTGTTTTGAGGCAAAACAAGTTCCAGAGGTGTTTCAAGGTGTGTGGGAGGCTTAGGGTCAGTTAGGGTTGCACAAATGGTGTTTGGGGAGTCAAGGGTTCTATTTATAGGTGTTTTGACTCGTGCACAGCCCTTCATGCGAGTAGCAGACCAGTTCAGGCGAGTAGGGATCCTACTCGCCTCTATTCATGCGAGTAGGGCTCCTACTCGCCCCAGGCCTCCTCTACTCGCCTCAAGAAGTGGCGATTAGGAGCTCCCCAGGCTCCTAATCGCCTATAGGGTGCTGGAATGGGTTTTTGGCGCGTTAAACACTATTTTAACACATATAAACACGTATTCACATACCAACAAGTCACATAATGATTTCAAACATATAATGCACGATAACTAACACGTTTACATCCGTTCACCAATTCCCGGGACTCGAGACTTGTTTGTGCGTTAAACCCGGCGATTCCACGAATCACCAATCCTTGTACACATGGTTATGGACCGACTCCCGATGATCCCGCGGATCATCGTAACGACTCCCGATGATTCCCAGAATCATCGTACCGACCCGACTGACCCCGTTAAGTACGTAATATGCATGACTCGCTAAGGTAGACTTACTAGTTTAGTCACTATTACTAACCTGAGTGTGCCGGGTGTCACATCATCCCCCTGTTGAAAGAATTTTCGTCCCGAAAATTGCTCAAGGCCGAATAGGAAGAGACGAAAGAGAAAAAAAATTTCCGGTTGCCACATCATCCCCCTGTTGAAAGGAATCTCGACCCAGATTCATTCAGCTTCAGCAGAGACATGCGTTGATTCGAACGCGCGTTTAGGAAATAAATGGGGATACTTAGCCTTCATCTGATCTTCCCATTCCCACGTGAACTCCGGTCCACGATTTGAGTTCCAACGGACTTTAACCATGCGGATTTTACTCCAACGAAGGCTACGGATCTTATAGTCAAGAATTTCAACCGGTTCCTCCACAATACGCAGACGATCATCCACCTTGATCTCTTCGAGAGGAACAACCAAAGATTCGTCCGCCAGACACTTCTTGAGATTAGAAACGTGGAAGACATTATGAACATTACTGAGTTCGGCTGGCAGATCAAGCCTGTATGCTACCGGTCCAATCCGTTCCAGAATTGCGAACGGTCCCACATACCGAGGATTCAAGCCTGTATGCTACCGGTCCAAAACGTATAACGCCCTTCCACGGAGATACCTTCAATAAAACCCTGTCGCCAACCTCAAACTCCAAAGGCTTGCGACGACGATCGGCATAGCTCTTTTGACGATCCCGAGCTGCTGCCATGCGGTTACGGATTTTGTACGATCTTCTCGGAAGTCTCGTACACAAGTTCCATGCCGGTGAGTTGACTCTCACCCACCTCGGCCCAACAAAGAGGAGACCGGCATTTCCGCCCATAAAGAGCCTCGAACGGAGCTGCCTTGATGCTAGAATGGTAACTATTGTTGTAGGAGAATTACACCAACGGTAGATGACTCTCCCACCCTTTGCCAAAATCGATCACACATGCCCGGAGCATGTCTTCTAGTGTTTTGATTGTCCGCTCACTTTGACCGTCAGTTTGCGGATGATAGGCTGTGCTCATGTCTAACTAAGTACCCAGAGCCTTATGCAAGGATTTCCAGAAGTTAGAGGCGAACCGAGAATTACGATCAGAAATAATAGAGACAGGCACCCCGTGCCGAGAAACCACTTCCTTAAGATATAGACGTGCCAGACGCTCAAGGCCATCGGTTTCTTTGATAGCGAGGAAGTGCGCAGACTTTGTCAACCTATCGACAATCACCCAGATCATGTCACAACCACTGGGCGATTTCGAGAGTTTGGTCACAAAGTCCATCGTAATCCGCTCCCATTTCCACTCGGGAATTTCAGGCTGTTGCAGAAGGCCGGACGGCTTTTGATATTCAATCTTGACCTTGGCACAGGTCAAGCACTTGCTCACGTACGAAGCCACGTCCGCCTTCATGTTCGGCCACCAATAAAGTATCTTTAGGTCTTGATACATCTTATCGGAGCCAGGGTGAATAGAGTACCGGGACTTGTGAGCTTCGTCAAGAACGAGCTCCCGCAAGCCCCCAAATAAAGGAACCCAAATACGTTCAGCGAAATAGTGTAGGCCATCGGACCTGAGTTCAAGGTGGTTATCAGCACCGTGCAGGGTTTCAGCTTTAAGGTTTTCCTCCTTCAAAGCTTCTTGCTGCGCCGAACGGATTCGATCAGGTAAGCCGGAATGGATGGTGAGCTGAAGAGCTCGAACGCAACGAGGTTTAGCCGTTTCCTTCCTGCTCAAGGCGTCTGCGACCACATTCGCCTTGCCAGGGTGGTATTTAATAGCGCACTCGTAGTCATTAAGAAGCTCGACCCAGCGACGCTGTCTTATATTCAACACCTTCTGATCAAAGATATGCTGGAGGCTCTTGTGATCGGTGTAGATAGTGCACTTGGTACCGTACAAGTAATGCCTCCAAATCTTTAAAGCAAAGACTACAGCACCCAATTCCAGATCATGGGTGGGGTAGTTTTTCTCATGAACCTTGAGCTGACGAGAAGCATAGGCAATGACCTTCTCGCGCTGCATCAGTACACAACCGAGACCCCGGATAGAAGCGTCACAATAAACCACGAAATCGTCCGTGCCTTCAGGCAAAGACAAAATAGGAGCAGAACAGAGTTTAGCCTTTAACATCTGGAAGGCTGACTCTTGCGAATCACCCCAGTCGAACTTCTTGTCCTTTTGGGTAAGCGAGGTGAGGGGTTGAGCGATCTTCGAAAATCCCTCGATAAAACGACGATAATAACCTGCAAGACCCAGGAATTGCCGCACCTCAAATGGCGTCTTTGGTGCTTCCCAGTCTTTAATGGCTTCAATCTTAGCTGGGTCAACATGAATTCCTTTCTCATTAACTACATGACCAAGGAACTGGACTTCACGCAACCAGAAGCTACACTTAGAAAACTTGGCGTACAACTGTTCCCGCCTCAGGAGTTCCAAAACAAGGCGCAAGTGTTCCTGGTGGTCCACTTCGTTCTTGGAATAGACTAGAATATTATCAATGAAGACAATCACGAACTTATCAAGATAAGGCTTACAAACACGGTTCATCAAATCCATAAAAATGGCGGGTGCATTGGTGAGACCAAAAGGCATGACCAAGAATTCGAAATGGCCATAGCGAGTTCGAAAGGCGGTCTTCGGAATGTCAGCTTCTTGGACCCTCAACCGATGGTACCCCGATCTCAAATCGATCTTCGAATAGAAACTAGAACCCTGAAGTTGGTCGAATAAGTCATCGATGCGAGGAAGAGGATAACGATTCTTGACGGTAACCTTGTTCAATTCCCGGTAGTCGATACACATTCGTAGGCTTCCGTCCTTCTTCTTGACAAACAAAATAGGGGCTCCCCACGGGGACGAACTAGGTCGGATGAAACCCTTCTCTAGCAGCTCCTGCAACTGGTTAGACAACTCCTGCATCTCGGGAGGTGCAAGACGATATGGGGCTCGGGCAATAGGGGCCGCACCTAGAGCAAGCTCAATACCGAATTCAACCTGACGATAAGGCGGGAGGCCAGGTAAATCCTCAGGAAATACATCAGGAAAATCACGGACGACAGGAATATCTTCAATCTTCTTCTCTTCCTCTGACGAAACCGAAACAAGTGCCAGAATGGCAGAATACCCCTTCCGAAGATACTTATAAGCTTTCATACACGAAATGATACTCAACGGGACCCCGCTCTTCTCACCGTGCACCAACAGAATTTCTCCATCAGGGAGAGGAAGTCGAATGACTTTATAAAAACAAACGATCTCAGCATGATACAAAGACAACCAATCCATACCCACGACAACATCGAAACTACCCAAGGACACCGGCATAAGGTCAATAGGAAAGGAATAACCCGACAACTCAAGGTGACACTCCCTAAGGACGTGCGTCGCTTCGACTTTCTTACCATCAGCCAATTCTATCAAGTACTTAGCCTCTAAAGGTGTAGGTACCCTATCAAGCAATTGGCTAAACCCAAGAGATATAAAACTCTTATCGGCACCGGAATCGAATAAAACCGTAGCATAGAGATTATCGAGAAGAAACGTACCATTAACAGTGTCAGGATCCTGTCGAGCCCCGCTCGAACCAATCACGAAGGCGCGAGCATTCCTGCCTCCGCCCCCGTTGTTTCCATTACCCGATCCATTCTTCCCAGCTTCACCCTATTTCAACTTGGGGCATTCACGCTTGTAGTGACCAAGCTCACCACAATTAAAGCACCCCTGCTTACCCTGGTTTCCCTGGGGAGCAGTAACCTGAGGAGCCGGAGTAGGTGTAGTAGGTGGGTTCCGGTTACCCTGAAGATTAACCCTGCAATCCTTTGTCTGGTGCCCAAGCTTATGGCACCTGTGGCAACGGTTCCGGTCCTCACAATGACCGTTGTGGTGAAATCCACACTGGTCACACTTCGGCAACTTCCCGGTATAACCACCCGGTTTCTGGTCAGTCGACGGTCCCCCAACATCGGACCTCTTCACCTGCTGAGGCTGAGCCAAACTCGAGCCTTTCCCCACAGCTTCCCACTTTCGGTTGTTACTCTCAGGAGCCTTCACAGTAGCGCCTCGAGGAGGCAAGACCCCTTCAGCCACCTTCATATTGGTCAGCCTGTGAGCCGACCGAACCACCTCAGAATAAACAGTGAGATTATCCGCAGCGACCAACCCCGCAATCTCCGGTACCAACCCAGCAACATAGTGTTCAATCCTCCGGTATTTTGGTGCGTGCAAATCAGGGCACAACACCGCCAACATATTGTGCCTAGCAGTGTAAGCTTCAATCTCAGACCCCACCATCTTATGATTCCAGACCTCGTGCTCAAGCTTCTGGATCTCATCCCTCGGACAGTACTCGTTTTTCAACAACTGAACGAACTCTGTCCAGGGCATAGCATGAGCTTCCCCGATACCCATGGTCTGGGTGGTGGAGTTCCACCAAGTCGGAGCTTGACCCTCCAGGGTCGCAGAAGCATATTTCACCCGGTCGCCTTCCGGGCAGCTGCACATCGAGAAAACCGACTCAATTTTCTCCAACCAGCGGAGCAGTCCCACTGCCCCTTCAGTGCCACTAAAGTTGTGGGGCTTGCAATCCATAAACTTTTTGTATGAGCACTGGGGTGGAGGGGGATTGACAGCACCACCTGGAACAGACACACAGGTGAAAAATCAAGAAAAGGTACAGTACCCTAGAACAAGATAGGATAGGTGAGAATTGACGTACCACCCATAGCATTATGAGCGGCTTGGAATGCAGCCAAAGCAATGTTCACGTGCTGCTGCATCAGGTTATCCAACTCCGCTTGGGTCATATTAATGTTCCCACGGCCACCGTCGCCACCACGGTCGCCAGCACGACCTCCAACACGGCCGCCTCTGCGACCTCCACAAGCTCCCGACATCTTTTGTCACAACATGGAACAAAAGATTTAGGCTTGCCCGTGGTATAACCCATTAGGAATTTTAAGGAACTAGACCGAGCCCAGTCCGGGTCCATCCGTTCAAGCACAAAGTCAGCTAGGGATCCCATGCATCACAGTTTATAATCTCGTGTGCACCCAACATGATAAACTGTTCTACATGGTCCTCCAGGCGTGCTTTAAGTTTGAAGTTCAAGTCACCGAACACTAGCGCCCAATCATGGTATTATCATAAGTATAAGTACAAGATAGTATGCATAAGAACGAGCGTGTCCATTAGGGCATAGAAGGGAGATGTCCAAATCCCTGGACAGATCTCAAGAGTACGCCGAAGCTACCCCAATGCACACCGTCGTCATGAAGGTTCAATAGTACATCGTTCGCCATCGAATCATAGTAAGGATGAGTCAAAAGATAGAAGGATAAAGAGTAAACAGATGATGTAGCGTAGAAGACGATGACACTGACACCCCCGACAAGTCATATTGTTACCCACATGTTAAGACTCGACTATCTGTGACCGTCTAGTGTGTGCGACTGAGTTATAGACTAGACTCTACATGCAGTCCTAGTTCACTATAACCGTTGGCTATGATACCAATCTGTCACACCCTCAAATTCCACGTGCGGGGTTTTACCGCGAGGCGCGTGACACACCAGGATCTCAGTCAACGATCACAATAAACATACAACAAACATGCATTCATATATATTTTAAAACCAAAATATCATGCTTTGAGCCGTAAACCAGCAGTGGAAGCATTTCTTGTTTACAACCAAAAGACATATCATTGTTTACAAAACATTGTTTAATATGCTTCAAAATATTAGACGCTGTGCATGACTCCGTGTGCCTAGCCCATTGACTGCTACCTTAGCGACCTGAGAAAACATGCCAAAAATGTCAACATGTAATGCTGGTGAGTTCACAGGTTTTCTTTTATAAAAGTGTTGTCACAAGTTCACAAAGATCATTCCCATTAATACTATGTCATAAGAACGTTAGCTAGACGTTAAGTGTTTTTACTACTACGGTTGGGAACCCATTACTAAACATGAACCCAAAAGATGATACCAGCCCTGATGACTGGGCTACCAATGCCTTAGTAACCCGATAGGTAGAGACAATATGCACCCGCCTGGCCCCGCCGTCGAGTGGGGTTTGTGAGGCCCAATAGATCTATCCACATTTCCTTCGTTGTGCGTTCCAGCACATTCATGGTTTCCCCCTGGGACTTTCCATAAAAGCCGTATAGTAACATAAAGTGCCCATAGTATAACATGATCTTTAATTAGTTCGTACGAAGCATGTTTCTCCCCCGAAAGCAAAACAGTAAAAGTGGGGCTGTGAAACTCACCTCGGTTTGCGTTACTTGAAAACAGTTAAGTAATTATGCTATGATAGCCCCAAATAGCGACGACCTATCATAAGATGTGTGTAAGTATCCGGACTAATGACCCGTGGGTTAACTAGTCCCCGAATGTCCAGACCGTGACTATAAACGTTTGAAAACATCTATGACTGTTAAACCGACCGTACCAGACACGACCCGCCATCCCATTGGTGACCCGACATCCCACGTGTTAGGTAAATACAAGACATCATGCATTACGTGCAATTAAACATTCAATACGCGCAATAGTTCACCTAGTCTAGCATAATGTCTGATTAACGCATAAACAGGTCCGAACACGTGTTACTAAGTCATTGGGTGTATGCCGGGGTTCCTATCATGTTCCTAGGCGTCAAATCATGTTCCGGGATGTCAAAATGCGTTTACGACAGCAGTACACGCGATTAGGAAACCTTCATGCAATTAGGAAAAATCAACTAGTGAGTAGGAGGGGGTATATAGGCGAGTAGGGCCTATTTGCATGAAGCATTAGGCGAGTAGGCTCCTACTCGCATGAAGCTTCAGGCGAGTAGAGCCCTATTCGCCTCAGCACTGCTGTTGCGCGTTTTCGCGCGTTAAACCCTCCAAATCAGATCCGAAACATGTAAAAGCACCCAATATCAAAACTAAACTATTAACCAACCCTTTCTAAGCAAAAACCCCCAATTTATCTCTGCTCTAACGGGCTCGGTGCGATTATTTCCAAAAATGGCAAAATACTAGGTTTCATTAACTATGAAATCTTTCCTTAAGTAGTAAAGATCAGATTACACCTCCTACAACTTGCAATTCATCATCTCTATGTTATATCATCATCCTAGCATGATTTCTAACCATAAACAAGCAATGAATCATATCATAACATCCTATTCTTCAAGAATTACCCAAATGGGTCAAAATGCATACTTGCACCTAAACACCATAACAAGAGCTTAAACTCATAGATAATCATCCTAACAACACCTACACATCAGAAGTACAACAAATTCATGGAAACATTCATGTTATAATCACCAAAAATCATCATATGCATAAATACTTCACATATAGCAAGTATTATGGTGTAGACTTGTTTTAGAACTCCTTTCCAAGGTTTTTAAAGACTCATTATTATCAAAATAAGGTCTGGACTTTTGGGGAACCAAGAAAATAACATTACAAAGGTGTAGGATGAAGAACACACCTTGGATTTTATCAAAGAAAGGTGTATAAGCTTGGAGATGATGTGTTTTGAGGCAAAACAAGTTCCAGAGGTGTTTCAAGGTGTGTGGGAGGCTTAGGGTCAGTTAGGGTTGCACAAATGGTGTTTGGGGAGTCAAGGGTTCTATTTATAGGTGTTTTGACTCGTGCACAGCCCTTCATGCGAGTAGCAGACCAGTTCAGGCGAGTAGGGATCCTACTCGCCTCTATTCATGCGAGTAGGGCTCCTACTCGCCCCAGGCCTCCTCTACTCGCCTCAAGAAGTGGCGATTAGGAGCTCCCCAGGCTCCTAATCGTCTATAGGGTGCTGGAATGGGTTTTTGGCGCGTTAAACACTATTTTAACACATATAAACACGTATTCACATACCGACAAGTCACATAATGATTTCAAACATATAATGCACGATAACTAACACATTTACATCCGTTCACCAATTCCCGAGACTCGAGACTTGTGTGTGCGTTAAACCCGGCGATTCCACAAATCACCAATCCTTGTACACATGGTTATGGACCGACTCCCGATGATCCCGCGGATCATCGTAACAACTCCCGATGATTCCCAGAATCATCGTACCGACTCGACTGACCCCATTAAGTACGTAATATGCATGACTCGCTAAGGTAGACTTACTAGTTTAGTCACTGTTACTAACCTGAGTTTGCCGGGTGTCACACCCGGGATTGTAACTAGCGACTTGAACATAGCCAACAGGGTTTCCAGGTCAATTCGGGCTGGGGTAGTTTGGATAAACTGTTACCATATATTTGATTGTGGGTGCCTGATTGGAGGATACAAAATGAGCGGGTTCGGTAAAGATCATGGCATGGAAGCCCTTGAAAAGTATCTTCGAACCAAAGCTGTTGTCACACCTATTTACAATTCGCCGTGGTTGTAAATCTTTACCGTTTTAGTGCCTTTGTGTTTGTTTCATTTGAATATCGAATTGTTTTAAGTTGGATCAATGTTGGCAATAATGTTTCATTTGTAATGGTATTTGGATTTTTCTATTGGACTTAATTCTATTTCATGGGTTGGTGTTTGACAATTGACATAATAACATGTTTCTTACAAAATTTGGACTTTATAATTAATGGGCCGAACAGATCAAGATTAGCTTTTGGTTCTCCAATACTTATACAAGTATACAACTAAAATTTCATTTTAAAAATATATATTACAACTTTAAATTTAAGGACCAAATTTTATCTTCCAAAGAGTAATTTCTATTAATATTGTTTAAATATCTTAAATTCTTCTACTTTTATTTAAATTTTCACGTGTAAATTAAATTATAAAAAATTAACAAACATTTTTCCAAAGTAGTTGCTACTTTAATACCCTGATACTTCTTTTACGAATTGATTACATTTTATAAAAGGGTCATGCAATACCTACATCGTTGCTTTCTAATCCCATAACAATCTGTTGGGTCTGCTGACCTGGAGAAAAACAGATGATTGGAAAGACAAAATATACTATTCAGTTGATCCTTAGAAATAAACAGCATTTACAAGATACTTCTCCCAAAAGATTGTTGACCCTAACATCTGCTGTACCTTAACAACTGTTGGAACAACTGCTGCTGCAAAGGACTGTTGGATAACAACTGCTAGAGAACAACTAATGACTAAAGGTCTGATGAAGAACAAACTGCTGATCAAAGTGCTGAAGACTAAAGGTCTGTTGGAGCCAACAGCACTTAGGCTCCAACAGATGATACAAGTCCATTAGAGTTTTCTCAACAGTAGTTTACCTTTCAGAGTTTTACAATGTAACAGTAGTTTGTATACAACAGATGTTTTATGTTTGTTATTCTGTTAGAGGTCGTTGTCTTAGGTGACGTCAGCTTAGATCATCAGTGGTTTAGATTTTTCTATAAATAGAACAGTGCTTGTATTGTTCTATTCATCACTCAAAACATTCTCTTAGACAAACAATCACAGAGTGATCAGGCTGAGGGGGAGTACTTGTACTATTGATTGTAAGCTTTCGATTGAAAAACATTTATTCTCTTGTTTTGATTTATAGTTTATCATTCCACTGCACTTTCCATTTATAATTCACTTCGTTCATCACATCTTTACACAAACAATCAAAACAATCAAACTCAGATCCTAACAATTGGTATCAGAGCTTGGTCAATTAAATTCGATCTAACCAATCAATTTAATATAAACAGATCAGCTCACAATTATTGGTATCGTTTGTTTGTCGGATTGAAAACAGAGTAATAGTTTATTTTTGATTCAACCGTTTGTAAACAGACTTTGTTTTTGAAAATCAGAGAATGGCTTCAATCAATCACGATCCACACAACACTGGCACGAACAACAAGCCACCGATGCTTGTCAGATCTGAATACAATATCTGGCAACGTCGGATGAGCCATGTTCTAGCTGAACAGAAAATTGGGTGTTGGAAGTCGGTTATCTTCGGACCACATGTTCCGATGGTGCCGAGTACTGAAGATCCCAAGGTTCAAGAGCCTAAGAAACTTGAAAACTACTCCGACCAGGATTTTCAGTAAATTGAGTTAGATGCCAAGGCCTTCAGTATTATGGCCATGGCTCTACCCAATGACATATATGCTGGGCTATTACATTGTAACAGTGCAAAGGAGTTGTGGGATGCACTGAAAGAACAATTTGGTGGGACTGAAGAGGTTATTGAAAACAACCGAGAAATACTTAACAAACAATATGAAACATTCAGTCATGTTAAGGGGTAGTTATTAACTCAACAATTTGAGAGGTTTAACTGTCTCATTAGTGAACTAAAACTGGTTGGTCTAACTTACCCATATTCAAATTTGAACCATAGGTTTTTAAGATCACTACCAGATAAATGGGACACTATTGCTATAGTTATGAGAAACTCAATTGGATTCAAGGACCTATCACTGACCCAGCTTCATGGTAAGTTCCTGACCTATGAGAGAGAGCTTAACCAAAAAAAGAAGCTCCATGACTCTAGAAAAGTGTCTGATGACTATGTATTTGGTAATACAACACTTTTGGGTCATGATGAGTTGCTTGGTAATAATAAGGATCAGAGTTATGATCATTTTATTGACATAACTTCAGGTTTTAACTCAGGTTTTAACTCTGATTCTTATTCACCTAACTATGCTTTTACAGCAAGTGGTGATGATATCTAGGCATCTGATAACATATCCTTTGATTATGATGACTTAAAATACTTTGACCCTGATGATATGGTAGAAATGGACATTATGCACCAATTGGCCCTTCTTAGTGTAAGAACTAACAATTTTTACAAGAAAACTGGAAGAAGGTTTCTAGGGTTAACTCGCAGATCAAAAGTGGGGTTGGATAAATCAAAGATTAAGTGTTATAAATGTCATAGACTTGGTCATTTTGCTAGGGAATGTAGGAGTCAACATGGTACACCTATGATTACCTATCCAAATCAAAGGCCACAGACCAACACTTATCAAGTTTCCCATAATACCCCTGGACCAAATGTACAAAACACTGCTCATTTTGCACAGTCCTCAAACACTGTTCCTGTCCAGTTTGTCCAAACCACTGTTCCTCAGATCCACTATGTACAAACACCTGTTGCTTAGGCACAAATGCTAATGACTGCTGCTCCACCCTCTGCCCCTGTAGAGACCAGTCAACAGAGTTTCTTCACACAAGGCTTTGTTGATTGGAGCAGTCTACCAGAAGAGCTATCAAATGAGAATTTTGCAGTAGTTGCCAAAGCTGAAAATGAACCAGAAAATTTTTGTTTCATGGCTATGGTAGAAGAGGTTGAATCTGAGGAGGTGGTAACTAAATCTGATGTTGTGACTGATGATATTGTTGATGAAGTAATTGCAGATACAAAATCTGAAGAAGAGGTTGTGAATCTCTCAGATCCCTGGGGTGCATCTGATGATTGTGAGTGCAAGTGTGATTGTGCATTGATGGCTGCTGCTAAGTTATCTCCTCAAATCCTTAAAGATTTGTGTTCTGAAAAATGTGTAATAGCATTTGCTAACATCAAAGAGGTGAATGAAAACCTTAGGAGGGAAATTTTACATGATGAAGTTCAATTTGAAAAACTTTCAAAAGAGTTAAAATCAAAATTGACTGAAAAAGAATCTAAAATAAGCAGCCTAAAACATGAAGCAACTATAAACAAAGACCAGCTCCAAACTATGATAACTAAATATCATAGTTGCAAAAGTGAGCTTGAGACCACCCAAGTTGAATGTCAGAAAAGGGTGGAATCATTCAAAGGTTTTGAGATGCTCCTCAACAAACAAACCAAAAGTCATGTGAAGTTTGGTTTTGGTTTTGAAACCACTGCTCCAGCTTTTGAAAACACTAACAAAAGGGATCAAAAGTTAGTTGAGGTAGTACCAACTAATTTGAAGGGTCAAGAGATTAAAATCACTGAACCTAATGGCAAGAAAGTTGTTCTTGAAAAACCAGAAGGTTCCTCAACATTCACTGAACTTGAAAAATATGAATTTAAACCTACTTGGTCTGATGAGTGTGGTACTCTTGAAAACCTCAAACCATTTGACTTCAAAACTCCTGATGGTAAGACAGCACCACAGGCAAAGGTCATTCCCTTGATAGATCTTCCAGCAGATGATCAAACATCTGTTGAAAAGAAGACTGAAAAAGGGAAAAAGAAAGAAAAGTTTGTTCACTTGTTCTGTGATTTCTGTGAAAAGAAGAATCATGTCACTAAAAACTGTTTTCTTCTAAAAGCATATGATATCAACAAAGGAATAAGTGTGTGTGATTCTAAGACCACATGCTCAATATGTGGTAAGAAGAATCACAAAACCAAAGAGTGTCTGTATCTCAAAAATTTTGATGTCAAAATACAAGAGTACAAGGCTAAAACTCTTGCAAATCAAGTGGTGAGTACTTCAAAAGGAAAACCCAAACAGACTTTTGCTCGAGTTCAAACATCTGTTACCAAAAATTTAGAAACACCTACTTCCAGAGATGTCCAAGTAACAGATGCTCCACCCACCAACAAGTACCCAAGGGGATATGGACAACCATCTTGTCATAATATGTCACATGTTTATGAAGAACCCAAAAGGTCTTCTAAACCAAGAGTGAACAGAAATCCCTATGGATACTATTGTAACACCCCAACCGATGGCGGAAACATTGGGATGTCACGTATTGATGATTGTTCAGTAGCTCATGGTGAATAATAAATTCTCATTATATAATTTAAATGAATTACATACAATTGTTCTAGAATTTGTACATCAAATTGAATAAAACTATACACATATCTTCAAGCATCAAATCAAATCTTCAAGCAAATAGAACCTGAAACATGTTAAGTTGAAAATATTTTGGGTCAACAAAAGTTGGTGAGAATTACATAGGTTTTTGATAATTGAATAAAAATGTTGTGCAATTCATGTGTCATGTCAATCTAGTCCATATGTGAGAACATACTAGAAATAAATCGAGTGCATAATCAACCCTGATGACTGTTATAATATGATACATACCATACGCTCATGGTCCACTTGAATATGTTATACGATAACAAACACCCACGCTACCTTTGTAGGAGGCACGTATCCGGGTGGGATTGTCAGTCCAATAGATCTATCAATGTATACCGTCGGCTTGTACGGAGTTAATGATTATGCTAGAATGGTGCTTACTCTAATCATGCTCAAGACATAATGCAACATAGAAAACACATAGACACATTGATGATTGAATTGCATAAATGATATTGTAACATGTTTCACCCCAAAAATGGTGATAAATAGAAAAGGGGCTATGTAAAACTCACCTTGGTAAAATGTTATATCTGTTGAGAAATTTGGATAATTGTGTTGACCAAATGTATCAAGTATCACCCTATAATAAAGTAATAAATATGTCTAAGTCTATCGAGTCTTCAAATGTATAAGTTTCTAGGGCTTCGAATTTGGGATAATTGCTTGTTTGATTATTATTAAAAATATTCGACAAATGAGAGAAATTTAGTAAATAAATAACCAAAATCTTTTTATGAAATTTAAATTTTGGATGGTCCCAATAATGTGTTTAAAGTATAAAAATAATTTTTATAAAATTATTTTCTTTAAAATAGATTATTAAATCTATTTATTACAAATTGTCAAAATCTTAACTTTAATATTTAAAAATATTAAAATTAAAGAATTATAAGTTTAAAATTTATATTTCTGTTCCAAATAATCAGAAACAATTTCTATAAATTTTTGGTGCATAAATATTAAAAATTGGATTTATTATGATTTAATTATGATTAAAACTAACAAAAATTGATTAAAAATATTAAATAAATGATTTTTCATAAATAAAAATCATTTCTGAAAAGCTTAATGTTATAAAAACTCAGGATAATTTTTGTGGAAATTAATAAGATCGTTTTGATATTTTTAGAGATTTTTATAAATAAATTAGAATAAACTTGATTTAATTATTATAAATATTAAATAAATGAATTTCAGAAAAATAAAAGTTGTAAATAAAACTTTGACATCTGTTTTGTTAAGGATAATTTTTTTAGAATTTATAAGGAAGTTTTAATAATTAAAAATGAATTTACAAATTTAAATGTAATATATATCTATAATTTGGTTTCAAAAAAAGAATTAAAAGGAGTGGAAAAAGGGACGCCCAGCAGGAATCGAACCCGGGTGTCCTCAGTCACCAACAACGATCACAACCACTTGGCCAAGGCCTGTGGTTGTGATTAACCTCTGTTTGAATATTATAAATAGACTATGTACAAACAGTTTCTTCCCCAAATTAATACTTGCAAGCCCTAGATTATCAATTGATCAGTACACACGACATTAACCCAATCAATCATGGGGTTAATGTCGTGCACATGCCGAATAACAAATCCCACAAAAAAATAACAAACTTACAATTATGTTTCGGGTATAATTGGACAGTCAATGACATAGTCAAATCGCGATCAAATCATTAGAACAGGAGATTATTAAGTGGAATTGGGGGATGGAGAGGGTTGTTCGGCGAGTAGTGATTGTCCCACAAGGTTCAATTTATAGGATTGATCACTGGTTCGTTAGATTGGAAGGTTTGACCAACGAGTTAATGTCAAACGCGTATATTTTAAATTGGGTAATGATTGATAGCCGTTTATCATGCATTATAGCCATTGATGGCCGATAATCACGAACACATACCATATCTGGATCAAAACGCGTTTAAATCCGTTAATTAGATTGGTCAAAGGTCTAACTTTTAACCATATCTGCTGTTGCTGACTTGCGAACAGCTAAGGAAGGAGAAGAGAAGAACAGAAGTGGGCTTATATATTATTAAAGCTGGGTTAAAACAACATTAAGCTTGTGGCCCAGTGGTGATGGTGTGTGTTTGTGTGGAGGGTGGCACGGGTTCGATACCCGGCAGAGACATTCCACCGTTTTTTTTATTAAAGGCAAATAGAGGGTGTGGGCCTGGCCATTAGTGGGCCGGGTTTGATGGGCTCAAGAGGGTGTTGGGTTGGGTAGTTGTTTATTGGGTTGTAGTTTAGGTTTAGGGGAGGTTTAGTTGCATCATGTTTATTATTATTATTATTATTATTATTATTATTATTATTATTATTATTATTATTATTATTATTATTATTATCATTATACTTATGTATATATATACATATATATATATATATATATAAATTGCGTGGTCGGGAAAATAAGACTTAGGCACGTTATGAAAAAAAAAATATAGTATACGTATTAAACTTTAAAAAAAATTTTGCGATGTTACAGTCTCCCCTACTTTTAGGAACTTCGTCCCGAAGTTAAGAGAAACACTAGGTTTACAATTGGTCAACTACTGGAAACCTTGATAAAATTTCACACTACCTTAATGTACCTGTAAATTCATGATTACGTTCCGGACCGTAATTACCAATTTACCTTACATTAGGGTTTTGCGTCCTTTTATGACTTTACCGATTGTTGAGCAGGTCTGATAGTCTCCACCAGTCGTTGAGCAGGTGGTAGGGCCTCTCCCGACTGTTGGAAAGACATGATGACCTCTACCAATCGTTAAGCTGGTTGTTTGATAGTTAACTAATTGTTGTACAAGCAAGTATGATTATAGCAATTAGTTCACATTCAGACAAACATGCACACAGATGTTATGATAATACTTGAATTTATTATTTGATTCAAAAGTGGCAATACATGAAATTAAAGAGAAAGTAGATATTATTCAAATGGTAGGGTTTGCTGTTAAGTAGTTGGAGAGTCTCAAGCGGGATTATTTGGAGCATCAAGAGCGTCGGTAGCAGGAATTCGACAAGCATCTGCAAGATGTCCATACCTTTGACATTTGGTACACTGACGGCAGGGTACTTGAGTTGGATGGTGATACTGGCAGGTTTCACACTTAGATAGGTTCCCATTGTATTGTTTCTTGGTGGGTGGGGCAGTGGTGTCTATTGCAAAATTCCTGACCTTGTTTTTCCCGTTGGGTGAGGCCTCAGTTTTGATATCAACGGCAGGTTGGGGGGTATCCTTTTTCTTTTCTCCTTTACGAGTCAGGGTTCCTGCCTTCACATGGTTATCTGTTAGGGTGGCAGCCAAACGCTTTGCTTCCTCCAGAGTAGCAGGGTTCCTTCCCCACACTGTGTCTTGAATCTGCATCGGTAAACCACCAATGTATTTTTCGATAGCAATGGGCAAAGGGGTGACTTTGTGGGGTAGCAGTAAGCTAAGTTCGTGAAAACGTGTGTTGTAAGCAAGGTTTTCCCCACTGTCTTGAGCAAGATCATGAAATTCATCTTCCAGCTTCTTAATTTCATTACGAGGACAGAACTCTGCCTTCATAATGTCTTTAGCTTGATCCCAGGTTAAGGCTAGTGCAGCTTCAGCTCCGCGAGTGCGTTTTTCTTCATTCCACCAAGTGAGTGCTCGTTTGTGAAGAACACTCATGGCATAACGGACTTTAAAATTATTGGGGCACTCACTGTTGATGAAGGTATTCTTAATACCCTCAAACCATTGTAGGAGTCCTGTAGCTCCTTCTTCTCCACTGAACTTTGGGGGATTACAGGAATTAAAGTGTTTAAGGGTACAGGCTGGAAGTCCATTCCCGTTGTGGTGTCCATTTCCATTCCCGTTGCCGTTCCCTTTGCCGTTCAACTGGATGACTTGAGCTAGTAAGTTGGGAACCAGAGTTGCGATTTGCTGCGCCATTTGTTGAGAAATGATTGCAGCCAGTTGGGCATCGACACCATTGTTGTTGTTGTTGTTATTGTGGTTAGTATCGTGGTTGTGGTTGTGATTGCTACTTCCTTCATCATGATTTTCACCACTGTTAAGACGAGCACTGCGACGTGGAGGCATGATCTGTAAGAGATACAGTGTAATGAATGAGATTATATAAGGAGGGTAATCATTTATTCATTAAAACGAATAAACGAAAACGTTGACTTATCAAAGATTCTAAATTCTAATAACATATGAAGACATGCTTTAGCCTATAAGTGAACACTCATCCCGAGAATTCCCAGGTAGGCATCCGGGTCCCTCGTCTGATTGGGATATATGCGCAATGCCAGCCTAGACAGAAGACTCAGAATACAGGCGTTCACCCTTCCAGATTGCACGTGTTCGTTATTAAAATCTAGAACTTCGACGAGATCTCAAGGTAGTTCAGGTTAAACCTGAGGATTTTGTCCTATTAGCCTAAGAGTAGATCCACTGATGAAGAGCAACCTTCTTGTAGGAATGAAAGTAGGGATATGAAGTAGGAGGGAGGTAGAGTATAGCAAGTAAAGAAGCAAATAGTGGTTAAATCCTATGGTTATAGACTAGATTATTTTTCTAATAACCTAATTCCCTATAACCATGGCTCTGATACCAATCTGTAACACCCCAACCGATGGCGGAAACATCGGGATGTCACGTATTGATGATTGTTCAGTAGCTCATGGTGAATAATAAATTCTCATTATATAATTTAAATGAATTACATACAATTGTTCTAGAATTTGTACATCAAATTGAATAAAACTATACACATATCTTCAAGCATCAAATCAAATCTTCAAGCAAATAGAACCTGAAACATGTTAAGTTGAAAATATTTTGGGTCAACAAAAGTTGGTGAGAATTACATAGGTTTTTGATAATTGAATAAAAATGTTGTGCAATTCATGTGTCATGTCAATCTAGTCCATATGTGAGAACATACTAGAAATAAATCGAGTGCATAATCAACCCTGATGACTGTTATAATATGATACATACCATACGCTCATGGTCCACTTGAATATGTTATACGATAACAAACACCCACGCTACCTTTGTAGGAGGCACGTATCCGGGTGGGATTGTCAGTCCAATAGATCTATCAATGTATACCGTCGGCTTGTACGGAGTTAATGATTATGCTAGAATGGTGCTTACTCTAATCATGCTCAAGACATAATGCAACATAGAAAACACATAGACACATTGATGATTGAATTGCATAAATGATATTGTAACATGTTTCACCCCAAAAATGGTGATAAATAGAAAAGGGGCTATGTAAAACTCACCTTGGTAAAATGTTATATCTGTTGAGAAATTTGGATAATTGTGTTGACCAAATGTATCAAGTATCACCCTATAATAAAGTAATAAATATGTCTAAGTCTATCGAGTCTTCAAATGTATAAGTTTCTAGGGCTTCGAATTTGGGATAATTGCTTGTTTGATTATTATTAAAAATATTCGACAAATGAGAGAAATTTAGTAAATAAATAACCAAAATCTTTTTATGAAATTTAAATTTAGGATGGTCCCAATAATGTGTTTAAAGTATAAAAATAATTTTTATAAAATTATTTTCTTTAAAATAGATTATTAAATCTATTTATTACAAATTGTCAAAATCTTAACTTTAATATTTAAAAATATTAAAATTAAAGAATTATAAGTTTAAAATTTATATTTCTGTTCCAAATAATCAGAAACAATTTCTATAAATTTTTGGTGCATAAATATTAAAAATTGGATTTATTATGATTTAATTATGATTAAAACTAACAAAAATTGATTAAAAATATTAAATAAATGATTTTTCATAAATAAAAATCATTTCTGAAAAGCTTAATGTTATAAAAACTCAGGATAATTTTTGTGGAAATTAATAAGATCGTTTTGATATTTTTAGAGATTTTTATAAATAAATTAGAATAAACTTGATTTAATTATTATAAATATTAAATAAATGAATTTCAGAAAAATAAAAGTTGTAAATAAAACTTTGACATCTGTTTTGTTAAGGATAATTTTTTTAGAATTTATAAGGAAGTTTTAATAATTAAAAATGAATTTACAAATTTAAATGTAATATATATCTATAATTTGGTTTCAAAAAAAGAATTAAAAGGAGTGGAAAAAGGGACGCCCAGCAGGAATCGAACCCGGGTGTCCTCAGTCACCAACAACGATCACAACCACTTGGCCAAGGCCTGTGGTTGTGATTAACCTCTGTTTGAATATTATAAATAGACTATGTACAAACAGTTTCTTCCCCAAATTAATACTTGCAAGCCCTAGATTATCAATTGATCAGTACACACGACATTAACCCAATCAATCATGGGGTTAATGTCGTGCACATGCCGAATAACAAATCCCACAAAAAAATAACAAACTTACAATTATGTTTCGGGTATAATTGGACAGTCAATGACATAGTCAAATCGCGATCAAATCATTAGAACAGGAGATTATTAAGTGGAATTGGGGGATGGAGAGGGTTGTTCGGCGAGTAGTGATTGTCCCACAAGGTTCAATTTATAGGATTGATCACTGGTTCGTTAGATTGGAAGGTTTGACCAACGAGTTAATGTCAAACGCGTATATTTTAAATTGGGTAATGATTGATAGCCGTTTATCATGCATTATAGCCATTGATGGCCGATAATCAGGAACACATACCATATCTGGATCAAAACGCGTTTAAATCCGTTAATTAGATTGGTCAAAGGTCTAACTTTTAACCATATCTGCTGCTGCTGACTTGCGAACAGCTAAGGAAGGAGAAGAGAAGAACAGAAGTGGGCTTATATATTATTAAAGCTGGGTTAAAACAACATCAAGCTTGTGGCCCAGTGGTGATGGTGTGTGTTTGTGTGGAGGGTGGCACGGGTTCGATACCCGGCAGAGACATTCCACCATTTTTTTTATTAAAGGCAAATAGAGGGTGTGGGCCTGGCCATTAGTGGGCCGGGTTTGATGGGCTCAAGAGGGTGTTGGGTTGGGTAGTTGTTTATTGGGTTGTAGTTTAGGTTTAGGGGAGGTTTAGTTGCATCATGTTTATTATTATTATTATTATTATTATTATTATCATTATACTTATGTATATATATACATATATATATATATATATTGCGTGGTCGGGAAAATAAGACTTAGGCACGTTATGAAAAAAAAATATAATATACGTATTAAACTTTAAAATTTTTTTTGCGATGTTACAACTATCATCTGTCAGGAAGTGATCAAACATCTGTTGCACCAAGTGTTGACATCCAAGCACTGGCAAATGGTCAGCAACAGTTGTTGAACTTGATTCAAAAACTAGTTCAAACCACTGATCACCTTCCTAAGCTTGAGGCTGAAAAGTCTGTGGACCCATCCAAAGCCAACTTGGCTTTGGACACTCACCAAAACTGATCCATTACTGATGTGCAAGGAGCTTCTGCTTGCTTAGATAGCCTTTGGTATGTAGATAGTAGAGGCTCCAGGCACATGACAGGATGTAGAGCCCTTCTTCTGGACTTCTTAGCTCATGGAGGGAGTGATATATCCTTTGGTAATGATTCAAAAGGTAAGGTGTTGGGTTCGGGGACTGTTCAGGCTAGGAAACTCAAGTTTGAAAATGTCAATCTTTTTGATAATGTTAAATTTAATCTTCTTAGTGTATCACAAATGAGTGACAAAGGTTATGGCTCATTCTTCACTAAGAAAACTTGTAAGATTATTGAGCCAGAAGTGGTGAAAAAGATTGATACCATCATTGCTGAGAGCAAAGCATAACTTGTTGCTCATAGGAGTGGCAATGTGTATGTGGTTGATATGTTGAAGGACAATCCTATGGAAAATGTCTGTCTGTTTTCTGCTGCCTCCACAAAAGAGACAAAACTGTGGCATAGGAGACTGGGTCATACCAACCTTCAAACTATCAACTCACTCTCCAAACAAAGCCTTGTCAGAGGCCTTCCATCAAAAGAATTCAAATGTGATGAGCATTGTGTTTCCTGCTTAAAAGGGAAACAACATAAAAGCTCTTACAAATCCATTGATGAGTCTAAAATAAGTCAATGTCTACAATTGTTGCACATGGACTTGTTTGACCCAGTTAAAATCATGAGTCTAAGAAGAAAAAGATTTTGTCTTGTCATAGTTTATGATTTTTCTAGGTTTACATGGACTTACTTTTTACACTCTAAGGATGAGACTGCAGGTATCTTGAAGGACTTTGTCACCAAATTTGAAAAACAATATGACTTTCCAGTAAAAGTCTTTAGGAGTGACAATGGGACAGAGTTTAAAAATAAGGAGTTGGATTATTTCTGTGTGTCAAAAGGGATTGTGAGGCAGTACAGCATCCCAAGAACACCAGAGCAAAATGGGGTGGTTGAGAGGAAAAATAGAACTCTCATTGAAGCTGCAAGAACCATGCTAGCATATTCTGGTTTGCCACTGTCCTTCTGGGCAGAATCTGTAAACACTGCTTGCTATGTTCAAAACAGAGTTTTAATCAACCCAAGACATCAAAAGACTGCTTATGAAATTTTGTTCAAAATCAAACCATTAATCTCATTTTTCAAAATCTTTGGATGTCCATGTTTCATTTTAAATCTTAAAGATTCCATCTCAAAATTTGCAGCCAAAGTAGATTGTGAATATATTTTCTGGGATATTCTTCTACTGCCAAGGCCTACAAAGTGTTTAACACAAGGACCAAGATAATAGAAGAAACTCTGAATGTAAAGTTCAATGAACTTTCATCCCTAAAAATCCCAGCAAATCCTGCTGAGTTGTTTGATTTAGATAAATTCAAATTTGAAGATATTACTGTCAAAACTAATAGTGCAGGTATTTCACAATCTCCACAACAAGACTACAGAACAGATGTTGTGATTCCAAGTCACTATAAAGTCTATTCTGTATCAGGGGAAGTAGCTGTTCAAAACACCTATCAAAACTCTTCCACAGCTGAGTCAGCCACTGTTGGCCAGTCTTACCCTCAAACCACTATTTCACCAATTACATCCACTGCTCAATCATCTGTTGACAAAAGTCAAACCTCTGTTGACAAAAGTCAGTCCAGTTTCACACATCTTGGACCCATTCCCCCACCTCCATTTCAAACATCTGTTTGCACTATAAAAGTGCAAACAAATGTTACATCAACAGAGTCACCAAACCTCTAGCCTTCACCTCAAAATGCCATCATACCATATCAGGGAGATCTAATCTACCTAAGAGCTCATCCATCAGATCAAATCATTGGCAACATCAGCAAGGGTGTGCTCACCAGAAGCCAATCCTCAAACATTTGTCTTTTTGCAGGATTTCTATCTCTCACACAACCTGTCAAGTACCAAGAGGCACTAAAAGACAATAGTTGGGTAGAGGTCATGCAAGAAGAGCTCCTTCAGTTTAAAAGACAACAAGTATGGGAACTTGTACCATTGCCAAAGGATATTTTTCCAATTGGCACAAAGTGGGTCTTCAAAAACAAAACTGATGAAAGGGGTATAGTTGTCAAGAACAAAGCAAAGCTTGTGGTTCAAGGCTTCAGACAAGGAGAGGGGATAGACTATGATGAAACCTTTACTCCTGTAGCTAGGCTAGAAGCTATCAGACTCTTCCTACACATCAGTAATCAATTAGTTTTAGTGAGTGTCCAAAGCCAAGTTGGCTTTGGATGGGTTCCCAGACTTTATAGCCTCAAGTTTTGAGAAATGATCAAAGGTTTGAACAAGTTTTTGAACCAAGTTGAACAACTGTTGTTGACCATTTTCCAGTGTTTGTATGTCAACACTTGGTGCAACAGATGTTTGACCATTTCCTGTCAGATGATAGTAACCATAAGGATTCCTACTTGGACATCCCTGGGAAAAGATGTTTCAAGACTTTTGGTAATAGATGTTTAGGCTGGTGTAAAAGTCTGTTTGGGCTTTCCTTTTGGGGTATTAACCACTTGACTTGCTTTAGTTTTAGCTATATACTCTTGTATTTTGACATCAAAATTTTTGAGATAAAGACACTCTTTGGTTTTATGATTCTTTTTACCACATATTGAACATGTTGTTTTAGAATCACACACACTTGTTCCCTTGTTGATATTATGCTTTTAGAAGAAAACAGTTTTTGGTTACATGGTTCTCCTTTATACATAAATCACATAACAAGTGTACACTATTTTCTTTCTTCTTCCCTTTTTCAACGTTCCTTTCAACAGATGTTTGAGCATCCGCTGGAAGATCTTTCAAGGGAATGATTTTTGCCTGTGATGCTTTCTTACCAGCAGGGGTTTCAAAATCAACTGGTTTGAAGTTTTCAAGAACATCACAATCATCTGACCAAGTTGGTTTAAACAAATATATTTCAATTTCAGTAAATGATGAGGAACCCTCATGTTTTTCAAGAACAATTTTCTTACCATTAGGTTCAGTGATGTTAATTTCTTGACCCTCAAAATTAATTAGAATAACCTTAACCAACTTTGGTTCCTTTTTGTCAGTGTTTTGAGAAATTTGATCAGTGGTTTCACAACCAATGCCAAATTTCACATGACTTTTGGTTTGTTTGTTGAGGAGCATTTCAAAACCTTTACATGATTCCACCCATTTTTCACACTCAACTTGGGTGGACTCAAGCTCCTTTTTACAACTCTGATATTTTGTTATCATAGTTTGGAGCTGGTCTTTGGTTATACTTGCTTAATGTTTTAAACTGCTGATTTCAGATTCTTTTTCAGTAAATTTTGATTTTAACTCTTTTGAAAGTTTTTCAAATTGAACTTCATCTTCTAAAATTTTCTTTCTAAGGTTTTTATTCACCTCTTTAATGTTTGCGAATGCTATTGCACATTTGTTTGAACATAAATCATTTAAGATTTGAGGAGATACCTTAGCAGCAGCCATTAATGCACAATCGCACTTGCACTCACAATCATTATCACCCCATGGATCTGAGAGATTCACAACTTCTTCTTCAGACTTTTCATCTGGAACTACTACATCAACAACATCATTAGTCACATTTTCAGACACAGACACCACATCCTCAGATTCAACTTCTTCTACTATTGTGTCCAAAGCCATGAAACAAAAATTTGCTGGTTCATTTTCAGCTTTGGCAACAAGAGCAAAGTTCTCATATGCTAGCTCATCTGGTAAACTGCTCCAATTAACAAAGCCTTGTGTGAAAAAGCTCTGTTGACTTTATTGACTGGTCTATGCAGGGGCAGAGGGTGGAGTAGCAATTATTGGCATTTGAGCCTGAGAAACAGGGGTTTGAACATAGTGAATCTGAGGAACAGTGGTTTGGACATAATGGACAGGAACAGTGGATGAGGACTGTGCAAAGTGAGTAGTGTTTTGCACATTTGGTCCAGGGGTATTATGGGAAACTTGATAAGTGTTTGTATGAGGCCTTTGATTTGGATAGGTAATCATAGGTGTACCATGTTGACTCCTACATTCCCTAGCAAAATGACCAAGTCTATGACATTTATAACACATAATCTTAGATTTATCCATCCCCACCTTTGACCTGCCATGTAAATCTGGATGTCTTCTACCAGTTTTTTATAGAAATTGTTAGTTCTAATACTGAGCAGAGCCAATTGGTGCAATATGTTCATTTCTTCCAAGTCATCAGGGTCAAAGTATTGAAGGTCATTATACTCAAAGGATATGTTATAAGATGCCTGGATATCACCACCACTTGCTGCAAAAGCATAGTTGGGTGAATAAGAATCAACGTTAAAACCAGAGTTAAAACCTGAAGTTATGTCAACAAAATGATCATAACTCTGATCCTTACTACTACCAGGCACCTCATCCTAGCCCAAAAGTGCTGTATTACCAAATACATAATCAATAGACACTTTTCCAGAGTCCTGGAGCTTCTTTTTCTGGTTAAGCTCTCTCTCATAGGTCAAGAGCTTACCAAGAAGCTGGGTCAGAGATAAGTCCTTGAAACCAATTGAGTTTCTCATAACAATAGAAATAGTGTCCCATTTGTCTGGTAATGATCTCAAAAACCTATGGTTCAATGTTGAATTAGGATAAGTTAGACCCACCAGTTTTAGTTCACTAATTAGACATTTAAACCTCTCAAATTGTTGAGTTGATGATTCTCCCTTATCATGACTGAGTGTTTCATATTGTTGATTAAGTATTTCACGGTTGTTTTCAATAACCTCCTCAGTCCCACTGAATTGTTCTTTCAAAGCATCCCACAACTCCTTTGCACTGTTATAGTGTAACAGCCCAGCATAGATATCATTTGGTAGAGCCATGGCCACATTACTAAAGGCCTTAGCATCTAACTCAATTTTCTGAAAATCTTGCTCGGAGTAGTTTTCTGGTTTCTCTAGCTCTTGAACCTTGGGAACATGTGGTCCGAAGATAACCGACTTCCAACACCCAGTGTTCTTTTGAGCTAGAACATGGCTCATCCGACGTTGCCAGATATTGTATTCAGATCTGACAAGCATCGGTGGCTTGTTGTTCATGCCAGTGTTATGTGGATCATGATTGATTGAAGCCATTCTCTGATTGTTTGTAAAACAAAGTGTGTTTAAAAAACTTTGAACGTAAATAAACTTTTACTCTGTTTTCAATCCAACAAACAAAACAATATAAATAATTGTCAGCTTATCTATCTATATTAAATTGATTGGTTAGATCGAATTTAATTGACCAAGCTCTGATACCAATTGTTAGGATCTGAGTTTGATTTGTTATGAACGTTTAATAAATGAAACAGTATGAAGATAGATAAAAATGGAAAGTGCATCGGAATAATAAACTATCAATCATAACAAACGGGATAATTGTTTTCAAATCATACTTCTCATTAGCCAACACAGATTAGTATGATTACACAATATCTCCCCCTCAGCCTGATCACTCACAGATGTTGGTCTAAGAGAATGTTTGGAGTGATGAATAGAACAGTACATGCACTGTTCTATTTATAGACAAACCTAGCCTCTGATGACCTGTGGCTGACATTACCTAAGACAATGACAGCTAACGAATTATAACAACATAAAACATCTGATTAATACAAGTACTGTTACATTGGTAAACACTGATGACTATACGTCTGATGGGGTGAAACTCTGATGGCTTGAATCCTCTGTTGGAGCCTAAGTGTTGTTGGCTCCAACAGATCTTGTGTCTTCATCAGTCTTTTGCTCAGCATTTGTTTCTTCAATCAGACCTTTGTGATCAACACTTGTTCATCAGACGTTAGGGAACAACAGTTGTTAGGAGTCAACAGTCTTTTGGGGGATCAACATCTAACAACAGTTGTTTGGCTTTTCAGATCATCTGTTCTTCTCCAGGTCAGCAAACCCAACAAATACAAAGCCACTTTATCATGAACGTAATGCAAATTAGATCTGTTTCATGTGTATATCAAAACTAAGTTGCATATGTTACACATCTAAGCAGTTTTATGACCGCCCTCCTAGGTTAAGTTTGATAATCTTGATAACTAAATGGATAAAATAATGTTTACTGTCAACACTAGTTGTATATGTTAATTAATACAAAAGTCACTTATCATGAATGTAATGTATATTAGATTTGTTTCATGTGTTACATCCAAAACTAAGTTACAAAAGTCACTAAATGGATAAAACAAATAGAGGCGTCGTCGTTGACTGTTGAGAAGCTGATGAAGACAGAGAAAATGAAGACGTTCGCTCGCGACGGGGGTCAGGAAGATGAAGTATGTGATTTTGTAACTTTACTATATTTTTTGCATTTTGAATGACTTGGTGTACTACTAAAAAGAATAACTATATGTTTTAATTATGAGGTGAAAACTTGTTTTGAATTACTTCTATCAAGTTCTTGTAACTCTAGTCAAGTTATTTTACCTTTATTTTAAATATTTTTTCGAGTTTCGTTATTCATACATTATATCATAAGTCCCTTTCCCGTTTCATTATTTCCCCTTTCTCTATATGACTTTAAAATATATGTTCACAACATGAGAATAATTATATGATGAAGATGTGGATGGGTGACATTTTGTGTAGGAAAAAAGGGATTTTTGTAAACATACCCTTTCTTTTTTTTGTAAGTTGTTCAGTCAAAGATCCATAGTCCCACTTGTAATATTACTTGAATATAATATTCATTTGAGCTATGGATTGCCAGGTTTATTGTTCCTATGGAATATTTGAGGTATACTTCATACTTGGGTTGTAATCTTTTAGAAAATGGTTGTTGGTGCCGGGTTAAATGGATCTCTTCGAAATCAAATGTTGGCGCTAGGTGTATGCTTGTCTCATAAAAATTTCATATTTGTTTGATTTGTGGGATTTGTATTCTTGATTAAGATAAAACATACATCAAATAAGTTAAATATTTCCAACATTCATGGTGTAGACCCCCATACTTCATAGACCGTTTTTTTTCATATATGGTAGACATGCATCATGCCACCATTATAGATTTGGTTTAAAAGAAATTGTTGAAAAGTTAGTTTTATATAGCTTTTTCTTCCAATGTGGTACGAGTTACACTACCTTGTTTACACATGCAACTGGGGATGGCATAGTTAGAATGAGCATAATGCTTATGCTTACAGTAGCTTAACATATGCATTCCATGATTATGTAACAATTAACATTTTTCATATGTTACACAACCTTGTTTTATACGTTACATCGGATTTAACCTGCATATGACATTTGTATCTTTGTAGGTGAAGAGATTTTTTGCATTATAGATGAAGATGACTGGTGAAGATGTGCTATCAAGAATTAAACATAGATAGCTTTTTATTTATCATTTGATGATTGTAATGACTATTGCTTATCGTATTTTGGATAATAGTTGATTTTAATCAGCGTTTTTATTGTTTTTATATAATTAAAGCGGTATGAAACACTATTTGTATGTTTTTTATGCATTCCATTTGTTCTCTATTTTAACGTATGTAACAAGACATCACATATGAGGCCAGGGTTTGTATCACAAGTTAGTTTTATAAAGAGCGTTTTTCGCATGTGGTACGAGTAGCCCTACATTGTTTGCACATGCAACTAGGGACGAAATAGTTAGAATGAGCATACTGCTTCTGCTTATGGTAGCTTAACATGTGCATTCCATGCATATGTAACATATGCAGTTGAGGATGACATACTTAGACTGAACATACTCATTCTACTTATAGTAGCTTAACATGTGCACTCCATGCGTATGTAACACATGCAATACGACACCAAAGTCAGGGTGTCCATGCATTTTTTTCATATTAAAAAACATGCTACGCATGCATAGACAACAACTAAAACTTGTTATGCATGAATATGTTGCTACACAAGAACATATTGCATCTGTAACACATGTAACATGATATCAAAGTCAGGGTTGCCTAGCTTTTTTTCAGATGTAACACATGCTTTTTTTTTCTTTTGACAGTTGGTGACTCAAGTCCTCCTCCGTATTATGTCTTTGGAACCCCCAATGGGACGCAATTTTGGATCCCCAATGTTAGCAATACGTTTTTACCCGTAATTGGTCAATCTTTTAGCACTCTCCAATCGACTGTGTCGATGTACAAAGATTATGCTGATGAAGCTGGTTTCTCTGTTAAAAAGGTCAAACCAAGGTGTGGCTTGAATATTATATTCACAAGTATCTTTCATAAGTTACACTTTTTACTTTTCAACACTAGTTGCATATGTTAATAAAAACAAAAGTCACTATGAGCCATATGTATAAACTAAACTCAAATGTATGAATGTGAATATAATTTGGCTATCCCTGTTCTTATTTGAAGTTTTCGTATATTTCTAATTGTCAAACACTACATGAATTATTTTACATGTGATACACGTCTATTTCGTTTCGTATGTTACACTACTGAGAAGTTTCCATTGTTTGGCACCAGGTTAAGTTTGATAGTTAGGACAAGTCAACTACATGTTCCAAGCCATCATGCCGTATGCATGACCGTTACATCACTGACTTGGGTTCTTTTTTATAGGTTGTGTTACGTATGCATAACAACTTGAAAACTATTTGAGTACGCAACAAAATACTTCCTGGTATAAATAGTTGCCTCCTTCACTATCACCATTGAATTGACAAATTATTCACCTATTTGCTACATATGAAACAAGGTCAGATAATTCATCACTGACATGTAATAAGAAAAGTCAAACGCTGAATGTCAGTGTAGTTTGGTTACCTTTTCCCTACTGACAGGCCCTCGTATATACCTGTTAAACATGTTAACATGGTAAAAACAGAAAATACATAAATCAAATGTCCTTAATTTTTTTACTTAACATATGCAACTGGTGATGCACAACCTGAAAATCATTCCCACCATAATTGACTACCAAACAAACAACCCAATAAAGTAACACTCTTTAAAATAATTCCATTATTTCTATCAATTTTTAATCCATTTTACAAGGTCCTAACAATATTCCCAATAAACAAGCATGCTTATCACTGATTTTGGAGATATAAAATTATATAAACACATCTTTTCATACATACCTTTTAGTAATAAACAAATTTAAACTAGATAGGGTCCTATCATTTTTCCTTTTCAATATGGATCAATAAAAAAACCTATGGGTTTCCAACCCATTAACACAACCCGAATACAATCATCCTTCCAACAAGATCAAATGTTCTTAATACTTAAATCAGAAAGACATGCCTTTTATTATCATACTAAAACATCAAAATCTTATATGATCATCAAAGTTAAACTAGTAAGAAGTTCCCTTGTTGAACACTAGACCAAAACAAAGCAACAAACCAAAAGCAAAATAGGAATAAAATATAGCAATAAACTGAAACCATCATAGGACCAAAATAGTGGTTACCTCATTGGAGATTTTCACAACTTTTGTCATCTTTTTACAGAGGACAACACTTCAAATGTTGCTTTCATCTCAATGGATCCCTAATCGCACGCCGGTGATAATAGTACCATAATAATCGCTAGCCTTCTTCGTCTCAACAATCAGTGTCAACAGTGCTTTGATCGTTGTTGGCTTTCTTTGTGTAATAATCATCACCGAATTTGTGTTCGTTGTTGTTAATCTTTGTGTTCGTTTAAGAAAGAAAAAGGGAGAAGAAGATATAATGTAGAAGAAAGGAATATTAATATATTTGATGTTGATGATGATATGAACAAGAGAGATATAGAAAAAGAAATGAGGTTGGAGCTTGATTTGAGAAAAAAGGAGGAGAGTTGGTTTCAATAAAAGTAAGAAAGATGTAGTGATTAGACATTTATTGCAGGTTACAACCTCCGATGCAACTTTTATGTTCCACAAATACCCTTATAGTACATTTCACTACTTTATTATGGCTTTAATTTAATTGCAAATGGTTAAAAAAGGAGGACCATTGATCAAGCACATTAGATGGTGGAGATGGGGTTTATAGGGTTGCTTGCTCCTATGATTCGAATACACATCAATTCTCGAGCCCCACTGTTATCTGCTACATTCAAATGGGTCTGAGGTTGAATCATATCATTTTTTATCTATTTTTTACAATACATTTTACAATAAAAAGGTCGAAGAAAAAAAGAAATATTTTTTGTTCTAAAAAAGAAACTTGCACCTGCTATTTTTAAGGTCTATTTCTTTTTTATCCCGAAATGATGAATTGAGCTCGTATAGGCATTTTGGACGTTGCTATTGAAATAGCTCTTCTGGCTATATTTTCTGTTACTCCAACCATTTCATAAAGGATTCGACCTGGTTTAACAACAGCTACCCAATATTCAGGAGAGCCTTTACCTGAACCCATACGTGTCTCTGCGGGCCTTACTGTAACTGGTTTATCTGGAAATATACGGACCCATACTTTGTTGGGTCTGCTGACCTGGAGAAGAACAGATGATTGGAAAGCCAAAATATGCTATCTATTTGATCCTTGAATAAACAGTCTTTACAACTTACTTCTCCCAAAAGACTGCTGACCCTAACTACTGTTCTATCCAAACAACTGCTCAACAACTGCTGATACAAAGAACTGCTAAGGAAACAACTGATGAAGAACAACTGCTGACCAAAGGTCTGATGAAGAGCAACAGCAGATACAAGTACTGAAGACCAAAGCACTGCTGGAGGCAACAGCACTTAGGCTCCAGCAGTGGATACAAGACCATCAGAGTTTATCTTTAACAGCTGTTTACTATCAGTGCTTTCAATGTAACAGTAGTTTGTATAGCAGATGTTTAAGTTTGTTATTCTGTTAGAGGTCACTGTCTTAGGTGACGTCAGCCTAGGTCATCAGTGGTTTGAGTCAGTCTATAAATAGAACAGTGCATGTACTGTTCTATTGCATCACACACAAAACATTCTCTCTGACAAACAACTGTGTGATCAGGCTGAGGGGGAGTAACTTGTACGATTGTAATCTTTGAATTAATGAAAGCATTCGATCGAAAAACATTTACTCTCTTGTTTTGATTTACAGTTTATTATTCCGCTGCACCTTCATTCTACTTTCATTCCATTATTATCATTATTTAGTTAAACAATCAAAACAAACAAACTCAGATCCTAACAATTGGTATCAGAGCTTGGTCAATTAAATTCGATCTAACAAATCAATTTAATAATCAGCTCACAAAAATTGATATCGTTTGTCAGTTTGATTGAAAACAGAGTAATAGTTTAATTTCGATTCAACCGTTGTTAAACAGACTTTGTTTTTTGAAAAATCAGAGAATGGCTTCTATCAATCACGATCCACATAACACTGGCACGAACAACAAGCCACCGATGCTTGTCAGATCTGAATACAATATCTGGCAACGTCGGATGAGCCATGTTCTAGCTCAACAAAACACTGGGTGTTGGAAGTCGGTTATCTTCGGACCACATGTTCCGACTGTGCCGAGTACTGAAGATCCCAAAGTGTTTGAGCCAAAGAAACTTGAAAACTACTCCGACCAGGATTTTCAGAAAATTGAGCTAGATGCTAAGGCCTTCAGTATTGTGGCCATGGCTCTACCCAATGATATATATGCTGGGTTGTTACACTGTAACAGTGCAAAGGAGTTGTGGGATGCACTGAAAGAGCAGTTTGGTGGGACAGAAGAGGTTATTGAAAACAACCGTGAAATACTTAACCAACAATATGAAACATTCAGTCATGTCAAAGGAGAGTCATTAACTCAACAGTTTGAGAGATTTAACTGCTTAATTAGTGAACTAAAATTGGTTGGTCTTACTTACCCTCATTCAACTTTGAACCATAGGTTTTTAAGATCACTACCAGACAAATGGGACACTATTGCAATTGTTATGAGAAACTCAATAGGATTTAAAGACCTATCACTGACCCAGCTTCATGGTAAGCTCTTGACCTATGAAAGAGAGCTTAACCAGAAAAAGAAGCTCCAGGATTCTGGAAAAGTGTCTGATGACTATGTGTTTGGGAATACAGCACTTTTGGGTCATGATGAGGTGCCTGGAAACACAAAGGATCAGAGTTATGATCATTTTATTGACATAACTTCAGGTTTTAACTCAGGTTTTAACTCTGATTCTTATTCACCTAACTATGCTTTCACAGCAAGTGGTGGTGATATACAGGCATCTGATAACATATCCTTTGAGTATGATGACCTGAAATACTTTGACCCTGATGATTTGGAAGAAATGGACATTATGCACCAATTGGCCCTTCTCAGTGTAAGAACTAATAATTTTTACAAGAAAACAGGGAGAAGGTTTCCAGGGTTGACTGGCAGATCTAAGGTGGGGTTGGATAAATCAAAGATCAAGTGTTATAAATGTCATAGGTTTGGTCATTTTGCTAGGGAATGTAGGGGACAACATGGTACACCTATGATAACCTATCCAAATCAAAGACCACAGACCAACACTTATCAGAATTCCTATAATACCCCTGGACCAAATGTGCAAAACACTGCTCATTTTGCACAGTCCTCAAACACTGTTCCTGTCCAGTATGTCCAAACCACTGTTCCTCAGATCCATTATGTGCAAACACCTGTTGCTCCACCACCTGTTCAAACGACTGCTGCTCCATCCTCTGCTCCTGCAGAGACCAGTCAACAGAGCTTCTTTACACAAGGCTTTGTTGATTGGAGCAGTCTACCTGATGAGCTAACAGATGAGAATTTTACACTAGTTGCCAAAGCTGAAAATGAACCAGAAAACTTTTGTTTCATGGCTATGGTAGATGAGATTGAATCTGAGGAAGTGGTTACTGAATCTGATGTTGTGACTGATGATATTGTTAGTGAAGTTGTTGCAGGTGAGAAACCTGAAGAAGAGGTTGTGAATCTCTCAGATCCCTGGAGTGCATCTGATGAATGTGAGTGCAAGTGTGATTGTGCATTGATGGCTGCTGCTAAGGTATCTCCTCAAATTCTTAAAGAGTTGTGTTCTGACAAATGTGTGATAGCATTTGCTAACATTAAAGAGGTGAATGAAAACCTTAGAAAGAAAATTTTGGATGATGAAGTTAAATTTGAAAAACTCACAAAAGATTTAAAAACAAGTTTAACTGCAAAAGAATCTGAGATTAGTAGTCTAAAACATGAAGCAACCATTACCAAAGACCAGCTCCAAACTATGATAACAAAATATCAAAGTTGTAAAAGTGAGCTTGAGTCCACCCAAGTTGAATGTAAAAAATGGGTGGAATCATGTAGAGGTTTTGAGATGCTACTCAACAAACAAACCAAAAGTCATGTGAAGTTTGGCTTTGGTTTTGCAACCACTGCTCCAGCTTTTGAAAACACTGACACAAAGGATCAAAAGTCTGTTGAGATAGTACCAACAAACCTGCAGGGTCAAGAGATTAAAATCACTGAACCAAATGGTAAGAAAATTGTTCTTGAAAAACCAGAAGGTTCCTCATCTTTTACTGAACTTGAAAAGTATGAATTTAAACCTACCTGGTCTGATGAGTGTGATACTCTTGAGAATTATAAACCTGTTGATTTTAAGACTCCTGAGGGAAAAACAGCTCCTCAGGCAAGGGTCATTCCCTTGGCAAAAGTCATTCCCCTGAAAGATTCTTCAGCAGATGCTCAAACATCTGCTGAAAAGAAGCCTGAAAAAGGGAAGAAGAAAGAAAAGACTGTTAACTTGTTTTGTGATTTCTGTGAAAAGAAGAATCATGTCACCAAAAACTGTTTTCTTCTAAAAGCATATGATATCAACAAAGGAACAAGTGAATGTGATTCAAAAGCCACATGCTCAATATGTGGGAAAAAGAATCATAAGACTAAAGAGTGCTTGTATCTTAAAAATTTTGATGTAAAAATACAAGAATACAAAGCAAAAACTCTTGCAAACCCTGTGGTTAGTACTCCAAAAGGAAAGCCCAAACAGACCTTCACACCTGTCCAAACATCTGTTACAAAAGGGCTTGAAACATCTGCTTCTAGAGATGTCCAAGTAACAGATGCTCCACCCACCAGCAAATACCCAAGAGGTTATGGTCAACCTCCATGTCACAGTCTGCCACATGTTTATGAGGAGCCAAAAAGACCCTCTAAACCAAGAGTGAACAGAAATCCATATGGGTATTATCATCTGTCAGGAAGTGATCAAACAACTGCTGCCCCAAGTGCTGACATACAAGCACTGGCAAATGGTCAGCAGCAGTTGTTGACCTTAATTCAAAAATTGGTCCAAACCACTGATCACCTTCCAAAACTTGAGTCTGAAAGGTCTGAGGATCCATCCAAAGCCAATTTGGCTTTGGACACTCACCAAAACTAATCATTTACTGATGTGCAGGGAGCTTCTGCTTGTTTAGATAGTCTTTGGTATGTAGATAGTGGAGGTTCCAGGCATATGACAGGATGTAGAGCCCTACTTCTGGACTTCTTGGCTCATGGAGGGGGTGATATATCCTTTGGTAATGATTCTAAAGGTAAGGTGTTGGGTTCAGGGACTGTACAGGCAGGAAAACTCAAGTTTGAAAATGTCAATCTTATTGATAATCTCAAGTTTAATCTTCTGAGTGTTTCACAAATGAGTGACAAAGGTTATGGCTCATTTTTCACAAAGAAAACTTGTAAGATTATTGGGCCAGAAGTGGTGAAAAAGATTGATACCATTATTGCTGAGAGCAAAGCACAGCTTGTTGCTCATAGAAGTGGCAATGTGTATGTTGTTGATATGTTAAAGGATAATCCTATGACAAATGTCTGTCTGTTTTCTGCTGCCTCCACTAAGGAGACAGAATTGTGGCATAGGAGACTGGGTCATACCAACCTTAATACTATCAACACACTCTCAAAACAAAGCCTTGTCAGAGGTCTTCCATCAAAAGAATTTAAATGTGATGAGCATTGTGTTTCTTGCTTAAAAGGGAAACAACATAAAAGCTCTTACAAATCCATTGATGAGTCCAAAACTAGTCAGTGCTTACAACTGTTGCATATGGACTTGTTTGGCCCTGTTAAAATCATGAGTCTAAGAAGAAAAAGATTTTGTCTTGTCATAGTTGATGATTTTTCTAGGTTTACATGGACTTACTTTTTACATTCTAAAGATGAGACTGCAGGTATATTGAAGGACTTTGTCACCAAGGTTGAAAAGCAGTATGACTTGCCAGTAAAAGTCTTCAGGAGTGACAATGGAACAGAGTTTAAAAATAAGGAGTTAGATGACTTTTGTGTGTCAAAAGGGATTGTGAGGCAGTTCAGCATCCCAAGAACACCAGAACAAAATGGGGTAGTTGAGAGGAAAAATAGAACTCTTATAGAAGCTGCAAGAACCATGCTAGCAGATTCTGGTTTGCCACTGTCCTTTTGGGCAGAAGCTGTAAACACTGCTTGCTATGTTCAAAACAGAGTTTTGATCAACCCCAGACATCAAAAAACTGCTTATGAAATTTTGTTCAAAATCAAACCATTAATCTCATTCTTCAAAATCTTTGGCTGCCCATGTTTCATTTTAAATCTTAAAGATTCCATTTCAAAATTTGCAGCCAAAGTAGACTGTGGTTATTTTCTGGGATATTCTTCTACTGCTAAGGCCTACAAAGTGTTTAACACAAGGACTAAGACAATAGAAGAAACCTTGCATGTTAAGTTCAATGAACTTTCATCTCTGAAAATCCCTGCAAACCCTGCTGAATTATTTGATTTAGATAAATTCAAATTTGAGGATATCACTGTTAAGACTAACAATGCAGGTATTTCACAGTCTCCACAGCAAGATTACAGAACAGATGTTGTGATTCCCAGTCACTACAAAGTCTATTCTGCATCAGAGAATGCAGCTGTTCAAAACAATTGTCTAAACTCTGCCACAGCTGTGTCAACCACTGTTGGCCAGTCTTATCCTCAAACCTCTGTTACATCCCTCACTACCACTGACCTATCATCTGTTGACAAAAGTCAATCATCTGTTGACAAAAGTCAGTCAAGTTTCACACCACTTGGACCCATACCTCCATTACCATTCCAAACATCTGTTGGCTCTACAGAAATACCAACAGATGTTACACCAACAGAGTCACCAAACCTCTGTCCATCACCCCAAAATGCCATTGTTCCATATCAAGGAGATCTTATTTACTTAAGAGCTCATCCACCAGACCAGATCATTGGCAACATCAGAGAGGGAGTGCTCACAAGAAGCCAATCCTCAAATATCTGTCTTTTTGCAGGTTTCTTATCCCTCACACAACCTGTCAAGTACCAAGAGGCACTGAAAGACAACAGTTGGGTAGAAGCCATGCAAGAAGAACTCCTTCAGTTCAAAAGACAACAAGTATGGGAGCTTGTACCACTTCCTAAGGATGTTTGTCCTATAGGAACAAAGTGGGTCTTCAAAAACAAGACTGATGAAAGGGGTATTGTTGTCAAGAATAAAGCCAGGCTTGTGGTTCAAGGCTTCAGACAAGAAGAAGGAATAGATTATGATGAGACCTTTGCTCCTGTAGCTAGACTAGAGGCCATCAGACTCTTTTTAGCCTTTGCTGTCAACCACAATATAAAGGTGTATCAGATGGACATCAAATGTGCTTTCCTTTATGGCAAAATTCAGGAGGAGGTCTATGTATGTCAGCCACCTGGTTTTGAAGACACATTCCATCCTGACTATGTCTACAAGCTTAACAAAGCTTTGTATGGACTCAAACAAGCACCAAGGGCCTGGTATGAAACTCTTTCCACATTTCTCTTATCCATTGGCTTCACAAGAGGTAAAATTGACAAAACTCTATTTCTTAAATGGAAAGGGAAACACTTAATTATTGTTCAAATATATGTGGATGACATCATCTTTGGATCCACATGTAACCAAATGTGTGAAGAGTTCAGAAAACTCATGACAGCAGAGTTTGAGATGAGTGCCATGGGCGAGCTTCAGTGTTTCCTTGGTCTTCAAGTGAAACAACTGCAAAATGGCACATTCATTCACCAAAACAAATATGTAAAGAATTTATTAACCAGATTTGAGATGAATGATTGTAAGCCATGTAGCACACCCATGAGTACAGTCAAGCTGCTCACTGTTGATGACAAGGATGAACTGGTTGATCAAACACATTATAGATGTATGATTGGGTCTTTATTGTACCTAACTGCATCTAGGCCAGACATCATGTTTGCTACCTGTGTCTGTGCCAGATCCCAGGCTTCACCCAGAAAGTCAAACCTTATTGCTGTGAAAAGGATATTCAGATATCTCAAAGGTGCTCCCACACTTGGTATCTGGTATCCTGCTAATGGAAACATTGAGCTTTCAGGTTTTTCAGATAGTGATTTTGCTGGCTGTCACACTACAAGAAAATCTACTTCAGGAGGGTGCCAATTTCTAGGGAATGCCTTAGTTTCATGGCAAAGCAAAAAGCAGGCAGCTGTTTCAACTTCAACAGCTGAAGCTGAATACATTGCTGCTGCAAGCTGTACAGCCCAACTGATGTGGCTTCAAAATCAACTACTGGATTTTGGGATAACTGCACTTAGGACTCCACTCATGTTGGACAGCCAAGCTGCTGAAAATATCATCAAGAATCCAGTCTCTCATTCCACTACCAAGCATATTGACATAAGACATCATTTTGTCAGGGACAGCTATGAGAAAGGTTTGATTTCTTTACACCATGTTCCAACAGAGGATCAGTTGGCAGATGTGTTAACAAAAGCTTTAGACACATCTACCTTTACAAATCTGATTTCCAGAATTGGCATGTTAAACATGGATTAACCAAATAAATTTTTTTAAATAATAAAATTGTTCAGAAATCACATATTTTCTTAAAATAGCTGTTTGGTTGAAAAATCTGTTTCTAAACATCTGATCAGATAAAACAACCACTGTTTCATTCATTTCCACTGTTGGTTGAAAAGTCTGTTTCCAAACATCTGATCAGATAAAACAACTGTTTAGTTGAAAAATCTGTTTCAGAACATCTGTTCAGATAAAACAACTGTCCATATATATATATATATATACCATATTAAAAAAAAAAAAAAAAAAAAAAAAAAACAACCAACGGTTGGATCCATCAGCTGTTTGTATCAGTTGTTTAACAAAACAGCTGTTCTCCACCAGATGTTACATCCATCAGATGATTGCCACGTCTGCTCATACAAGCAGATGTTTGGCCACATCAGCGGTTTCATTGAGCCTATAAAAACCCTGTTTTACCACAACAGATGTTACACTGTCTCATTGTATTCAAAATACTGTAAACCGCCTTCTTCACTCTCAAACCCTTCATCAATCTTCAATCATTTTCACCTTCGAAATCCATTACAATGGATCTTCAAGCCAAAGCTACACACAATTGTCTCCCCTATCTGATTAAAACAGATGACAACACTCCATTTCATTCCACCATCGACATTTTCCTTAAATCCAAATACTTACCCATCCTAACCGCCAACGCCCCCATCTATCTGGATACACTCCAAGAATTTTGGTTGAATGCCGAGTTTCTTTTACAAGATAAAAAGCCTACATCCATTATTTCCAAAATTGGAGAAACCAGTATCGTTATTACCCCTGATATCATATCCACAACCTTCTCACTGAATGACCTGGCAGGTAAGGATTCCTTCACTAAAACAGAGCTTCACACTGAGTTCCAAGAACGAGGGTATGATGGTCAGATGACTGGATCAACTCTTTTCAAAAAGTTTTTCCCTCCAGTCATGAAATTTTTCTTCCATACTCTTCTTCTTTGTGTCTCTGCTAAGTCCACATCCTTTAATGAAATTCCATTAAGGATGCAATATCTGGGATATGCTATGTTGTCAAACTCTGACTTCAATCTTTCCCAGGGATTGTTCATGGACTTGGTATCAAATGTGAAAGCAGTCAAGTCTGGGTCAAACAATGCTTTTCTTATATACCCACGAATTCTTAGTGTAATTTTACAAAAATTATTACCTGAAAAAGTTTTCAAAAAGGGTGCTGCTATGCAAATGAAAAGCTTAACTGATGAAACTTTCACAAGAATGCTGGGTGGAAGCACCCAAGAAAAAGTGTCAAAAGTGTCTAAAGTTTCTAAAACACAAACAAAGAGGACAAAGGCAACAACTGTTGTCAAAACCTCTGTTGTTGAGCCCACTGCTCCTGGTGATCATGGCACTACATCCAGTGCTGTGAAACCCACACCAGCCACTTCCAAAAAGAAACATTCATCCACAAAAACCACCACTCAACCACAAATGAGGCTTCTGGATGTTGAGGTACCAGAAGAAACCTCTGTTGCACAACAAAAGCAACCTGAAACCACTGTTGTTACTTCCTCACAACAGTTGGACATACCTCCACCTGACCAACCTCCTCATGAATCCTCTCAAAAGGATCATGTTGTAAGCCAAGGGGACACACATCATGATGCATTTGAGTCACTTGACCATATGTTCACAAGCCCCTCTCCCAGGGCTAATTCTCTTCTTACTCCACCACTCACACCATCACATGTCCCACAAACAATGCAACCTCTGTTTGAAGCTATTGAAAAATCTCAGGAAGATCCCAGTTCCTCTCTTCCACCTGTCACTGAGAGTATACTCCAACAAGTGACTGAGCCTGAGAATATTCAATCTGCTATCCCCCAAACAGAAGAGGAGGTTACATCACCAGGGTTCAATGCAACTCTAGGTGAGTTTTCAAGTGGAGCAGCCACTACTGATGTAGAGACCACTGTCTCACATCAGGACAGTGATTTCATAATTAAGACTCCCTTGAAGGCAACAACTGTTGAAGCCACCATAGTGTCTCCAAAAACAGTTGGAAGTCCCCAGTACCAAGAAAAAGGGGCATCTGATTCACCTATTAGGCCTGAATCAGATAAAACTACCACTGGTAGGGACTCAGATGATCCTATTCATTTAGGAGATGAGTCAAAATACCAAGAATTGACGGTCAGAGTTTCTGCTATTGAAACATCTGTTGCTGACATCAAATCTGATGTCAAGCTTCTCCTAAGCTCAATTGCAGATCTCTCCAAGAGTCAACCATCTACCACTGATATAGCCAATGAGCTATGGAAATCAGTTTCCCCCATCATCATAGCTCACAGGAAATTGGCTGATCAGACACATGAAACCTACATGGCTGAGATCAGAAATATGGTTGATGCAAGGTACAAAGATACCCATGCTGACATCAAAGCCATCAAGGAACATCTGCTGAAGACTACTGGCTCTGCCCCTACCACCATCCTCAGGGATGAAACTGATGATGATTTCACGGCTGATGATGCCAAAAAGGGGGAGAGTGGCAGAGATAGGCTACCAAAATTAGATCCTTTTGGTTGCCCACCTTCTCAAAAAGGTCAAGCCAAGTCTGCCAAGAAACCAGAGTCTACCAAATCAGCTCCACAACAACAACATCAAGCACCACCACCACAAACCACTGAAAAGAACAAGGCAGTAGATGACTCTGCAAACATAGAAGCTGAAAAGGCTGCTCAGTCCAAACAACAAAGGGCTGACACCTTGGAAGTAAAAGCAGAGTCATTGATCGAACTCAAGAAGAAACAACAAAGGGAAACTGAAGATGTGGGATCCTCTAAAAGGATGAAAAGACCTGCCAAGCATGTTAGAAAACCACCATCTAAGTTACAAACCTCTGTTGATAAAACCACTGCTGCTGAAACCACTGTCACTGAAACCACTGCCACCCAAACCACTGAAACCACTATACCCAAACCAACACACAATCCTGAACAAACAACCACCAAACCTATATCACCAACCAAAACCCCAACATCTGCTGGTTCTTCTAAAAGGCCAACAGATGTTAATCCAACCACTGCTACCAAATCACCTTCACCAAAAATCATGTACACAAGGAAGAGAAAATCAACCTTTGTTGTGCATGATGAAAACATACATACATCACCAACCACCATTTCAACTGCCCAATCCACTCCTCCCATCACAGCCATTCCACTCACATCATTCTCACCACATACATCCAAATTCACAACCCATAGAGCACCACCAACCATTACACCATTGGTTGTTCAGTATCCCCTTGAACTTGATCTACTCAAGGGGGAATTACAATCCTTCTACAATACTGAACAGCCATCTGAAAGATCCTTCCCATCTCTCCCAAATTTCCCTGTTCCCCTCAACATTGATACCTATCTAAAATACAAGGGTGAACAGGTAGATGCCATCATCAGGGAGAAATGCAAAGGGAAGGATGACAGGACTGCTCAGGGCATCCATTCAGCAGAGCTTAGCAAACTCAGAAGGATTGAAGACTTTGCTAAGACCCTGAGCAATTCCATGTCCACCATGCCTCTCAGTGTAGATTTGGAGAAGGAGGTAAGGGAATCCCTACTTGAACAGATAATGGCAACCAAGCCCTACAAAGCAAACAAAAAGCAGTTCAATGGCTGGACTACTCATGCTTTGAGGGAAGAACTGATCAGAATCGAAGAAATGGCCAAAGATCCCAAAGCTAAAGTCTCCATTCCCAATTTTGGCAAAGGCAGAGACCCAGTCAGAGCTTTGAAGTTCAAAAGAATGAGGCAGGAGATTGTAGCTGCAAATTATGGGGAGATGAGGTCTGTTTCCAGATGGTCAGAGCTTAGATTGATTGAAACCTACAAAAGTCTGGAAGAGAATAGAAAGAAGGATCCCAGCCTTCCAAGAAAGCCAATCTACAATGATGAGCAAATGATGAAGAGACCCCAACAGACTTTCAACCTAGACAGCTTACTTGAAACCTCTGATCTCACAGCTGCTGCAAGCAGACAGCTCAAAAAGCAGAAGGAGATGTCAGAGGAAGACCAAGAAAGTTTGCTGACACATTTATCAAGGAAGGGCTCTTCAATCAAATCCATTATTTCTCTGATCCCACAACAGAGAAACTCAGAGAACTCATAGGAAGACCACCATCACCCAACTCATCAAGAATAAAGGTTCATCTCAGCAAATCCACTGACTCAAAAATTCTAAAGTGGAAGGTCAACAAAGACAACCATGAATTGACATTGCTCAGGTCAGATGGAAAGGTTCAGAAGATCAGTATGGATGATGCTTACAGCCTTTGTGCAGAAGATCACCAAGCAATACTAAATCTGGATCTGGAAAGAGATGAAGAAGACCTATTTGCCTTGAACTTTGAATTACAATTCAAAGGTCAAATCAGAGAAAGTCTGATGAGAAATAAAGATCAATAAATAAAGCTGAGTTTTGGCATCATCTGTTCTAGGGGGAGATTGTTGGGTCTGCTGACCTGGAGAAGAACAGATGATTGGAAAGCCAAAATATGCTATCTATTTGATCCTTGAATAAACAGTCTTTACAACTTACTTCTCCCAAAATACTGCTGACCCTAACTACTGTTCTATCCAAACAACTGCTCAACAACTGCTGATACAAAGAACTGCTAAGGAAACAACTGATGAAGAACAACTGCTGACCAAAGGTCTGATGAAGAGCAACAGCAGATACAAGTACTGAAGACCAAAGCACTGCTGGAGGCAACAGCACTTAGGCTCCAGCAGTGGATACAAGACCATCAGAGTTTATCTTTAACAGCTGTTTACTATCAGTGCTTTCAATGTAACAGTAGTTTGTATAGCAGATGTTTAAGTTTGTTATTCTGTTAGAGGTCACTGTCTTAGGTGACGTCAGCCTAGGTCATCAGTGGTTTGAGTCAGTCTATAAATAGAACAGTGCATGTACTGTTCTATTGCATCACACACAAAACATTCTCTCTGACAAACAACTGTGTGATCAGGCTGAGGGGAGTAACTTGTACGATTGTAATCTTTGAATTAATGAAAGCATTCGATCGAAAAACATTTACTCTCTTGTTTTGATTTACAGTTTATTATTCCGCTGCACCTTCATTCTACTTTCATTCCATTATTATCATTATTTAGTTAAACAATCAAAACAAACAAACTCAGATCCTAACATACTTTTCCACCGCGACGTGCATTTTGTGTCATTGCTCGCCGACCAGCTTCTATTTGGGAGGGTTATCTTGAGAGCGCTAAATGTTGTGAGAACCGTAAGAACATGTAAAAAAATCAATCAAAATCAAAAAAATTTAATACAAACCTCATTATAATCAAAATACAACATTAATAAATGAAACAGTTTACACATGTATAAACAGTAAATTTACACATGTGTAAAAACAAATTATTTTCGTATACATTTGAATTTTTATGCGTAAATTGTGTTTTTGAGATTGTATTTTAGTAATAAAGACAAGCGTAAAAAGAAATTTTGAATTTGAATGTTTTAGATGCAATTCTCACGGTTCGCACGAAATATAGGTGTTCTCAAATTAACTTTCTCTCTGATATGGATGGTCTAAAAATAAGTATTAGGTTGAGTTATGAGAACCATAGGAACTCACTTTATAGCCACACATTTAATTAATTGTAAAATGAATGTGTGGTTGTGGTTAAACCATAATAAAATATTACATCGATGTAGACATGTACGTCACTTATTTTTACACCGGTGTAGGATGACGTAATTTTTTTTTTCATTTTTATATATTTCTTAGTTAGCCATTTTTAAATCAGTGAGTATTTTTTTTTTTTTTTTTTTTTTTTTTTGAAATTCACATTTTCATTGGAGTTCTCACAACTCAACCTAGTTCTCACTAGAACCGAATCATATATATGAACTTGTGGACTATTGTTTTTATACGTTAATTGAGAACTAGTTTGTTTAAAGTTTAGCCCCAATAAAACTATAAAAGTAAGCACGATAAAGGTTAATTGATTAAAGTAAACTTAATGAATGTTGTGGGCTTTGCGAGTGAGTTTAAGTTGTATTTTTAGTGCCCCCAGGCATGCGATGTTTGACATTTTTTTGCAGACGACCCTGAGGACAATAGGTATATTAAAGATAAAACGATATTTTTTAATTTTTCTTTTTTCACTTTAGAGTGAAACTTGAGGGGGTACCATGTGAAATTGAGGAGAAAAACATTCATCATCTTTGATTTTGATGTGTTCTAAGTATACACAACTTCAAAACCAACCCATGCTTTAGAGAACGAAACATATACATGTTCACATCGTAAAAAGTTTAAGAACCCTGGTAACAAACCTTTTTCTTTGAATATTGAAAGAGAAATATGCATACACCACAAAAAGATAAATAATATAAGACAACTATCACCGGTACAAACCCAAAAACACATGGGAGGAGGGTTTACGACCACAAAATTAACAAAAAGTTGTAAGAACGTTCAACTCAATGATCTCTATTGATAATCACATCAATATATAATGTACAAGGAAATCTCCTATGATGGAGGAAATATTCTCTAGTAAATACATACAATAATTTCCTAATTTATACAAAGTCTACTACATCCACACAGTCGAAGCAAATGGTGGCCGAATGCTGAGACTGGATCGGAAATTATCAAACAATACTCGAGGCAAGCATTCGGTGAAAATATATGCAATCTAATGGCGCGACGAGATGTGGAGAACCCGAACATTGCCTTTCTGAACTTGTTCACGAACAAAGTGGATGTCTAATTCAATGTGTTTAGTGCGCTGATATTGAACTAGATTACCTGATAAGTAAATGGCACTCAAGTTGTCACAATAGACAAGGGTGGCACGCATGAGAGGATGACGTAATTCCAAAAAAAGGTTGCACAGCCAACAGATTTCAGCGACAAACACACAAAGAACTATTTTTTTTATTACTACAACCTCAAACATAATGCACTTGCAAACAATACTTCTACTACCTGCTTAATTGCAATTAACAATTTTTTTTCTTATTTAAATTAACAATTATGTTTAAGGCACACGTTCAAACTCCCTAATGTCATGTTTAAACCCGCGTTTAAACATTGTGCCGATTAGACTAAGGGTCTATTTGGTATGAGGTAATAGAATGGAGAAGGAATGGAATGGATGAGGTAATTGAATGGACAAGATAATTGAATGGATAATTACCATTCTATGTCTTGTTTGGTTGCATGTGGGAATAAAACAAAACATTACTTTGTGTTATTAAATAGGCAGGAAAAGACGAAAAAATAAAATCGATAGTGAGTGGTTGTGGTGGGTGGTGTTCGGTGGCGGTGATAGTGGGTGGTGATATGTGGCGATAGTGGCGGCGGTGGTGGCGACGGTGGAAGGTGGAGGTGGATGGTTGGTGGCAGCGGTAGTGGTGGGTAAAAGAAATTGTGGTGAGCGACGGTGGCAGGTGGTGGAGGCGGCGGTGAGTGGGTGACGGTGGTAGGCGGCGTTAGGTGGTGTTGGATGGCAGCGGTGGTGGGTGGGTGACGGTGGTGGTGGTGGCGGCGACGACGGTGGTGGTGAGTGGTGACGGCGGTGGTGGGTGGTGTCGGTAGTGGTGGTGGGCGACGGTGGTGGGTGGTGGCGGCAACGGTGGTGGGTGGTGATGATGGTGGTAGGTAGTGGTGGTGGTGGTGGTGGTGGGTGGTGGGTTATGGTGTTGTTAGTAAAGGGTGAAGAGGGATGGAATGAAAAAAAAAACATGGAGGGTGGATGGAATGATTTAGAGGGAATGGAATGCCTTGTGGAATGAGTGATTCCATTCCTTTAACCAACCAAACACACTATTTTTCATTACCTCGTAATGGTTCATTCCATTTCCCCTTCCATTCCATCATACCAAACGCTACCTAAAGGTTAGTTAATTAAGATTTGTTAGAGCATTCACATCCCCTCCACTAAATCTCATCCATCAAATTACACTAAAAATCACTACGTCACCTCTAAATCTTCTCTCTCTTAATTAAAATAATAAATTTTTTCATACTTTTATCATTACATTTTCTCTCTTCTCACTCACAACTACTTACAAAAATATTAAAAATATATAAGGGGTGAACAGTGTTTTTCATATTTAGGGTGGAACAGTGCTTCCACTAAATATTTTCTCTCTCTTCCACTCACAACCACTTACACTCACCCCATATAATTTGATGAACACACTCACATACATTAGGTGGATGAGATGTGACTGCTCTTAGTCCGAATTCTATTTTCATCATTTTATTTTTGAAGACATTAATAACCAGGAGTGGAACCATGGACATTTGAGCAGTATTGGTGAAGATATTATAATTCTTGTTGGAAGACCCTATCATTTAAAGTAATTAAGGTATCATTTTTGCTATTTTTACTCGCCACAAAAAAAGCTAGGAAGATAATATAATCCTAACAAAAACTATGGTCTATGGATGTAGGGAATTGTTAAATCACATCTATATCTATATCTATATTTTATATTTATATATATTGATCGGCGAATAACTGTGTGGCAGCCACCCTTGCGGGGCGCCGTGCCCAAGTATCGACTACTTGACCTCCAGCAGCCCCGTCTTCTCCCGATGCGCGGAAACCCGAGCCCCACCTGCCCGAAGGCACAACACAGTGTTATAGAACTCGGTAAAACCTCGCTGCTCGTCAGATTCGAACTGGCGCCACCGTATTCAATCTTCACCTGGATACCAAACCATAAATGTTGGAAGTAGGAATTGAACCTTTGATCACATAGGTGAAACAAAAGTCACTCCACCACTATGGATGGATATATATATATATATATATATAATAAATCAAACCAATAAATCTTACATGGCACTCAAAAAAGTCAACTCCTCATTAAGTGTGTCATGTGTCATTCCTATATGGCATTAAGTGTTTTTAGAAAAAAAATATTTAAAAACAAAATTAGATTTTTATATCTAATATTTCCTTCTATAATTTTTAAATATTGATATCTTTTATATATGAGATTTTTTTAAAGAAAAAAATTACACCAAATTAACGAACATTTTATTATCTTTCTAATGATTACCATAGTGCTACATGAAAAACGAAGAAAAAAACGACTATTTGTTTATTTGAAGTATTTGGTGTTAACATTGGATTTTATAGATTGTTTTATGTTAGGTATTGAATATGGATATTAAAGTTATGCATTTTTTTAGCCTTTAGGATAAGTGTTAATACTAGAGTTATTACATTATTTTATATTAGGTATTGAATATTGATATTAGAGTTATGCATTTTTTAAGCATTTATAATATGTGTTAATACTACGGTTATACATTGTTTTAGCTTAGGTACCAATATTAGTATGTAAGAGTTGTACATTTTTTAGCCTTTAGGATAGGTGTTAATATTAGAGTTACATTAGAGTTATACATTGTTTTAGGTTAGGTGTTAGCATTGGAGTTGTACATTGTTTTAGGTTAGGTATTAATATTAGAGTTATATATTATTTGAGATCAGATGTTAACATTAAAATTATACTTTGTTAAGGTTAGGCGTTAACATTGGAGATAAATTGTTAATTGTTTTAGGTTAGGTGCTACCCGAAGCTTTCCTGCATGTAACTGTAAAGCGCATTAGTGTATTTCATATGTAAAATTGATGTGTCATATTAGATTTCTCAACCCCAGGACGCTCCCAGAGTATAATCTAGTGTATATATATATATGGGGTGGATAATATGGAAACCCCATCTTTTGGAAAAACCTTGCAAACTATATGGTGACCATTGATCAAGTTTGATCAATGGTCCATGATTAATTTCAATTTAATAATCAAAAGCAAGTGGGCCACTTGCTTAAAAAGGTGGAATAAGGGCAATTTGGTAATCTTGAATTAATTTTTTATAATTTAATTTTCTGAATCCTAGGTTTAAAAAGGTTGATTTGACACTTGTCAAGTCACATCTCTCCTACTTTATGGAACGTTTTCTAGCATGAATATTAACGTACGTTAGTGTTGTGATAAAAAATTCTAACCTCGTGTGAGACATCGCTAACATGTGTTACCAGGCATATACTAAACGAATATAATAAAAGAACACATAAAATGTGTATTTATTTATGAAATGATAAAAACGATCATAACAATCAACACTAAAGCATATCAAAAAAACATTTAATACAAACATAATTATTTGTGAATTTTCCAAAAAAAAAAACTATCATAACAACATAGAAAAAATCTAGCTATGCTTCGTTCTTGATCTTCATCATCATCTTTAACTCAAAACATCTCTTCACCTAAAAAAAGGTAACACGTTTTAGTTGGGCTCTACAAAACACATAATGGGACATCAATGACATGTGTTAGTGTATTCTAAAACATATGTTTTACTGAAATAACGTATGTCATACAAACCTTAACACATGTTAGTTGGGTATATACCCAACTATCATAACAACATAAAAAAATCTAGCTATGCTTCGTTCTTGATACCCATCTTCATCTTTAACACAAAACATCTATTCACGTACAAAAAAAGATAAAACATGTTAGTTGGCTTCTCCAAAACACATAATGAGACATCACTCACATGTGAGTAGTGTATTCTAAAACATGTTTTACTGAAATAACGTATGTCATATGAACCCTAACACATGTTAGTTGGGCATATACTAATGTATGTCATATGAACCCTAACACCAGTTAGTTAGGCATATACTAGCATTTGTTAGCATCACTAACATGTGTATAAACAACACCAAATCTGCAGTGCCAAGTGTATCATACACAATTTTACAACTATGTTAATACAACTACTCAAATATGATTAATAGGGTTTGAAATACAACAATAATAAATTTAAAAAATCAAATCATAACCAAGCTAAATCCATATACCAAAATATTATCCTCATATTCATGAAATATATAATATAATAAAAGACATCAGTAGCATGTGTTTGCATATTCTAAGACATATGTTTTACTGAAAATAACGTATGTCATATGGACCCTAACACCTGTTAGTTGGGCATATACTAGCATGTGTTAGCATCACTAACGTGTGTGAGCATACAAGACTCAGACCACAAAAAATAGACATGCACAATTAGTTTCACTTGCCAAAAAAAAATATTAAATAGAATACAAAAATATACCAATTTCTCCATCATCCATTAGTTTCTTTCGCTTGCGTTCTCCATTATTTGTTTCGTGAATAAAAAACATGAAACAAAGGAATTGCTTCAGAGATATAATTACATTCCTACACCTGAGAACCAACACTAGAACAGAATCAGAAACATGTGTTAGTATATACCAACATAAGAAATTACACACTTATTCATCAATCACCAAAATAATAATAATAAAAAAATAAAAAAGGTTAACATACGTTTTTTTTTTCATTCAAGCATTCGATCAAACACTTGGTATGCAACCAAAAACTATCCCCAAAAAATGTTATTAACTTATCATTATCTCACTGTATTGATACATGGAATTCCAAGTATTGTCACAACTATAAGATTTTACTTACAAATAATAATAATAATAATAATAATAATAATCCTCAAAACACATATCATGTTATTGATCTGAATTTATTTTATAACATTTTTAAACTGAAATTATTTTAAAAAAAATAACAAAAGTGTTCACGTAAAAACATCATTCACGTAAAAACTGAAATTATTTTATAATATGAAGATATTAAAACAGATCTTCTCGATCCAGATCCAGAAAAGAGAGGGAAGAGGAGAGAGAGAACCGTCGACCGGAGGTGTGGTTGCCGGAGATCCAGAAAATCTTGGTTTGAAGTAAAAGTTCTGGGCTTGAAAAGGGTTCTCTTTCCTCGATTACTGATACCCGATTGTGAACCACGATTTCTGTTACTCGATTACAACTGAAGAAGAAGAAGAAGTTGTTGTTGTGGTGGCGGTGGTGGCGGCGGCCATGGTGGTGGTTGTGGTGGTGGTGGTGATGGTTCTAGAGAGAGACAGAGAGGGAGGAAGGTAGAGAGGGTGTTGATTTGAATTTGAAAAAAAAAAATTGAAGAGAGAGAGAGGGGGGGAACAATATATATAGGGAGAGAGAAAGGGGTAGGGAAAATGTCTATTGTGCCCCTTTGAATATTATAGAATATTATAATATAATGGGTGATGTGGCACAACATGAACAAAGGGTTGGGTTTCTTGAGGTTTTTCATTTGGGAGAGTTTCTTGTCTATACTTCCACTATATATATATATATATATATATATATATAGGTTTAAGATCCTGTACAAAGTACATTTTTTCGTAAGAAGTGTGAGAAGGACTAAGAATTGACATGTAGACATCATTTTTTGGATTTAGAAATGATTTTTTAGGTTGTTTAAACTTGAAAAACACCAAACACGACAATCTAAAACACAATATAATGTATTATAGTCTTTAAATTTAAAAAACAGCTAAAACACACTACTTAGCGCTTAAAACACACTATTAATGTTCTTAGCATGGTGTTTTAAGTTTTAAGCCTAAAATACATTGTTTTCGGTTTTTAATTGTTATGTTTGGTGTTTTTATAGGCAAAACAATCCAAAACATCACGACTAAGTTCATAAAATGATGCCTAAATATCAATTTTTAATACTTCTCACACTTCTCACAAAAAAAAAAAAACAATTTGTACACGATCGTGACCCTATATATATATATATATATCAAATGGCTAAATTCTACATGACACTCATATAGCCATTTTCCTCCTTAAGAGTGTCATGTAGGATGTCATGTGGCATTAAGTAATTTTAGGAACAAAAAAATTTAAAAATAAAATTGGATTTTTCTCTCTCATGTTTCCTCCCATAATTTTTAAACGTTAACATCTTTTATCTACGAGATTTTTTAATGAAAAAAATTACACCAAATTAACAAGCGTTTTATTATATTTCAAAGGAGTACCATAGTGCTATATAAAAAACGGGGGAAAAACAACTATTTTTGTGGGGTTTTGTTCATACAGGAAAAAAACAAGTGTTCAGGTAATTCATTAATCATGTATAGGCAAGTCATTATTTATGTTTAGACCAGTAAATATGAATTATATTTTCAACCAGAGCAGAATATGTTACTAGAGTTAGAGCATTCTCAATAGCTTCCTCATCCCCCATTCACTCACCACTAATCACAAACACATATTACATTAAAAAATCATTACAATTTCTCTCTCCTCCACTCACAACCACTTTCAACAAATATTAAAAAATAAATACAGTTTTTCTGTTTTCCCTAAAAGATTCCCAAAGAACCCAAAATTTTACTGATAAAAAATAGATTCCCCATTTTGTTCACTCACAACCACTTCAAACCCCATAAAAAATTATAGGGTTTTATCTCACCAAAAATAAGAGCACTACAGTGAATGCTCTTATACATTGTTTTAGGTTATGTATCAACTAGCTTTTATCCCGGGAATGTCCCGGGGTTGAAAAATATAACCATTCTAATAATACTAATACTGATAGTAATAATCATTACTCTTGTAATTAAATAAATAAAAAATAATCTTGCTATAAGGTGACACCATATGTTGCAGTGTTGCGCGATTCTTTCTCCTAGCTTCTCTTGATGAAGTACACCTATCCATCTTTAGAAGAGTAAAATTCCAATGATAGCATGGCGATTGGGCTGAATTTCAACATCGTAGATAAGAACCTGGTTTAAAAGAAAAAAAACATGATTAATGAATAACCTGAACACTTTGTGTTTTTTTCCTGTATGAACAAAACCCCACAAAAAATAGTCGTTTTTTTCTCCGTTTTTTATATAGCACTATGGTACTCGTTGGAAAGATAATAAAACACTCATTAATTTGGTGTAATTTTTTTTATTTAAAAAATCTCGAATATAAAAAATATTAACGTTTAAAAATTATGGGAGGAAACATAAGAGAGAAAAATTTTAATTTGTTTTTAAATTCTTTTTTTTTTCTAAAATAACTCAATTTAATTTTAGTAATTGAGAATTGAGAGATAGAGAGATAAATTTAGGGTTTTATATTTATCTTTTTTTTTAATTAAAAAAGGAAATAATTCAAAAACACTAAAATCTTTCAATGATGATGCCACGTGGCAGTTTCATGGAAAGGTTGAAGGCACCATTGCACGCCACATCAGCAATGTTCAATTCTTTTATATATATAAATAGATATTAGTATGTTAGAGTTGTACATTTTTTAGCGTTTAGGATAGGTGTTAATATTAGAGTTACATTGAAGTTATACATTATTTTAGGTTATGTGTTAGTTTTAGAGTTGTACATTATTTTAGGTTATGTATTAATATTAGAGTTATATACTGTTTTAGGTTAGATGTTAACATTTAGAATTATACATTGTTTAATGTTAGGCGTTAACATTGGATATACATTGTTAATTGTTTTAGGTTAGGTGCTACCTGAAGCTTTCCTGCATGTAACTATAAAGCGCATCAGTCTATTTCATATGTAAAATTTATGTGTCATATTAGATTTCTCAACCCTAGAACACCCCCAGGGTATAATCTGGTAATTATTATATTTTTTATTGCTTAATTACAACTATTATCATGTGAATGTGAAGTCTTGTTTCAACGCGGTCCTTAAATCACTATTATCGAATCACCATAAGTCCATAATGAATAACCCACCAATGCAAAACACACACCACAAACCACAAGCCCTACAAGGTAACAAAACATACACGTCCGATGTAACACGAGAGCATTATCGCTAGTAATTTATAACATACACATCCAATATTATCCGGTGTTGTACCTTATGCTTAGGGGTAGGGTCGTCTTTGAAAACACTAAAAAAAATTTGGGCCTCAGACGAAAAATAATTGGACCCAAAATTTCGTAAAAAGGAATGAATTATAAAAAAAAATGAGTATGGTGCTAGAGTAAATGATTGAACTCGAGACTTCTACATTAAATTAACATGGTTTTTTCAACTCAACTAATAAGACTTTAATGTATAAAACACAAATATATATCCTAAATATAGAATTTAAAATTGGCTAAGTATTAATGAAAAACCCTATATTAGGGTGAAAACCGTGGAAACTCTGACTTCCCGAGTTTTTTTAGGGCCAGAAAAAATCAAAAAAACCGCTCGGCGCTTTTTTGATTTTTTTTTTTGGCTCAAAATGCTTAGAATTATGTATATTACATGCCCTAAAATTTTCTGGCCCTAAAAAGCTCGGGAAGTTAAAGTTTCCACGGTTTTCACTCTAATATAGGGTTTTCACTCTAATGTATATGTGTGTGTGTGTGTATTTTTAAAAACGTTCAGGCTCATTTGAGGGTCGGGCCCTGAGCTGGTGACCACCCCGCACACCCACCCAGCCGGCGTTGTTAGGGGCTTTCAAAAAGAAAATTGATTATTCACTTCTAAATCCAAACTTTCCATCTTTTGCAATTTAATTTCTTTGCAATTTTATCTCAAAGTTTTTCATTTTTTGCAATTTACCTCTAACACTTTTTTTTCTTTCAATTTTGGTCCTCGTATTTTTCATCTTTCGCAAGTTTTTAGTTTTATATTTCTTTCTAAACTTTGCGAGTTGACACACCGCAACGTACGCGTGGGGTTCAACATTTTTCATCTATTTTTTGTTGTTTAACAGGCTCGTCGCAACAGTATTATTCCCCATTTAATAGATTTGTTGAAATGAACGAGTTCTACATCGACTTAGTTATTATTTTCTATGTTTTATGTTTTTAGACTAATTTCTTCCCATTAACAAGGTGCAACAGACGTGCGTGGTTCAATGATTTTACATATGGTTTTCATTCGGTGTTATTTTTTTTAGTATGCCTCCAACACATGGATATCACCGCTTGTGATCGTCGTGTAACACAAAAAATTAATGAACTAACCGAGAAAGTAAGTAACATCCATAAAACTCAAGCGAAGTTGCAAGTGGCCATCGACGCACTATATGCGCGTTGCGAAACTCGCAAAGATGTTAAGGACTAGATTGGACTTAAATGTGTTATGTGTTAAAACAATTGATTGTAAATTTTTTAATATACATGTATATAATCAATGATGTTAGTTAAAATTATCCATTGGAAATTTTGCGTAACATTAATGTTTAATCAATCCAATTGATCTCAACTCCAACCCAAGTAGTCTGTATATGATCAATAAATATTATGTCCTGCAAGTCGATGCCTCGATACACCCTTGTTGTTTCCTAACAACAAGCTTTCCAAAAATAAATGACTTTCTAACAAGAAGATTTTTAGATCAACACCTGAGATATCCCCGAACTTCATTCTGTCTCCAAAACACAATCGGCCCCGTCAAAATGGAAACATAAAATAAGGAACTACGTGTAACCACAAAAACGGACCTTTAAAGAAGAACTCGATCCAGGACGAGTGTGGATCAATTTATCTGAGAATCTTGTAATCGGTAAAAGTTTTATTGTTGTATTTAGTTTCTTCTTTTATTTTCTAAAAAAATATTGTTATGTAATTTATATATTCTTATCAAACTGCCTATATCTGTCAATATATATGTAATTAGCGGGTTCTTATATGTAATAGTAGGTTCAAAAACATATATACCATTTTAACATTATTTGTGACTTGCCTAGACACGATTAACGAATTACCTAAACAAATTGTTTTTTTTTTTCTGCATGAACAAAAAGTCACCAAAAGCATTGTATTTTTTTTTCATTTTTGTATATCACCATGGTGCTCGTTTGAAAGATAATAAAACACTCGTTAATTTGGTATACTTTTTAAAAGAAAAAAATGTCGTATACAAAAGTTACTAACGTGTAAAAATTGTGTATGTGTGTGTGTGGGGGGGGGGGAGATAAGGAAACAATAAAGATAAAATATTAATTAACATATTTGAAATTTTAAAATCATAACTAAATAGTTATATTTATTAAAAATCTATATATCTCTACTTACTATAATAGAAGAGTCTTAAGTGACATAAGAAAGTTGAGGTGTCAAGTATCAACCATAGAGATATGCCAAAAATGCTTGTGTGATGCAAATAATGATGTCATTAATCTGGTTAAAATATTCAAGAAAATATATGGCCACTCATTAAAGGAGCTCTAACATCTGTTATTAAAGAACTCTAACATCTGTTGTCCACATAAAGTAGTGCCTTAACAGATGTTGATAACATATGTTAGTCCAAATTTCATCTTCAAATTCAAATTCAAAATCATTGACATTACTGATATCTATAAAAGAGGGAGAGTGAGAGAGAGAGAGAGAAAGCACAGTTATTTTTCATTTTTTTTTGTTTTCCCTCTCTCTTAACACAAACCCTAGGATCAACGATTGAATCCAAATGATTTTACATATGATATCTAATGATTGTGTTTTGATGAAACAGAATCCAAGCTATGAAAACTATATCTCCTCTCTCTCTCTTAACACAAACCCTATAAATCAAATCGATCAATGCTTCATTCCAGGTCTCACTTCTTTTTTACCATATAACTATTATTTTCTTACACTATTTTTGCCTTTTTTTTTTTGCTGTAAATTTGTTCATCCATCGTTCTTTTTTGTTATTGTTTGATTACTCATGAGAAGGTTAATGGTCAGCTAGTTAATGTTGGGATTAACCCGTTGAAGGTAAAAGCATTGTAACTCGTGGTGAAAGCATCAAAGAAGATCTAGAAAAATTGCTTCATCTGATGATGGAGAGTGGAAGCAGCAGAGTGGAATAAAGTATGAGTTCATCGAAGAAGATCTGGACAAAAAGAGTGTCGATCTTCTTAAATACATTCAAGAATCAATCAAGATCTTCTTCTACCATCAGCTGTAAGAATCCATCAAGTAATACTGAAGTTAAGTTCAAATGTTCTTCATGTAACATACCCATACTTAATATCTGTCTATGATAGAATAGGAGCCGTAACTGAATCGGATTAACCGAGTCAAAGTAATAACTTCGCTACTAGTAGCCTAGAATTAATTTGGATAAGCTAAATTAGTAAATCATAAAAGGCACACTAGCATGACACTAAATAAGTTAGTGATTAACAACAACTTGAATAATTGAGGGGGCCAAACTTGTGCATTATGATAGTAAGATGGAGGCGTCAAATTGGGCACATAGAGAATGTCAATAAATTCACAGGCTCCATCTTCACCACACACACATACACAAGGGGCTCTTCAAAGGAGAAATCAGGATATTAGGGCTAAAATCAAGTTTATGAAATCTACATGTGTAATAATTTGATCATCTAAGGCTTCCTCTATAACTTGGTAAGCCATTAAATTATGTTTTATGCTCTTTTAACTGTCAATTGAGAAAAACCCATATTTTGAAAAGTTAATTAATCTAAGTTCTATTGGTTCCTAGAGGTTAGTCATGCCTATGGGAACCTTTCCTATGAAGGAATTAGTAAATTTCAATAAACTTAAGAATCATGAAGAAAATTGGTTTCAAAAGAAGTGGGTTTGTCCTAAGATGAAACCCACAAGTTAAAAGTGCTTTATGTTGTATCTAGAAGGAATGATGTTGAATTAATCTCATAGCATTGGTCAATTAGTGACATTTAGGCAAAAACTTAGTCTTGGGTAAGTGAAACTAAGTAATAAGAGATGTAAATTTTATGAATAAATAATGGCACCCGCCAAGTGCTCGATTGAATTTCAAGGTAACTAAATTGAAGCTACACTTGTTGTCAACTATCCTTGGGGAATAATGTCAAATGGCAAGTACAAATGAGCCTTGAAATGAATAATTAAGGTTATTGAACAACATTCCTAATCAACATAGGAAATTGTCCTTTAGGTGGCGTGGAAGAAAGCTCCGGAGTCAAAGTGCTAAGGACACGAAGCACAAAGTATCCTCTTAAAGGCAAGTCTTTCGGTGAACTAATAATTTAGTATTCTTGTACGTGGTTTGTCGTCGCATTAGATGATAAATTGTTGGACCTTGGAAAGGAATGGGTTAGGATTAGGCGAATGGACATGTCTTGAAAAATCCGGCCACAAAGTCCATCTTGTGGATTGGAATCTCAATTGGAAGTTCCGATATCATACAATGAGAACCCGAGTTGTATGAAAGGCCCTACTCGGAAATATCACTACCCAAACCATCCCAAAGTTAGATAGGTGCTGCAAATGGGTCAAGAAAATATGCAGGATTTTTATGTTTAAAACTTGCTAACCGAATCATGCCCATTGATGGGTTAAGAGTAGGTAAAACAACCGAAAGGAGTCCTAAAACCAGGTCCCAAAGGTCCGAAAGATAAGTGCGAATGTAGGAGTATGTCTTGGAACCCCTAGGAGAAACAAACGAATGCTTGACATCGAGTTTTAATGGTCGAATTTACAGCATTACAATTTGCCGAACCAATCCGTAAGCTACGGTTCGAAACCGTAGCTTACGGTTGGAAAGGGGTGTCATTGATCGTAGGTCCCCACCGTAGCCTACGGTGGCCAGCCGTAGGCTACTTTCAAGAGAGAAATAGAACAAACCCACTGAATTGTCACCTATGGTGGGTGGACCGTAGGCTATGGCGGGGATCATTCAAAAAAAAATTTATTTGTTTCAAGCTACTCGATTTTCATGGCAATCCCCGTTACCATCCGTTTGTCACTCAGGAGTCTTTAATTTGACCCCGAATGCTCTTTAAATTACTAAATTGGATTCTTTAATTCTTAATCCACTCATGTTTTGTTCTAGGTGATTAATTGAAGGCGCACGGATGCGAAGATCAAGATCAATGAAGAACCAAACACTCAAGCTAAATTTTGTGGCGCTTCCGCTTAGTCTAGTCATTTTGAAACTAACTTAGAAACTCAAGGCTTGTTTTGATGGGATGTAGAATCCATAACATAGTTTTCTTTTGATAGTCAGTCTAATCTTGTGGATAACACCATTTAACATGAGATCGTGTTTTAATTATGATAATCTTTTCTTAATTAGTTAGTAATCTCGTACTTAGACACTTAAGGGTCTTACAAGTGGTATTCAGAGCCCAAGGGTAAATGGGATATGCATTTGGTTCAAGCTTGATCTTCAAGTTCGGTAAATAGCTAGTAAATAGTTAGTAAATCAGAAACTGTAACAACATTAAGATTGTATGGTTGGTACAATCTAATATGATTCGTTATAACATGAGATTGTATAATTGATGTAATCTTATGCAATTCGTGACAATATGAGATTGTATAGTTGATACAATCTAATATAATTCGTGACCAAATAAAATTGTATAGTTGATACAATCTAATATGATTCGAGATAACATGAGATTGTATAGTTGATACAATCTAATGCAAGCCATGATAACACTAAGGTAATACATTCGATAAGATCCAGTGTGAATACAAGGGCCGAAATAGGGGTCGGCCCATCGAATAAACTCTGAAGAATTTGTTAATCTTTCGGTTAACAATGGCGGATGAATCATGTTGTGATCAAACGCCTGTAACCCGAGGGGAACTTATGCAAATAATCTCCGGGGAGATTACAAAGGCACTACAAGCAAACATACCCCAGATCACAACCGGTATAAAGACTGAACTCTTAGCATCCATGGAAGAAAGGATAATTGAGGTGAGAGAAACACTGAAGCAACCCGAAGTAAACAAAAGAAAAACTTCCAATATGATAAGTTTGTGGCTTGTAAGCCAAGCCAATTCAATGGAGAAGTCGACCTGATAAAATGCCAAAGGTGGTTAGCGGAAACGGAAGAGATCTTTGACCGAATAGATGTCAAAGATCGGGATCGTGTACCCTATGGCACGACTCAACTAAAGAGCCATGCCAAGGATTGGTTGGATCTTCAAAAGGCGAGGGAACAAGTAAAAGTCCTGACTTGGGAGGCCTCTAATTGTATAGCCCATCAGTCGTGATCAACATAATTAGGGAAGAGTTGCTCCATCTTAGACATCCGGGGGAATCTATTGATGAATTCTCAAGAATCTTCATGGAATTCTTCACCAAACTGCCAAAAACTGCGAGATGTTTTGGAGCCATCTAGGTTGTGGAAGTCCGGTTGACCAAAAGCACCCACTTCATTCCGATTCGTGGGCCATACACATCCGAGAAAATAGCGGATGTTTATACAAACCAAATAATTGCTCGACACGGGGGTACCCATGTCAATCGTGTCTAAACAAGACACTCGGTTCACTGCTCGTTTCTGGCGAGAGTTCCAGGAACAAATGGGTACTAAATTGTTTATAAGTACCGCCTATCACCCACAAACCAATGGTTAAAATGAACGAACCATCCAAACCTTGGAAGTCATATTGTGGGCATGTATAATTATCTTCGTGGGTAGTTGGGATATCCATCTACCGTTGGTAGAATTCACATACAACAATTTTTACCATGCGAGCATTGGCATGCCCCCGAACGAATTGTTATACGGGAGATAATGTCGGACCCTGGTATGTTGGGGAGCAGTGGGCCCTCATGAACTCACACACAAAGACGTTGTTTTAGCCACACATGAAAATATCCAAATCTTTTGTGCACACCTCAAGGCCGCCCAAGACCGACAAAAGTCCTATGCGGATAAGTGGAGATCACCGATTGAATTTCAATCAGGGGATTGGGTCATGCTGAAAGTATCCCCAAGGAAGGGAATTATTCGATTTAGGAAACGAGGAAAACTAGGTCCAAGGTTCATTGGGCCGTTTGAAATTCTAGAAAGGGTGGGTAAAGTCGCGTATCGACTCAAGCTACCGGCTGAGTTAAGTAGTATACACAATACCTTCCATGTTTCCCACTTGAGGATGTTTCTAGCCGATGAATCATCTTATGTACTATTGGAGGAAATTGAGATAGACTCCAAACTAAATTATATAGTCAAACCTGTTGAAGTCCTTGATCGAAAGGAGAAACACCTTCGAAACAAGGTAGTTGAGCAAGTCAAGGTGAAATGGGAAAATGGCAAGGGATCGGACACCACTAGGAGTCCGAGTAAGAGATGAAGCTGTTCTACCCTTATTTATTTGGTACATTCTTTGTTTTGCAGACGAAACCCTTTTTAAGGAGGGTGGAGTTGTAACATCCCCAAACTTAATATCTGTCTAAGCTAGAATAGGAGTTGTGACTGGCTCGAATTAACCGAGTCAAAGTAATAACTTCGCTACTAGTAGCCTAGAATTAATTTGGATAAGCTAAATTAGTAAATCATAAAATGTACACTAGCATGACACTAAATAAGTTAGTGATAAACAACAACTTGAATAATTGAGGGGCTAAACTTGTGCACTATGATAGTGAGATGGAGGGGTCAAATTGGGCACATAGTGAATGTCGATACATTCACAGGCTCCATCTTCACTACTTAAACACACACATACACAAAGGGATCTTCAAAGGAGAAATCAGGAGATTTGGGCTAAAATCAAGTTCATGAAATCTACACGTGTAATAATTTGATCATCTAAGGCTCCTCTATAACTTGGTAAGACATTAAATTATGTTTTATGCTGTTTAAGTGTCAATTGAGAAAAACCCAGATTTTGAAAAGTTAATTAATCTAGGTTCTAATGGTTCATAGAGGTTAGTCATGCCTATGGGAACCTTTCATATGAAGGAATTAGTACAATTTCAAATAAACTTAAGAATCATGAAGAAAATTGGTTTCTAAAGAAGTAGGGTTGTCCTAAGATGAAACCCACAAGTTAAAAGTGCTTTATGTTGTATCTAGAAGGAATGATGTTGAATTAATATCATGGCATTGGTTAATTAGTGACATTTAGGCGAAAACTTAGTCTTGGGTAAGTGAAACTAAGTAATAAGAGATGTAAATGTTATGAATAAATAATGGCACTCGCCAAGTGCTCGATTGAATGCTAAGGTAACTAAATTGAAACTACACTTGTTAAGTCAACTTGCCTTGGGGGAAAACGTCAAATGGCAAGTACAAATAAGCCTTGAAATGCATAATTAATGTTGTTGAACAGCATTCCTAATCACCATAGGAAATTATCCTTTAGGTGGTGTGGAAAGATGCTCCGGGAGTCATAGTGCTAAGGACGCGAAGCACAAAGGATCCGCTTGAAGGTAAGTCTTTCGGTGACTTAATAATCTAGTATTCTTGTACATGTTTTGTAGTCGCATTAGATGATAAGTTTTTGGACCTTGGAAGGGAATGGGTTAGGATTAGGCAAATGGACATGTCTTGGCAAATTCGGCCATAAAGTCCGTCTTATGGGTTGGTACCTCAATTGGAAGTTCCGATATCATACAATGAGAACCCAAGTTGTGTGAAAGGCCCTACTCGCAAATATCACTACCAAAACCATCCCAAAGTTAGATAGGTGCTGCAAATGGGTCAAGAAAATATGTAGGATTTTTGTGTATAGAAGTTGCTAACCGAATTATGCCCATTGATGGGTTAAGAGTAGGTAAAACAACAGAAAAAAGGCCTAAAATTGGGTCCCAAAGGTCCGAAAGATAAGTGTGAATGTAGGAGTATGTCTTGGAACCCCTATGAGAAACAAACGAATGCTTGACATCGAGTTTTAATGGTCGAATTTGCCACATTACAATCAGCTAAACTCGAGCCGTAGCTTACGGTTGGAAAGGGGTGTCATCGACCGGAGGTCCCCATTGTAGCCTACGGTGGCCAGCCGTATGCTACGGCCAAGAGAAAAACAGAACAGGCCCACTGAACTGTAGCCTACGGTGGGTGGACCGTAGGCTACGGCGGGAAGCATTCAAAATTTTTTTTTTATTTGTTTCAAGCCACTCGATTCTCTTGGAAATCCCCGTTACCATCTGTTTGTCACTCGGGAGTCTTATATTGGACCCCGATTGCTCTTTAAATCACTAAATTCGATTCTTGAATTCTCAATCTACTCGTGTTTTATTCTAGGTGATTGATTGATGGCGCACGAATGGAAAGATCATGATCAATGAAGAACCAAATGCTCAAGCTACATGTTGTGGAGCTTCTGCTTAGTTTAGTCTGTTTGAAACTAACTTAGAAACTCAAGGCTTGTTTTGATGGGATGTAAAATCTATAACATAGTTTTCTTTTGATAGTCAGTCTAATCTTGTGAATAACACCATTTAACATGAGATTGTGTTTTAGTTAGATTTAATTGCCAATTTAGTCCCTGAGGTTTGTCAAAAATTGCCACTTTCATCCAAATCTTTTTTTGGTCAATTTAGTCCTTGTGGTTTCATTTTTTTTGTCATTTTAGTCCCTGAGGTTTGTTAAAAATTGCTACTTTCATCCAAATCTTGTTAGTCCATAGGGACTAAAATGACAAAAAAAATAAAACCACAGGGACTAAATTGACCAAAAAAAAGATTTGGATAAAAGTGGCAATTTTCGACAAACCTCAGGGACTAAATTGGCAATTAACTCTTTTAGTTAAGACAATCTTTTCTTAATTAGATAGCAACCTCATACTTTGACACTTAAGGGTCTTACACTTCAATTGATAGTTTGATACATAGATATATGACATTTTGATTAATGATGATATTTGTAACTTTGTATTTGATTATTTGTATGTTTATATATTTTTTAGAAGTTCAATTGCTAATGTTTGATTGTTTGTAAGATTGAAAGTTGTATATCAAGAGATATTAGGTAATGTTACTGAATATATTAACGTCTGAGAATTACAACGAGTCGAACCTCTGCAGCAACAATCGACCCCTCTCCTCTGCTCCTCTGCAACAGGAATTGAACCCCTCTCATTTGCTACTCTGCAACAGCAATTGTCCCTCTGCAGCAACAATCGACCCCTGCCCCTCAGTCCTCACTTTAGTAAGTTAAGTTCAAATGTTCTTCAATTGATAGTTTGATACTTAGATATATGACATTTTGATAAATGATGATATTTGTAACTTTGTATTTGATTATTTGTATGGTTGTATAATTTTTGGAAGTTCAATTGCTAACGTTTGATTGTCTGGTGTAAATATATGATTTGTCTTGGATTTATCTCATATTTTATTATTATTAAAAAGCTGGACATACACATAAAGTTGGTAAAAATCAGTAATAAATTGCAAGTTGGTTTCTAATTGCTCCTACTTTAAAGTTGGATTCAAAAACTGCGAAGAAGTGTTTTACGCAATATAGTGAACTTGCAGCATCGTCTTTCTCGTGCAGATGCAAATGGAGAGACATGCCTATAGAAAAAAGTCCTATTTAAACTAATATCTGTCTACACTCCTTAATTCCAAGCCATATAGCTGCTGATTATCTCCTTGATGAGACTACCAATAAGGATCATTTTATTTATCATAATTCTGAAAAATATTATGCTATATCAAGAAACTTTTATATAGGAGAATAAAATAATAACTATCCATTTGTTAACTACAATTACAGTGGGGTTCAAATCTTAACTTGATGCGTGATCGTGTCTTGAAACATAGAGATCACATGGAATATCTGTACTTCACTTTCATGTTTGTTCTTAGAGCTGTGACAAAAGTGGGTGCTCTTTGCTACTTTTTTACATGATTACTTAAACAAATTTTCTTGCCGATTTTTCTTTTCTGAAGTATGTGTCATATGTTACAAGCAACTGCCTATTTGGATCTGTGACACCCCAGGAACACACCTCATCAAGGACGATGAGACTCTAACAGGGGGTGAATGTGACATCCCAGGAAAATCCCACATCGGCCGTTGCCAGGAGAGATCCTTGGTTCATAAGTAATGTCTTGCCTCTTAAATCACCAACGCGTTTTGGGGCTTAATGTTAGTGGATGAGAGGAGAACTTCACAGTTAAGCGTGCTCAGGTGGCAGAAATTTCAGGATGGGTGACCTCCTGGGAAGTACAAGGGGTGAATGTGACACCCTAGGAAAATCCCACATTGGCCGTGGCCAGGAGAGATCCTTGGTTCATAAGTAATGTCTTGCCTCTTAAATCACCAACGCGTTTTGGGGCTTAATGTTAGTGGATGAGAGGAGAACTTCACAGTTAAGCGTGCTCAGGTGGCAGAAATTTCAGGATGGGTGACCTCCTGGGAAGTACAAGGGGTGAATGTGACACCCTAGGAAAATCCCACATTGGCCGTGGCCAGGAGAGATCCTTGGTTCATAAGTAATGTCTTGCCTCTTAAATCACGAACGCGTTTTGGGGATTAATGTTAGTGGATGAGAGGAGAAATCCACAGTTAAGCGTGCTCAGGTGGGGGAAATTCCAGGATGGGTGACTTCCTGGGAAGTCTCCACTGGGCAACCAAAAACAAATCCGTGAGCTCTGGATGGGCAACCCATCGGGGAAAAGCGGAAAATATTGGTGGTGAAAGGGGCCAGGTGTTACAAATGGTATCAGAGCCACTCCTGTGCCGTTCGGGATGATGGGTGCACACCTCATCAAGGACGATGAGACTCTAACAGGGGGTGAATGTGACACCCAAGGAACACACCTCATCAGGGATGATGAGACTCTAACAGGGGGTGAATGTGACACCCTAGGAAAATCCCACATCGGTCGTGGCCAGGAGAGATCCTTGGTTCATAAGTAATGTCTTGCCTCTTAAATCACCAACGCGTTTTGGGGCTTAATGTTAGTGGATGAGAGGAGAACTCCACAGTTAAGCGTGCTCAGGTAGGGGAAATTCCAGGATGGGTGACTTCCTGGGAAGTCTCCACTGGGCAACCAAAAACAAATCCGTGAGCTCTGGATGGGCAACCCATCGGGGCAAAGCGGACAATATTGGTGGTGAAAGGGGCCGGGTGTTACAGGATCAAGTAGAGTATGAATCAGGTAACCATATTGCTTATTTTATTTGATCAATAAGAGTATGACTCAAGTAACCATATCGATTTTTCTTTTTTGTACTTCGCTTTTCTAGAAGTTGAGCAAGCTTCTTATTTGTACCACATTTAGCTCAGTACGGCACTTGATAGAGCTCAAGCAGTAATTAGTCATTTAGTTAAGCACTCGAGCAGGTCAGCGAGTCAAATTCTTGGTGTTTATAAGTTCATTTATATTATTAGTGTTACTAATTTTACCTGCTTTAACTAGTTTGTTATACCTTACCTGACCTGGCCCGACCCGACCCGACCCGACCGACTGCATCATCAGATAGTGAAGTTTAAGGATTCATTTGTAGTTATATTTTAGTTGTTAATCTCTGACTGACGTGTTGGACCATCACTATGTTTAATTACAGTCGAACTGTTCTTCTGCGAAGGGCCTCCGTAAGGTCAACAACATACTGGTCAAATGTGAAAACCATATAAAATCATGTTTATTACAATCACACTAGCTCAACTTCATTATCAATATGGAGGAGGGAGAAGGAGATGGGAAAAGAAGGTTTGATTATAGCCAAAGAGCTCAAGAGACTTGAATCCAATCCTATTCGACTTGACTGTTGCATCAAGTCTCATATCTCTCACCTTCTCAAGTCCGACTTCATCTCTGTCCTTTTCAAATTTCAAAGACAAGACCTCGTCTTTCTATCCATAAAGGTGTGTGTCATTGTGCATATTTATCTATGTTTAAATATTGTTGATTCAATGTATGATCTATATTTCATTGTGCAGTTATATGAGGTGGTGCAGAAAGAGATATGGTACAGGCCTGATATGTTCCTTTACTGAGACATGCTTATGATGCTAACAAGAAATAAAAAAGTGGACGAAGTGAAGAGGATACTACAAGATTTAAAGAATGAAGAGGTACATTTTGATCAGCATATATTTGGGGACATTATAAGGTCTTTTTTGGATAGTGGATTTCCATTGGAAGCAATGTTTATATATGATGAAATGAGATGGGCTCCTGACCCGCCATTGTCACAGCCTTATCGGGTCATTATGTAAGGGCTTTTACCATATCCAGAACTTAGGGAAAAGGTGAAACAAGATTTCTTGGATGTTTTTCCTGATATGATTATTTATGATCCGCCCCAAGACCTGTTTGAAGATGATTATTCAGTTGTTTGAAGACGATTAGTCATTTACTTATTTGAGAGCTCAGTTCTTGATTCGGCAACTGGTTCATGATCCTAAATTGCAAGATGCATGTGCTCTTACATTTGATGAGGCTGAACTGTGGCAAGGTCAAGGTGGGCCGATACTCAGGCAGCACAATCAAAATCAGTTTCGAAACATTAGGTTTAGCTTCTCTGAATTCTGAATTTTTTATACTTATGGTCTTTCAGCATCATTGACATTGAACGTGCATATGCCCAATGGAGGAACAAAGTTACGAAATAAGGTCGTAATATCTGGCCATTTAACTATAAATGGGTCAATTTGGTTTATGTTATATTTCTAACAGCTCAAACGAGATATAACAACCAAGTTAGCTAAGAAGAAAGTGGTTCAATCGGATCGAAAGTCAAACAAAACATGATATTAATGCATGAAACCTATTAAAATGTCTATTATTGTAATAAACAATTATGTAGTATTTATTTGTCGTTTTTAAGTTTTCATAAAAGATACCAACCCGTTTTGATCCATGCTAAAAAAAAAATGTTTTTTGATCTGTTACCTACAATTCACCAGGTAAATGTTAACTATAAGTGGCGTATAGGTCCATTTTCTTCTTAGCTAACTTTAGGCCGAGGATTTTGTTTTGCATAAGCAATTAGGTAGCTGTTTATCTTTAAAATCTACAAGATGTTTACCGATTATTTGCAAGTACATGTTTCTTTGGAGTCTTGAGTGTTCTTTATCACCAATCAAAATACAAGAATTTCTTCTGATTGTATAAATACTGAATATGGTTTTAGTTAACAATTACTGAAGAAAATGCCCGTTTTGACAATGTATCCATATTTGTTTTTAGAAACTGATACAAGCTTTGTTAAAGTCCAAAGTCTGTTAAAAAGCAAAATTGTTGAAAGGTCTGTTGAGATTTAAAGACTGTTGAAGACAACATCTTCTGATGAAGAAACAGATTCTACTTGTACTATTTGGAAGGATGCTACTATTTGAGAGCTAGTTGGTGCTGATGTTGCTATTTGGAAGCTGGAAGCAAAGAAAGAGGCAAAGATTTTAGAGTTTTATTATATTTGTTTTACGTTTTTGTTGAGCTATGTTTTTGGTTTACTATAATTTTGCCATTTGTGGAGATAAAACCATGGATTATGTTATGATTTCATAGCACAAAGGTATATAATTTAATGTAATAAAGTTTGCATCTTTATCAATGTTTTTAGATTAACTTTAAGAATTCATATGGATTTTGTAATTGAAAATGAACTAGTTTGACAGTAAAAGTTAAAACAATATTTTTATAATGATTGAAAATGTATTACTATAATGTTCATGGGTAATTGGAAGAATTGTTAATCTTTTCTTGAGGATTATTGATGAGTCCCAAAATTAGCAGGTTTTACATACATGTTTTCACCTATTTATCACCCAAAATCATGCTTTTATCTTGGTATTATCACGGTTTGTCTTCTTTTGATGATAATTGCAGCTATTGAAGGTGGGAAGTGAAAAGAAGTGAAAACCAGCATAAAAGACAAGGATTTGAAGACTTTAGGAGCTGATCCAGATGCAGCACGACTGCGCTTACGACAATGCATGGTCGTGCACCTATCCCAGGTCAACCAGTCAGCATTTCCAAGTCAACAGGAGGCAAAATTGAGCTTTACAGATGAGCACGGGCGTGCTCCATCCCTTGGTACGGTCATGCTCCCTTATGCGTGTTCCCCAAGGCTTAAACCGACTAAAACTGACAAGACGGTTACACTTTTACAGATGCACGGGCGTGCTCAGGAAGGAAGCACGGGTGTACCTGCCCTAGTACAAACAACTGTTGCATAAAGGACTCTGCAATCGTACCTATTGTCGAGCATGGGCGTGCCAGGACATAAACATGGGAGTGCAATGGCTGATTTGCCTATAAATAGAGGCATCCACTCCACATTTTGGGCATCCCCTTTTCACCCGAGTTTCTCTCACACTTTAGCCATCTTGAGGGTCTTGTAAGTGACCGCAGGAGCCTTGGATCACTCCATAAACACTACTTGATTGAGAGTTGAGAGAGAGATCACTACAAATCATCCAAAAACCCTCTTTAATCCTCAAAACAACCACTACTATGTGTTCTTCCAACACCCAACTTAGAGTACAAGTTGTAAAGCCAATGTTTGGCTAGGATATTAGAGTGTTGCTAAGGTGAAGACTTTATTGGTATGGATTATATAGTTTATATTTGTTGAATGGTGTTTGTGTTTTTGTTTAATTCTTTTTACTTAAAACTTTGTTTGATGAATTAATTAACTAATTACTTAGTCTTTGGTCTTTTGGGTGTCTTGATAGGAAGTGGAAGGACTTATGAGTGTACCCATGGTGTGTAACAACCCATGCACTCATAAGCTAACCTAATCCCGAAGTAGTGATTAGCCCATTTGTCGGCAGAAATACACACACTTAGTGGCTTAATCCTCTACTATCAAAGATCTCACTTAGGGTCGGTACGATCTTTATACTCGGTCATGGTGATAAGCTAAGTCTTTACTTTGCGACTTAGCTTCATTGTCTACGTGAAAGCTTTGGCGCAGGTCAAGGATTGGTGAACCCGTGTTGAAAGAAAACGGTCTTTATTTTCATTCATTATTGTATTGCCACACAATCAATACTAGGCCAATCACTTTTTAAAAGGTTAATTAATTCAAGTAGGAGATGCACGTGTTCTGGTTAGTCACGACTCACCTATGATATCAAGTGGCAGCTTGTTCGGTCTTGCTCCGGCCACCGGCAAGTTGTCTACAAAAGTTATAAGCAATTAGATGTCTTTATTGCAACACTGGGAGCTGGATTCTTCGGGGTTGGGTATACACAGTCTTGAGTAGTTCGTCCCTCATTGTTGAGAGGTGAGATTACCGGTTTGGGAGACCCTCACTTTAATAATAAGAACACAAGTTGTTATGCGAAAACGGTCACCTCTGGAGAATGCACCTTGCAACTCCAAGTTAAGCATAAGTGTGCAACCTGGATACACCACTCAACTAAGTAATCACTATTAATGTTTCCCAAGGATAGTCGGATCCCAAAGTAGCACTTCTTTTTGGTATTGATTTATACTTTGGTCATTCTCGTTCTCTCTTTCTTTATTTTATCTTTTCTTTTATTAAATTTAAAACTTCGATAAGTGTCTTAATTTAAAAGTCTCAACTTAATTAACCTTTTTCATCGAGTCTTGACACTTCCTTCGGGAAGGTGTTAGTTTTAAGAAAAGGACGTTTAAGAGACTTAATCCACACGACATCAATTATCATTTAGATGATGATATGTTTATGGAACAGACCTTAGTAACAGTTGTTTGAAGCAACAACTGTTTGAAGCAAATTGTTAAATCAACATCTTTTCAGACAGATCTCTTTAACAGACCCATTGTTCTGGAACAGATCTTAGTAAACAGACTTCACTTGCAACAGATGATTGACTTCTTGATTTGTTGTTTAGTAAACATACCTTAGTAAAGTTTGCATCTTTATCAATATTTTTAGATTAACTTTAAGAATTCATACGGATTTTGTAATTGAAAATGAGCTGGTTTGACATTAAAAGTCAAAACAATATTTGTTTTAATGATTGGAAGTATATTAATATTCTGTTAATGGGTAATTGGAAGAATTGTTAATCTTTTCTTGGGGATTATCATTTAGTTGATGATATGTTTATGGAACAAACCTTAGTAACAGTTGTTTGAAGCAACAACTGTTTGAAGCAACAATTATTTCAGACATATCTTCTTAACAGACCTACTGCTTTGGAACAGACCTTAGTAAATAGACTTCACTTGCTACAGATGACTGACTTCTTTATTTTGTTTGTGTAAACAGACCTTAGTAAAGTCTGTTTACGTTCTCTATAATTGGGGACTGATTTCTTACAAAATGATATAGACTACCCATGTTTTCACACAGGTATTCACCTAGTATAGTATTAATAAAAGAAAGCACTAAAGCTGACATGGCGCTCAATGAGTCCATCCTCCTTTTGGGTGTGCCACGTGGCATCCTTCCCCTTATTTCCTTCCAAATTTTCTCTCTCTCTCTCTCTCTCTCATGTCCCCCCCCCCCATAATTTTTAAACATTAATAACTTTTATATACGAGATTTTTTAAACAAAAAAATTACACCAAATTAACGAGCATTTTATTATCTTTCGAACGAGTACCATAGTGCTATACAAAACATGAAAAATGACTTTTTGTGGGTTTTTGTTCATACAGGAAAAAACACAATGTGTTCAGGTAATTCATTAATCATGTCTATGCAAGTCGCTAACTTTGTTCAAACAATAAATATGAATTCTATTTTCATTTTGAGCAAAATAGGTTAAAACCACTCATCTAAAAAAAACTACACCTTCAAGAGCACCAGCTCAATCACGCCCCGCAATGGGTTCTTCTGGCTTTGTTTCTCATCCAAACGTACTTCTTCTTTTTATTATACATTTTCATTCTTATTCACATAACTAAAATTGTTGTTTTCTCATATTGTAGTACATTAATTTCTAGGTTATATCATAACACATATTTTAACACTTCATATTAGATTTGTCTAATACCGAAAAGCTTTCGGGATATAATCTAGTAAAATATAATTAAAAGAGAATTTTGAAAGGAAATTAGAAGGTATGAAAGCTTCACCTAGTATCATATGTCACACCCTTTTTCGTTTATTATATATAGATAACTAGCTGATTACCCTGGGAAGGTCACAGGGTTGAAAAATCTAATATGACTTAATAAAAAATGATAAAAGAAGAAAACATACCAAACGTAAACTCAGTCATACGAATCAGCATTCAACCACAGAACATTCATGCAATACAACACTATCAAAATAAAATGTTACAGTTAGTTTTGAAATTACATAAGTTGGAATAAAAATTGTAGTTGGGGCAATAAAGTACTATAGTGTTGGTGTTCCAACTGTTGATTTTGGCTGTGAATGTAGCTTAGAAGACTACAGTAGAGAATTTACATATAAAAAAAAATCTAGACTATGTGAAGTAAATTGTAGCTAACCTTTGAGTAACCAAAATCACATATCTTTAATCTTGGAGCACGACTTCTATCTATCAATGTGTTTTCTAGCTTCAAGTCTCGATTACAAACTTGTTGCAACCAACCGAGGTAATAGAAATTGTTAAATGTGTTCATATCATTACATCTTTAAGTTCTATAAATAGCATACTACACATACCATAGCATGACAATAGCTGACTCAGGATATTAACTGTTGAAAGAAGAATTGGGCCTGCACAAAAACTAAATTAGCAAGTCTGGAAAGCCGCTTTTGTTAGCTTTTCATGTTTTATATAATTACTTATTATTCAACAATAAAGAAAGTTATGCGTGACATGATAGAATTACCTCATCCTCACTGAAAACGCTCTGCATTACAAATCCTGGCGAATAGCTCCCATCCAGCAATGTATTCCATAACAATTGCTAGATGAGTTGGGGTAAATATCACTTAAAGCATCAAAATATGAACATAATTAGTATTCAAATCCCAATTTAAAGGATAATAATCAAATCTAGAAAGGATGAATGATATTAAACCTTTTTAAACCACACTATATTAGGATGTCTCAAAGGCCTGTGATTAATGATTTCTCTTTGGACATTCTCGTCTATCTGAAATTAAACAACAAAGATTATTTAACATACTAAACAACATTATTAATTTCAATTTTTATAATTTTGTACCGGAAGTTTGTTTCATGTTAAACACTTTATATCATCAACATATGAATAATAGTTCTTTTTAAAGAAATAATATAAACCTCTAATTAGAAACATTCATGATTTAATTATTATTAGTATGTTTCTTTTTCCTATTTGTTTTACAAATAAATACCAAACATGACATTAAAACATGTAAGATTACAAAAAAAAAAAAAATAGCTTGCCAACAGAACAACGGAAATTTTGGAATATGAACGATCTTTTAAACTTTTACAAATTGTTATTGTTATTGCTATCAGTGATGTCGACGGTATTCAGACCACTACCAGGTTATTGAGTTGTAGAAGCCGCCATCTCCCTTTGTTCAACCGTAACCGTCGCCGTCACCCTAAACCTCCACATCGGAACCCCAGTCGGAAACCCGGACCGCTGCTACCATCATCTTTCTCTCTGTTCTCGTCGGTTCCTCTGTTTCTTTCTCCTCTGTGTTTCTCTCTCTTTGCGTCTGCCTCTCTCATATCAATGGGTGTTGTGTGTGTTGCCAAGGGTAGCGCTGCCATGTTCCTCTATCTGGTTCTACCGTCTCCCTTCCTCTTCGGTTGCTTTATCTCTCTTCCTATCTCTCTCTCTCTCTCTCTCTCTCTCTCTCTCTCTCTCTCTCTCTCTCTCTCTCTCGGCTCTCCATAAATCTAAGTTGTGTCTTGAGAGAAGAACTGTGAATTTTAAGTTGAGATTAATTAGGTGTTTAGGGTTATTGTGATGGTGAAGAGAGAGGTGGAGATTAATTGGGTATTTAAGGTTTGGGTTGAAAGAGAAGATGTTTTATATGTAGGTTTTTTTTTTTTTTTTTTAAAATCATACAGTGTGTCACGTGGCACGTTTAAGGGGGGGGGGGGGGGGGGTTGAGGCCATCATTGAATGTCACGTCAGAAATATCTAATATGACAACATAATTAATTACTTGTCAATATATGATTTTTTTTTATTATTATTATTAAACAAATTTCTGCCATAAGTTATCATATTCAAATATAAAAAAAAAAAAAAACGAATCTCTGCGCTGAGGTATAAATCTAGTGTCATTACAAAATATTATATAATGTCAAATAAATTCGTAAGTTTGTAATCGATCATTCTAAAAAGAAATAAGATGAAATAAGGAAAAAAAAAGTTATTTATTGAAATATCGAACGCATTAGTCTAAGGGTTATGTGATGCGTTAAAAAATTAATGGGTATATGATCGGGTATATAGTTCGGGTATTTGGGTATGTGGTTTCGGGTAATTGGGTCGGGTATCACCTAATCCCAAGCCCGACCCAAACCCACAATTTTTTTTTAAACTAATCCAAAACCTGACACAATACATGTTGGGTTACAAAAAATAGTCGTTTTTTTTCTCCGTTTTTTATATAGCACTATGGTACTCGTTGGAAAGATAATAAAACGCTCGTTAATTTGATGTAACTTTTTTCTTTAAAAAAAACTCGTATATAGAAGATATTAACGTTTAAAAGTTATGGGAGGAAACATGAGAGAGAAAATAATAAAATTAATTCTTTTATATATATATTTATAGATTATAGATTTTTTTTTGTTTGAAAATAGATTTATAGATTATAGATAATAATAATAAATAGATACTGTAATAGATTTAATAAATATCAATTCTTTTATATATATTTATAGATTATAGATTATAGATAGATAATTATAGATTATAGATAATAATAATAAATTATCTGTCTATATATACATACCTATACCATCAATAACCACAAAAGACAGACGGAGAGTCCATGGCAGACCAAAGTAATGGAAAGATGAACTCGAAGATTTATAGGAGGAGTCCCAATATAAAGTTTACAAAGCTTTTCATCGATGGAGATTTTGTGGACTCTATTTCAGGTTCAGAAAGACCCCCGCCCTTTTTCTTTTCCTTTTTTTCCACCTATTTTTCTTCTTCAGTCGCATGTTATTGTAAATTGTTGTTACTGTTTTCTTATTATCTTTAATTTACCAAGTTTACTCTTTAATTAATAGAACATGAATTCTTTTTCGAAAAACAGTTAACATATTAAACGATGAATTTGAGGCTCCTATACATGATTCTGGCGACCATCTTATATAGCATGAGAAAATATTGTTTTCAACACCTATATTTTCATAACCATATTTAGTATATAGAAATTATCACAAGTTAGTGTTACAGACCGATCCAGTGACGAGGCTTAGTTGGGGCGGGGGACGGCCCCGAATTTTCGTGCAGAAGTTCCGATTATATAGTATTCGTATAGAAAATTTTGTAAATATAGGGTTTCGACCCCCCGAAACTAGTGACTTCCGACCCCCCGGTGACTTCTGACCCCCCGAACCTTCGGGTCAAGCTTCGCCACTGGACCGATCATGTTAATATCCATAATATTGTTTAACCATCTTTCAAATATATAATCTTTACAAAATCCTTTTGTTGATATTTACTTACTGATATAACGTATCAAAGGTATGTAGTCTAATTAATGGTATATGTCAAGGAATTTAATTGGTACCTTTATTTTGAATGGTGATAGTTCAAGTCCTATTATGGGCGCGCAGTTGTAATAGGGTTGTGTGAGTTTGTGGTAAAAAAAACCACACTTATTCATAAGGTAAGTATGTTTAAATATTTTGTGCTTCTAATTGAGAAGTCATAGTGTTGTATTAATGATAAACTATTAGGGTGGGGGTGTTGATTTCTGGTAATCTCTCGGGTATGGGGTAGCCAATCGGTACAACATCCCTTGTTGTTCGAGCGAAAACCGAAGATGTTGCTGGGTGTGTAGGTGAGAGACATAGAGAGAGAATAGTGGGTAGTGAGTATAAAATGGTGAGACACATGGTTTAGGGTATCTTAGGGCGCAACCCCCCCCCCCCCCCCCCCCGCACACACACACACAAATTAAGATATTTTAGGGTATAGATGAATTGATAATGTGTGATCAGTAGAAGTTAAGATAGTTTCTGTGACTACTTCCCCACCTTTAGGATTGAAGTTTAAGCAAGTCATTGCTCTTTGATTCATAGTTTTCTAAAGAGTAAATAGCTAAAATCGTCCCTGAGGTTTTCCCAGTTTTGCTAGATCTATCCAAAAAAAGGTTTTTTTCTCACCAGAACCATTGATCTTTTCTAAAAGTTGCTAGATTCGTCCAAATCACTAACTTGGTTAAAAACTAATGGAAATAGAGGGGTAGTTTAGTCTTTTCCTTATTTATGTAGTTTTGATATTTTTTGCATTGTTTTTTTATCTTCTTAACGTGTAAAAAAAAAACCCAATACAGTTCTGATACTCTAATCACATCCCCCTGAACCTTAATTACAGCAGCAACAACGTTTAACAACAAGAACAGTTAGAAAGTAATAGTATGCTTTCAATGTAATTCACCGATAATCTTTTTCAAATCCAAAAAAGGCCTTTAGAATCACTCGTATTCAACTTTGATAATTACAATTCTCGAATAGTAATTATTATTTGTAACATACTCAACTACAAGTCACTTAACTTTCATTAACTAGTATAAAAAAAAAAAAGAATTCTTCCAATTACGACTTATTGATTTTTAAATATTGGATGTATTGTTCATTATATGAAATTATGGATCCACCCATCATACTGCAAATGAATAATCACTAAATTAATGTTTTAAAAACGAAGTATTATATGGTTTAGTGGTCTGCAATTATACATATAATAGTTTTTAAAACAGTGCAATAGTTCGGACCACCATATAATAGTTCGGTTTTTCTAGATAAAAAACAATGTAAAAAATATCAAAACTAAATAAATAAGGAAAAGACTAAAGTACCCCTCTATTTCCATTAGTTTTTAACCAAGTTAATGATTTGGACGGATCTAGCAACTTTTAGGAAACCTCAATGGTTTTGGTGAAAAAAAATCATTTTTTGGATGGATCTAGCAAAAGTGGGAAAACCTCAGGGATAATTTTAGCTATTTACTCTTTTCTAAACAAGACTATAATGTTTTATATAAATAAAAGGAGTATATGCACATGCCCCGGCCTGAATCAATTCACTTAGTATTTATAGAATTGCTTTGTATAGATTATATTTACGTTTTTGTATAGAATAATATTTTTTAAAATAGTTAGCGTTTATGTAAATATTATACATTGAACATGGAAATATTTTCCTGCCACTCTTAACTTGAAAAATAAAAGTATTTGAAGTTAGCCACCATGTGTAGTGGGAGGTTTTAAATTTAAGACCCCCTTTAAAGATTGGTTCACGTGGCAGTACAGTCAGCCGAGGCTTTAAAATAAAATGGGATGAAGTGAGTGCTTTAAATTTAAGGCCTTCATTATTATTTTATTTTATTTTTTAAAATTAAAAAAATAATAACAAGAGAGAGAGACATTGGGAAGAGTGAGGTGAAGAAAGGAGATTGGTTGTTGGTTGTTGTTCACCGGCGTTAAAAATTTAAGGCTCCCGCCCCATTTTGTTATTTAGCGCCCCATGTAATGATGTTGAGGGCGCTAATATGGTTTTAGTGCTCATATTCGCGCCCCACTACGGTCCTGTACTCTTAGTGAACATGGTATCTATTGTAGTTTGTGTATCGAGGTTTTAACAACTCTCTCTCTCTCTCTCTCTCTCTCTCTCTCTATATATATATATATATATATATATATATATATATATATATATAGTAGATGCTATTAGTAGATGCTACTCGAACCGCGCTTTTTCTATACATATCGGCATTTCGTATAGAGGTTATTATGTCAGCAATAGTATCACTACTCATAATTAATTAAAATGATTGGTGCCTCCAAATTTGGATATAATCAACATGTTTTTTTTTTTTTTTTTTTTACGTATTGGTTTATGAATATATATATATAGAAGCAACATGATTGCTTTTAGTAATGGTTTTGATGAAAGAAATCAAAAGTCGTAGTTTACCAAACTAAAAAAAAAAACAAATGACGTATTACCCTATTTCATAAATTACATAAAAGTTTACTGGTTTAATATATTAAAAGATAACGATGATATGGTGATGATATGAATATTCCATATATAATTATATTGCGTGCCAAAATTGACAATTTTCATGCAGTTAACCCTTTTCTTTATTATAAAGTAGGATAGGGTGGCCTAGTGGTAAAAGGGCCGGTTCTCTCTTTGGGGGAGGCGGGTTCGATTTCCACGGGAGACATGTGATGGATACCCCCACCCTTGTGGTGGGGTAGGTGGTTGGAAGTGATGGAGAGACCCTTGACCCTTGTGGTCATGGGTTCGACTCCTAATCCCTCCAGGTTTTACCGGTTCACTACTGTCGTGCCTTCGGGCGGGTTTGTGGGCTGGGTTTTCCCTGGAACAGGAGACGGGTGGGCCGAAGGGCTCTGTCCGTACGGACTAGAGGCCGTCTGGGGCCCCTTTCGGCCATTGGGGGCCGCGTACAGAGTACCCGGCAATACTTTAGTTGATCGTTAAAAATATATATATATAAAGTAGGATAGGACCTCATATATTAAGCATACGGGTAATTGGATAAATGTTATTTTATATATTAAGCTATAAATAAGTTATATTAAAAAAACCATATATAGTTTTTAAAAAAAAAACTTTAATTCACTAATCACTTATTATAATGTTTTACTTTGCTTTTTATTTACTATTAGGTTAGAAACATATATAACATATGTGCTTGAATCAATAAAAGCAAAATGGCTAATAACAAGTGGGAAAAAAAATAGAATAAATAGTTAAGAAAAAATATTAAATAATAAGAGACAAGTGAAAAAAATATATAATTTTATACTTTTATCTAATAGGAGAGTAAGAAAGAAAATATGATTATTATTATTATCCAATATGAGAGATATATGAAAAAATAAAGGTGAGGAGAACCAGAAAGTGATATGTGTTGTAAAAGATTTGTATTTATTATTTAGTTAAAATAAAAACTATTAATAATAAGATATTAATATTTTAATATAATTATTATTGTAATAATTTCTTTTTGAATAATAATAATAATAATAATAATAATAATAATAATAATAATAATTGAATAATATGTGGCTCAGTGGTAGGCGGCCCGGTTTCTCCTCGAGAGACTTGGGTTCGATATTGGCACCATTTGGGAGACATCAAGCAATGACGGTGAGAAATTGTGGTCCTAGTGATGCAAGTTCGATCCCGAGCTGACCCGGTTTTATCTGGCTGTTACTCTAGCGATATATATCGTGTGAAGGCAGTATGGTTTCGGGTGGAAGCCGTCCTACCGCTTCAGCGTGGACCCAGTTCAAACAACATAGTCTGGACGAGTAAGGTAGGGCCTGTCATTGCACCAGACTATTATCTAGACAGGTGCGATGATATATGCCGTGCTATGTGAAAGAAATTCGTCTTAAAAAAAAGGAAAAAAAAAAAAAGATAGTGATAGACTGATAGATGATATTAATTAGAGTCACAAGTAAGATAAAATACGATTTTTTAGTATCAGATAACATTGTAGAATAGGTAAAGTGTATGTTATTCAATTCCCATCTCAAATATTGTTTTCGGTTGATATAACATACAACCAGTGATGTTTACGGTAATTGATTTATTAATCCCTTTCATTTGTTTAATTACATTTTTTTTTTAATTATTGTAAGTAACATCTATATTCATATTTACATATATTAATAATAATAAAGTGATTGGGGATAGGAACATATGTCTGGCTATCCCCACCCTTGAATTCTCGTAAAAAAAAAGGTTATAAATAACCTATTTCTTTATTAATATAATCTTTATTTTTATCTTTTTGTTTATTATTAATTAGTAAATAATAAATGAAAATGTTATGATTATCTTAATTCTCTCATATCTCATATGAAATAATATTATTAAATTATAATTTCACGCTTATCTCTTCTTTATTTACTATTTATTTTTTTAAGTAATTATGTTCATATTTTTGCTTATTAAAAACAATTAAATATTTTATTGATCTAACATCATGTAATACTAAATTTTCTAAGCTAATAATAAAAAAATAAAATAAATATTATAACCCGTGTAATACACAAGTTTCTAATAAATTGTTTACACTAAGTGAAATTGTAAATGAGAATTACGTTTTCATTCAGAGCATAATAGGTTAAAACCAATCTTTTTTTAAAAAAGCTACACCTTAAAGACCACCGTCTCAATCACGAATTGCGATGGTTATTTTTCCCTCTGCATCTCATCCAAACGTAAATTCTTTGTTTAATATACTTTTCTATTTTTATTCACATGATTAAAATTGTTGATTTCTCATATTAGAGTACATTAACTTCTATGCTACATCGTAACACACACTTTGTTACTTCATATTAAATTTGTCTCGGCTGGGAAGATCCCGGGATATAAGCTAGAGTATTAATAGTTAACTCTACATCTAACTATTTAATCAATATATATAATCGAACAGGTAAAACCTTCAAGACCATAGACCCAAGCTTAGAAGAAGTGATAGCAAAGGTTGCCGAAGGAGATAAAGAGGACGTTGACTTGGCGGTAAAAGCTGCGCGACAAGCTTTTGATCATGGTTCATGGCCGCGTATGCCCGGATGTGTGAGTATTTTCTTAGGTCATGATACTATAAAAAGTTTAATAATTATCATATACTCAAGGTTAAGTTATCATACACAATGTAACAAAAATGAAAAATGTGAGAATGATACAACTACGTATCTTGTTTGCCTTTGGGTTCATATTCTTTTGATCTATATGACTTCTAATTCTTGTTATCGATAAAATAAAATTTTAATGAATCTAGTAAATTCTAAATTACTGTTGAAACATAAAATTATAAATTAAATTGTTGAAACAAATATATGCTTCTATTCTAAAGAAAAAATAGAGAGCGACAATGTTTGACTTCAAATAAAAGCAAACTACAAATGGTTATACCATAATATATTCATTTAATAAAAATGTTTAGTAAGTATAGTTTTCCTTAAACCTTACAAAATATTTCATCTTTGTTTGTTGTAATCAATCTATATGCCTCAAATTTTGTAGGAAAGAGGTAAAATAATGAATAAATTTGCTGATTTAATCGATGAAAACATTGAAGAACTAGCGACATTGGAGACCATTGATGTGGGAAAAGTTTTTAGTTTCGAAACCAACGTGGACATTCCTAGTATATCAAAAGAACTCCGTTATTTTGCTGGTGCTGCCGATAAAATTCATGGAAAAACTTTGAAATTGTCTAGTGAATTTCAAGGATACACATTGCTTGAACCAATTGGTGTAGTCGGCCATATAATTCCATGGAACTTCCCAAGTGCCATGTTTGTTCTTAAATGTGCACCCGCTCTAGCCGCTGGTTGCACCATGGTCATCAAACCTGCAGAACAAGCGCCCCTCTCAGCTCTCTACTTGGCCCATTTGGCTAAACAAGTAAGTACACCAGTGGTCTTGAGTTGATTGTTTATTTCATATGACTAACATTTATATGTTTTGGCAATAGGCGGGGATCCCTAATGGGGTCATTAATGTAGTGACCGGGTTTGGACATACAGCTGGTTCTGCTATTGCGTCACATATGGACATAGATTGTGTTAGTTTCACTGGGTCAATTGAAGTCGGACGATTAGTAATGCAGGCAGCGGCTGCAAGCAATTTGAAAGTTGTTTCTCTTGAACTAGGTGGGAAATCCCCTCTTTTGATTTTCGATGATGCGAATGTTGATAAAGCGGCTGATCTTGCACTCTTCGGGAGTCTTGCTAACAAGGTATTTCAAACTTCAAATGACCATATGAATATTTAAAAAAAAAAATGTTGATTTGGTCTAAAAGTTATACTACATTTGTGTGGGTAGGGAGAAATTTGTGTATCTAGTTCGCGTGTTTATGTTCAAGAAGGGTTGTACGATAAGCTTGTGGAAAAAGTGGTTGAGAAGGCGAAGACATGGGTCGTTGGGGATCCATTCAATCCCTCCACTCGTCAAGGACCGCAGGTTATTCTAACGGAATTTATTTGGTTCATCTTTAATATGAGATAGTAACATTACACTTCTATTTGTTTAGGTTGATAAGAAACAATATGAGAGAGTACTTTCGTATATAAATCAAGCAAAGAAAGAAGGTGCATCCATACTAGTTGGCGGTAAACCATACGGAGAAAAGGGATACTATATCGAGCCAACAATCTTTGAAAATGTTACGGTACGTGTGGAATACGAAGTTTTAAGTTCTAATTTGTGTTGTTGGTAATTTCCTATCATTGTCATCTAGGATGACATGCTTATTGCAAAGGATGAGATCTTCGGACCAGTTATGTCTCTTATGAAGTTCAAGTAAGAACTTTTTTTGCTTAGTAATTTACATCTTATATAATTAAACAAATATCATTTTCTTAGATTGTGATGCATAAACTACATTACAGGACGATTGAGGAGGCGATTGAAAGGGCGAACGCAACTACATATGGCTTAGCAGCTGGGATTGTGACTAATGACTTGAACATTGCGAATAGGGTTTCAAGGTCAATTCGAGCCGGGGTGATTTGGATAAACTGTTACCATAATTTTGATTCAGGGTGCCCGATTGGAGGATACAAAATGAGCGGGTTCGGTAAGGATCATGGTATTGAATCCCTTGAAAAATACCTTCAAACAAAAGCTGTTGTCACTCCTATTTACAATTCGCCTTGGTTGTAAATCTTTACCATTTTAGTGCACTAAATGTTTGTTTCTTTGTGAAATTTCGAACTACTTTAGTTTGGATAAATATTTTATATGATGTTTCATCTTAATGGCATTTGGAGTTTTCTACTTTAGTTCAAGTCTTTAAATTGAACTTCCTGTTTATGGGCCGAGCATAGAGATGCACAAAATGGGTTATATGAATGCCCACTTCCAAGTATGGTATGAATATTTAAACAAGGTATGTGGATAACTGGGTAGGGTTCGGTATATGTATTGAGGAGAAATAACCCAACCATACGTACCGACTAGGATAGGGTAGTGTATAGAACTCGATATTAATACTCAGATTTATAAAAAAAAAAAAAAAAAAAAAAAAAAAAAAAAAAAAAAAAAAAAAAAAATTATTATTTAATTATTTTTGAAACATAAAAAATGTTTAAAAGTTAATTAGGAGTGTGAGTTTAGAAAAAGAGATTCGTTCTCTCTACGAACAATTTTTTTATAAAATCTCGTCTAATAACTAATAATCTAATAGCTAATAATAAGTGAAGTTTTATTACGATACGAATACAAAACAAAAAGGACAATATACAGGATTGGTAGAAAGAGTTGTGATACCTATCTTGATCCAGGGAAACTACATGATCTAAAAGAATATCCAAATCCTAAGGATCCATAGGATTAATTGTGGATCCAACACAAAAATTAAAAGATTTGAGTTGTTTTTTTTTTTTTTTTTTTTTTTTGGAAAGATAATTTCATTAACAAAAGGCGCACAATTAGTCCTCAAATTAAGGACCAACCGGCGAACCGAACAAACAAATCAATCCAATGGATACGCATACCAACTAGGCCATTCTAGATCTTTCCATCTAGATCTATTACAAATCCAAAAAAAAGAAGTAAACTTTATAGTTTCCGCAATCTCTATCGGTCTTCGGTTCTTGTTGTTAAAAATTCGATTGTTGCGTTCATTCTAAATAACCCACATGGCCGTATAAATTATACCTTGCAGAATTTTTTTGGCTTTTTTGGACAGTGGAAAAGCATTTGGTATCCGCAAAATATCTTCCACATCGAAAAGTAAACACGGAGGTAAATGGCACCAATTCTCGATTCTATTCCATACTTCTTGCGGGAACGAACAACCCGTGAAAATGTGCAGAGCCGTCTCAGTAACATCCTGGCAGAAAATACAGCAATTGCTTTGAATACGGACTCCTCTTTTTATTAATTCAGTGATCGTAGGTAGGCGGTTTAAAATCGCCCTCCAAACCATAACCTTACATTTGAGAGGCACCCATATCTTCCACTTAATCCTCGGACGCTGAGCATTCAGATCATGGACGAACATTGCGGCCTTAGCAGACTTGACCGTGAACATACCATCAGCAGCAAGCCTCCATTTCCATGTATCCGAACCATCCCTCCATGCGCTATCATAAATCACTGAAAGAAGCTAAAATAACTCCAAGATTTCAACATCTGTGTGCGGGTTAGAACTCCAATCCCAGGACATGTTTTTAACGCCATCGGTAACCAAAATTCTATCGGCCACTTTCACCCATTTACGCCTTTCAAGTTTGAAAAGATCCGGGAACACTAATCGAAAGGGAGCATCTTTGAGCCACGGGTCACACCAGAAACTAATAGAATTACCATCACCTATATCCCCTCCAAAATAAGAATTAATAGAAACGCCGTTTGGAATTTTTCTATCACCCACTTTAACAATGCGTTTCCAACACCCATTAGACGAAGCAATACACGGAAGTAAAGCCCATGGTCTACTATTCCCGTGACAAGCGATAATAATTCTCTTCCAAAGACCATTGTTTTCAACTTTGAATCTCCATGTCCATTTTAAGAGGAGAGCGTCATTAACATCCTCTAATCTCGAAACTCCCAAGCCTCCTTTATTTTTAGGAGAAGTGACAATATCCCACGAAACCCAATGAATCTTCTTATCTACATTTGATCCCGACCACAAGAAACGCCGCATAATAGCCTCAATAGACTCAATAATAGCCTTAGGAGCCTTATAAAGAGATAGATAATAGACGGGAAGGCTTTCTAACACCGATTTAATGAGAATAATACGACCACCAAACGAAAGATTTTTTGCTTTCCATGACACAAGTCGGTGTCGGATAACATCCAACACCGGTTCCCAACTACAAAGCCGAGACATCTTTGCTCCCACTTTTATACCAAGATACGTAAATGGGTATCCGCCTCTTTTGCAACCAAGGAAATCCATCATAGCATCCACTTCGGCATCCTCCACACCAATCCCATAAATATTAGATTTATGGATATTAATACGAAGGCCGGAGCAAATGTAAAAAATACGAAGAACTCTAGCAATGCCTTGTATATTTCCTTTAGACCATTCACCCATTATTAACGCGTCATCCGCATAAAAAAGATGAGTTAATTCCAAATCATCATTCGTGAAGTCAATACCTTTAATAATGCTAAGGAGGTTAGCTTTATCTAAGAGCCACGATAAAGCTTCCATCACGATCAAAAAGAGAAAAGGAGATAACGGGTCACCTTGGCGGAGTCCTTTTTCACATTTAAAATCAAATGTAGGGGACCCGTTAACTAGAACCGCCGCTCTGGAAGAATAACAAATACCTTTAATCCACTCGCACCATCGAGAATGAAAACCCATTTGAGTCATAATATAAAGCAAGAAATTCCAATTCACGTTGTCATATGCCTTCTCAAAATCAATCTTTAATAAGAATGCCTTTTTATTTCTTCTCTTCAAACTATCAATGACTTCATTCACCATTAAAGGCCCGTCTAAGATGAAGCGGCCCGAGATAAAAGCAGATTGCGAGTAAGAAATAACATTCCCCAAAACACATTTCAGCCGATTAGCAAGGATTTTGGAAATCACCTTACTAATCATCCCAATCAACGTAATAGGCCTATAATCTCTAAGACCCAAAGGCGTTTTAGTCTTTGGAATCAAAGTGATAAAGGCCGACCCGCAACCTAGGCTAAAGGAACCAGAGCCGTGGAATTCCTGCAAAATATTTTTAAAATCCGCTTCAAAATAATTCCAAAATCTTTTAACAAATCCGAAGTTGAAACCATCGGGACCCGGCGCCTTATTCGAGACACATTCAAATACCGCGTTTTTAATTTCTTGGGTAGAAAACGGAGCCACCATGTTTTCGCTGACCTGCCAATCAAGCGAATTAATATTCGCACACATAAGAGTTGGCCGGACAGTGTTTCTTCCTTTAAAATGCTCCCGAAAAAACCGCATAACCTCTCTTTTGACAAAGGTGGGTTTAGAAACCCACTCGCCATTAATCATAATACCCGGGATAGAGTTTCGCGCTTTCTTACCATTCACCACATTATGAAAAAAAAATAGAGTTTTCATCCCCCAAAGCTGCCCATTTAATACGGGATTTCTGTTGGATATCACGCGTCTTCAAATACTCAATATCTTCAAGAGCTTTTTTACACTCCGTCCAAATCCACATGTCTGCCTCGTCCAAAACATTATTCTCCATTTGGCTTTCTATGACATCTTTCTCTGTTCTAAGGCGAGTTTCCTCCTCCACTTCTTTAGCACTATACTCTTTGAACCAATCTCTTAAGCAACTCCTCAGTCTTTTTAATTTATTGTGGAAATTAATATCCGCCTTCCCTTCGTCTCTCCAGCCATCAAGAATTGTACGAATCACCTGCACACATCCGGGTCTATCCAACCAAGAGTCAAAAAATCTAAACGGTTTGGGCCCAAAATTCGTGTCTTTAACAGAAAAAACCAAAGGCGAATGATCCGACCAATCTCTATTGATTGCCCTCACACTCGCATGAGGCCATTTATTAAAGACATTATCACAAACAAAAACCCGATCAATTCTACTAAACTTACACACCCCCTTTCGATTGGTCATGCACGTATACTTTAAGCCCTTTAAGTCATACTCACGCAAACCCACTTCATCAATAAACTGATTAAAATCGCGGGCACAAGCTGCATCGAAAACCGAGTCTTTCCTTTCATCCCTATTTCTAACCGCATTGAAATCTCCAAACAGAATCCACCACCCATGATGTTCGTCCATAAGATTACTAATTTTGGCCCATAAAACACGTTTACCTTCATTAGATTGAGGGACATAAATGTTGACGATGTTAAGACGAATCGCCCCTCCCAAAATAGTACCCACCACATGTAGATAATTCCGATCTTTAGACACCATATCTTTAGAAAAGACTTTAGGATCCCACACACACAATAAACCCCCCAAGTTACCACAAGCATCCACTTCCTCATATTCAAACCCCAAACCTCCCCAAAAATTGGAAACCAACGATGAGGAGAGATTACTAACCATCGTTTCTTGCATACCAATAAAAGAAATCCCATGAACATTTTTAAGATTTTTAATCCAACCCGACTTCCCTCTACCCACAATCCCTCGAATATTAATGGACAGACAATTCATTCTTTACCTCCTTGTACGCCTTCAGTACCAATAGCATCTTGAATCAACCTTTCTGAATTGCATAAATTAACACCAAGTTTCGACCCCAACTTGATAGTAGCGTCGATTTCATTGGTCGTCTCCAAAACATGTTCCACCTCAGATTGTTCTTCAAGTGGTTCAATAGGCTCTCCGTTAAGGATTGGCTGTGAATTGAGGTCCAAGTCATTGGGCCCATCCAAACTTCCACTCCCATCCGCGTCACCCATCAATTCTGGACCCAGGCCCAGTACCTTGTCTAACCCAAACGGATCGTCTTGACATTTGGCCTTTTTACCAACCTTAGTTTTTTCAATACTACTCGAATATGCTGGGTTGGGCCGGCCCATATTACCGAGTCCTGATTTCTTTTTCCTCTTGTTAATAAAATTTGAATTATCCACCATATTATTATTGTCATTTAAATGCTCATCAAAATTATACTGGTCAGCGGGCACAAATTCCTCCTCCCCATCAATTCCTTCCACATTTCTTTCCATAATACTAGGAGACTCATTAACGGCATTAATTTGATTGGGGGTTACCAAATTGAATGCCTCGTCCCCTCTTGCCGGAGAAGAGACTACATCCATCGGACCTGAGACGGTATCCGGCTCCATGATCGGAGTCTCCTCACCTACCTCTTCAACCTCCACATCCTTCTCCATGCCATGATCCACATTCTCCTCCATATTATGAGCCGATTCAGTTGGTACTTTGTAAAACTCCGGAACCCACACCTCGGCTTCTTCTGCAACCCAAATAACAAACCTCCGATCTCTCCAAACCAATGACACTGATTGAGCGATGTTCTTCTCCTCGCCAACTAACACTCCAATGTAATCGTATGAGAGATCATCGTCAAAGTTAGACCTCGTTGCCCGATGAACTACCTTGCCAAAAGAACTGCCAATCTCCTCAATGACTTCGTTGGAGATTAAGTGTAGAGGAATACCCGTAAGTTTGAGCCAAGCTAACCGTTCAAAGCCGAATGTCTGACCCCTCCACACGTCTAACTTGAAGAAACGTCCAATAACCTCCCGTGCCGCATTTAATGCATTCAGAGCCTGCAAATCGTCTTCAAAGGAAATCAACACGGATAACCCACCTAAGAACTGAATCATATACATTCCCGGGCAAATATCATGCATGATTAAATGAATACTCTTGAGAGCGTCTAAATCAATCATACGTGCGACCAAAGCTCTTCCATGCAATTCCCGAAACGCCTCGAATTCACTTTTGATGACAATACTTTTTTGAATACCCGCATCAGCAATCTTTCCCGTAAGAGTTTCAGTAAACGACCGAGAACTAGTGTAAAACGATTTAGGATTCCATGTAGGAGGCCTTTCACCGTTTCCTTGATTCCGGTTATTATCTTCTTTCTGTTTGGACGATGGTGGATTTCCGGTACCTATTTCACCTTCCTCCAACGTAAACCTAGCCACGTTTGCCTTAAGCCAACAATCCCCAATACGAGTCTTACAAATCAGACGTACTAATTCATCGCAATCTTTAACATCAAGAAACGAAACGAAACCGAACCAATTTCCAAGTTTGTCACGCTTCCTAGCGATATAAATGTCATAAATATCGCCATAAGACCTGATAAAACTGGATAAATCATTACCGCTACACTTATCTGGCAAGTTTGTGATAAAAACCTTTGTTAATCTTGATAGAATTTTGGCCGGAATGTTGGGCGGCCGTTGAGACATTCCTAGACTTTCGGAGCTAGTCTTCGAGTTTTTATTTGAAATTATTATCTATATCTATATAAGTTGGTATCTCTATAAAAATAATTAAAACTAATTTCAAAAACAAAATTCGTATAAGCAAAAATTATTTACTTTAGTATATGCATTACTAGATTATTCATCGGGAGGTTCTCGGGATAGACAAAATTCATAAAAGGAATAGATCGTTTTTTTCAGGGGAAAAAATTGTATAGGATCACCATTCGATAACTTGTAACATTAGTGATTTCTTTTCCAGTATATTATAACTTTTGGGGACTTAAAGTGACAATAACGCAAAATGGAAAAATCACATAAATCATAATTTAAGGTAATGTTTGGGTGGAATTTGCAATACCTGAAAGGTCAAATCCTAAACTAATAATAGCAACTTATTATGTTGGATTTAAAACATATTTATCAATTTTTTATTAAATTTATTGATTGAATTATCAATGTTTTATGTAATTTCCATTAGTTAAATAAATAGTTAACAATAATATTTTTTTTTCTATAAAAATAAAATTTGATAATCAGATCAGGAAAGTAAAAGATTTATAAAATTTAAATTTAAAGTAAACTAAAATATTGAAAGAGTTCTTTCATAATACTTCAAGCACCATATACAAAGTTTGGAAATGAATGTTTAAGAATGCAATAATACTTGACGTTTACTTTGACTCGAAAGTTAAAACCTCCATTGAAAAATAATACCCAAATTAAATTAGTGATCTCAAAGCTTTTGTAACTGAAACGCATATTAGTAGCAATAACAACTCGAATTTATGACCATAATTGATTTCTAAAACGTTTCAAAGATTATTAGGACTAACCTATTAACTACTAGGTTAGAGACCCGGGTATACACCCGGCATAACCCCGAGTCAAATAAGAACGTTATTTTATAAATATAGTGTAATATACAAGTTTTTATTAAGTATTACAAATTCCTATGAATTTGGGTTACTTGGAAAATATCATAAAAAAGTTTAATGTTATCCAATAAATTTCCATCTAGTGTATCATTCAATGAAATAGCGTCGGCTATTTCATATCGCTACGAGTGTATCAATGGCTTGCCGCTAGTGTCCGCTATTCGGTATTGATGCGAACACCCATAAAAATAGTACATGTAGTGAATACTAAGTCTATAAATATGAGAAATGTGAAGCAGGTACCTAAATTTAATCACTATTTCCATCAACCCATTACTATAATTCAAATGTTTCATCACAATTTGCAACCTGAACATCAAGACCAGCACATACATCAATTAAGTTACATAAGCATTCTATATGACCTTAACAATTGTCTTCAGTATTCAAGCAAGCATTTCTTTTATTAGGTTGATACAACGAATGAATTACTCGCTTACAATATTGTCACTTGATCAACTTAAAATATTCAAATTGATCAAGTGAACATGTCTAACATCTGGAACAGAACTTAGTAAACAGGCCCTACAATTTCATGATCAACTGAATTATCTATATGTTTTAAAGAGACACTAATGAAGGTAACATTGTCACACCCCGACTTTTCCCTTGTCGGATGCGACGTTTGGTGCCTTTGCCAGCGCAGCGGAAAGTTGCAACTAAGACTCTTATATCCTGAACGCCATTGCTAACCCTCTAGGATCCCCGATCCCAATATGCCGACTACTCCAACCGTGCCGTTACCAAAGTTTAAACCTGAAAGACATACTTAAAAAGTCAACATAAAGCTGGTGAGTTCATAAGTTTTTGCATAAATGAGTCCACAAGTTTTTATAAAAGAGTTTCCATAAGTCTGAAAAGATCATTCCCGTTAATACTATGTCATAAGAACGTTAGCTAGACGTTAAGTGTTTTTACTACTACGGTTGGGAACCCATTACTAAACGTGTCCAAAAGTTGATACCAGCCCAGATTGACTGGGCTACCGATGCCTCGGTAACCCGATAGGTAGAGACAATATGCACCCGCCCGGCCCCGCCGTCGAGTGGGGTTTGTGAGGCCCAATAGATCTATCCACATTTCCCTCGTTGTGCATGCCAGCACATTCATGGTTTCCCCCTGGGACTTTCCATAAAAGCCGTATAGTAATATAAAGTGCCCATAGTATAACATGATCTTTAAAACGATGTAAATAGTACTCATGTTTCTTTCCCGAATGTAAAACCAGTAACAACAGGGCCGTGACACTCACGCGCCCATTTCATTTTTCCAAAACTTTGTTTCGTTTTAAGTTCCTCAGTTTTTCATAAAAGAAGCATGTCTTCCACCCCGGAAACATTTATAAAACAGTAAAAAGTGGGGTTATGAACTCACCTTAATTTCCATGCTAAGCTAGCAAATAAAGTCCAAGCCTCGACGGCTTCCTCGTGCCCTATTACAACAAAGGACACCTTAAAGTCTAACACATATAAACCTAGCCTATAATCCGGCTAAAAGATAGTTTATCCAACTATCTAGACTCGTGTGCATAAATCGAGTACTAATATGTTTTAACTCGACGAACCGATCGTGACTTATCTTACTTATGCGTTAACACACGACATAGTACCCAAGTTGCGCACTTGTCACTATTTGTGTACACACCACGTTGGACTATTTTATGAAACGTATAACTTATCCCGAGCCGTAGCTCGCCTCGTTAGTCAAATAAATGCATTTGTCTTGTACGTTTACTTTTAGGAAAATACACTTGGCAAAAATATAATTCTTATAGTTATTAATTTCCAATTAATAATAAATGCTACATTAATTCCTAAAATCCGACATTTAAAGTATTCGAATCTTTGTTTTGCATAAAGCTTTCCCAAGTAAATACGACGCTTATATATTTTTGAATACGAACAATAAACATAGTTTCGTTGTCGAAAACCTTTCAAAAGCTCGTCATACTTGATGATTGACAAAACTATGTGTATTTGTTTCAAAATATTGTCCGGGATTCACTTATTATTGTTACAAATATCTTTGTCAAAAGTGTCGCGATTTTACATAAATACCTTTATTAAGACGCTTGGAAATTCATTTATAAGAACATACACAACGGTATTAACTTAGCCGCGCTTTGGATTTTATAAAATTTCGGCAGAGTCTCCTCTGTTTTTGTACGAACCAGACAACGCAAGTTGTCTAAAAATTCCCAAAATCAACTTCAAAACACAAGACAAACAAATCTATTTATCCGAAATTCCCAATCAACGAGACTTATACGTTTTGACGCTTTTATATAAACCACGCTTATTTGTATAAATACACAAAACAATATATATATTATAGTCCAACCAATTTAGTCCGATATCGATTTTATAAGTCACGCCTTTTAGTCACTATTACCGGTCGTCCGATATAATATGTAGTTAACATTTATTATTATTATTCGGTCCGTTCGCGAGTCAAAACTATTTCGTTCGAATCAATATATTTATAAATATTTATAATATCCACAATAATAATAACGAACACGAATTAAAGTATACCGATTTGTACGCGCGTAAACCGGAGCCAACTCGAACCGAACCAGATCTGACCCGTTGACCAAGTTTGACCGAGCCCGAACATGAACCCAAAACCAAATCTGACCCGATTTGACAAGACCCGTAACAGACCCATCTTGACCCGAGCCGACCCATTGTCCAACGAACAACCCGAGACCCGAAACCAAAACAAACACGAACTTAACTTGACCCGAACCACAACTGACCCGAGTCCAAGAGCCAGACTGCAACCAAAACTCCAACACTTGGGGCTGACCTGGTACACGACGAATAACCCGGACTGAACCAACCAAATCTGAACCAAACCCAGACTCGAACCAAGCCCGCCTGACCCGAGCCCAAGACCACGGCTAACACCATATCCGGACGCCCACCACTATCTCCGGCCACCCACCACCGAACCCGAACCTCTAGCCGAAAGCCCCGAAGAACCGACGCCCTGAACCACCAAACCCGGCCACTCTAACCTGCACCCGAGCCCTCACCACCAAGATACATCACCACCATGAACTCACCAAACCAACCCTGACCAAAACCAAACCCCCAAACCAGACCCGCCGCCGCCGCCGCCTTCTGCAACCACCACCTCCGGTACCCACAACCCAACCAACAACCATCACCGGCCCCTTCAACAACCACCAACCCGTCACCCCTTAAACTGAGCCGAGCCACCTTGAACCCGAGACCCAAACCCGATCGGAACCCAAACCAAACCCAACCCGGCCCCTGTGGGTTTTCCGAGCCACCACGCCGCCGCCACCACCCCCATGGTGGCCGGCCGGCTTCTGTAACAGAGAGAGAGAGAGGGTTAGCGTGAGAGAGAGAGAGAGAGGAAGAGAGGAAGAGAGAGAAGCGGGTTAGTGAGAGAGGGAATGGTCTTGTGGCTGCCAAAATGAAGAAGAAGAAGAAGAAGATAAGGGCTTTAAATAGCTAGGGTTAAAGTTAGGTAGGTAGACACCGCGTATCGAACCCGTAATCTCGCGAAACGTCTCGGTTTCTATTCTAGGCCCAATAATAAACTATAAAAAGTAGTCGGTTTTGTTCGAAATACAAAACCGAGTATAAATATAAATATTTTCGATGTCCGACGCGTGTTTTCAGAACACGCGTTTAAATCGCGTTAATTTAACCGGTCGCAGTTTCGATTGTAAAAACGATCAGTAAACTTCCGAAACTTAATAATTAACAATATTTAATATAAATATTTAATTTTTAGTAATAAAAATCACGTCGGTGTGGATCGGAAATTGCCGGGTGTCACAAACATCTCAATCCATTCAATGTTCAAACAAAAATATAGATCAACTCATAGATTACTGGTACTAATATTCCAAACGCAATTCTAGAAAACAAACATAGACGATTCAAAGAAAAAACTCAACAAAATTTGTTTGATCTTGCTAAATGTATAAGGTACATAACATAAAAAAAATATTAATCATAATCAAATGATTGAACTCTTCAAAGTGCAACAACGATTTGCCCAGCAACCTGGTCCAGGTCCTGTCGACCATTTGAAGTGATTCTTCACCCACTAAAACATAACAAACAAACCATTTTTGTTATGGAAACAAATTTTAGTAATGCATGTGAACAAAATAACACATAAACAACTGAAATGACAATGATGACTTACTCCTTGGGATCAATATCAATGGTTTTCATTGTTTCTAATTGTTGAAGAATGTGGCAGATCATAAGGCCATCCAAAAAACTCAAACTGAATCTACAATAATCAGTAAGAAAACAACATATTCTAATAAATTATATAAGAATTCACCTCACACCTTTTACTCCGGCACCACCAACTTCCTCTTAACAGAAACAATAGACGAAGCTCTATGATGAACTTGTCGTGGGTAGTTGTTTCCATGGCTGACTCATTCAGCAGCAGTTGCAACTGCTGTTGCTCTGTTGTATCTGGTGTTGCAACTGTTTAAGCAAACCACTGATCTTATATAAGTATACAAAACAGATGAGTGGCAACCTCTGATGAGTGATAACTACTGATCAGTGGTTTGCTTCATCAGAGGTTGCCACTCATCAGTGGCTATAACCTCATCAATGGTATTTCATCCATTCCTTTTCTGATCCGAATCTTTTGTGTCTGGTCTGTTTTAATCATCCCAACAACTTCATGATCTTCATCTTCTGCATCAAAGACTGTGAAACATCATTGAGTCAGAATATTATGTCAGAATATTAGCCTTCCAAACATCAATAATCTCATTTAATCGTAAAGTTTTTGGGGTTAATTTCTTATAAATTGCTTAGCATAATATATTATCCATAAATTCAATAAAAAAAACCTCAACTGAACCATAAAACATACCTAAAGACGGTGAATGGAGAATGACACAACACTATTTTCTATGGCAAACACACCTAAATGTTAAGACTTTCGATTGCCGCTTTTGATTTGGCGATGGGTTTATGTGGAATGAGAATGAAAATGAAGGTTGAATGGATTGTTATATTAGAGGGTTAAAATTCAAAAAGAAAATAACAATATATACACGGGTTTTAGGGTCAGAAACCTGGGTCATGGATCAGGTATTAGGAACCATACCCAAGTATCCTCTTGACTTAAAGATTCCACAGCCGATCTGTAGCCGCTATAAAGACAATCTCCATGGGTCTGGTACGTAAGGATTTTTTGAAAGAATCCTTTTATATTCAACACAATCAAGATATTGATTGATACAACCTGAAAAAAAAAACGGCAAAAAGAGAAATTTAACATATAAAATTTCACACAACAAAAGGGTGTGCTTTAACTTTTAAAGCCAAAATAAGACTTTTTAAGTTTCAAAATTCATACGGATTCTTTGTATTTCCAGGGAAATAAATGTAGGCGTGCTTCAATTTGTTTAGATATCAGAATACCAAAAAAGAAATTGTGTTAAATTGTAATGAAATCCATACGAACTATGAATTTGAATTTTTTATGTTTGACCTCAAAAGAAAAAGAGTCTTGAACTAAATTCAAGATGAAAATCGTAATCAACATATTTACCTTCTAGGGAGTTAGCAACACAATAGAAATTCTTAACCAGCCCAGATTGGATAGATGCAAGCAGACTGACACCAGCACCCAATGCAATTAGCAAAAACCGACTTACGGCTGTGTCAATAAACTCATTTGTGCGATACCCGGGTGCCATAATCCAACCTATGGAGCTTTATATGCTAAATGCCTAAAAAGTTATAAAATTATAATGATTATAATAATATTAGTAACAACTAAACAACGAATAGACTACATAATTACTTATCTTAATCACTTAGGTATTGGAACAAAACAATTCTAGCAAATCAAAAGTGCAAACTAAACAATTATATCTCAAGTCATATAGTAGCAAATTCAGAATGAAAATGATGGTGACCTTAACGTATTACTCATATGTATACTTTAACGTTTATATTTGCGACCCGTTTGAACTTAGACCACAAAAGGCATCACCATATTCATCATAAGATATAGCAGCTATTATACTCACACCAGGAATAGTTTATAAACCTGGGTGCCAAGGCGTGTGCCTCTTGGATATCTAAACACGTCTCATTGAGTCGCATCAAGCAGTCAAGCGATGGACCTCTCACTTGAGGGCGCCGAGGCATGTGCCTCATGGATATCTAAACACGCCTCATGGAGTAACCTCAAGCAGTCGGTTGAGGGTGCTTAGGCATGCCTGAAATGCATTTTTTAAACTGACATCAGCAAAAAGTCATGTACATAACGAAAGAAACGGGCCGGGAACACTTTCTTTCAGAATTTTAGGAATACCTTAAATATGACTTACAAATATATATTTTTGTAAAAAAAATATATTTTTTATTGAAACGATTGAATAGGTTTTATTATTTAAAAATACGTTTCGGATTAGCTGACATGTGGGACCTGTTCAACCAATTTGACCCGCGTTTCCATTAGACTATTAGAGATAAAGCATAATCGATGGCACATCTAGTAACAATCATATGGAACCTAAACAGAAATCAGATAGGATATACATACCATATTAAGTCTATCGTACGCATCAAAAGCCTCTTCTGTATTATCATCCTGAATATCATCTTCCATGTCACCATCTTTATCATTACTCATTTCATTATCCTCGGAATGAACATCATCTGCATATCAACTATGTCAAACCAACATTTTTGCGTGAAAATAATTTCTTAAAATGTAAAGAGGGAGACAATTCATTACTGACTATCTTTTCTTTTTAATGTTCTAAGATGTAAAGATACCTTCATTAAGGTTTTGTTTTGATCCTTCTTCGACAGGTCGAAATGAGGCCAAAGCAAACGCTTATTGATATCGCTACAATCACAATGAATCAACATTCGAAATGAGGCCCAAACAAAGCCTTATCCAACACCTTAAAAATACATGTTTATATATATGACAAAAAGAAAATGACTTCAACATTTGAATGGAAAACAAACCTATTTCCGTCATTTGCTGTTTCATTTGTGTAATGAGTAAAAGCGGGTAACATTTTGGTACCTAAATATGTCTTCAAAATTGCTATTACAACAAAACAATAGCATGATATCCACATGTCAAAATTAGACTTTAGCTACAAAGTACAATATAAAATGGTACTGATCATCACCTACACAAAAATAAAAATAAAAAAAAAATACTAAAATAAAACTTAAACTAAGTAGTATAAAGTAAAGAGTATAGAAAGGTAACCAACTTTAAGGTAATAAATAATGACCATAGGATGATTTGTTTTGAATATTGAAATTATTGGTCAAGAAACCTTAGGGCTCGTGATGCTTTTGATTTAATAATTGAGATATCTAGCCATTTGATTGTTTCCATTGATACTTGACTCTACATCATTATTTTATGCCTAACTGAAAATTGGTTGCTAAAATCAGAAAAAAGTGTAAAGCTATCAAACCTTTGTGTATAATTCCGTTGCTTTTACCAGTTGAGTTGCTGCCCTTTTCTCAGATTTGACTGCTGCAAAGTAGTTCCTGTGACACCCGGCAAATTCTGGTTAACAGCGTTGTTTAGATGAAAGTCTACCTTAGCGAGTCACGCGTATATTGTACTTAACTGGGTTAGTTAAGTCGGGTTATGGTTCGGGAACTATTGGTTAGTCTAGAAGATCATTGGATGTTGGTCTAGAGGTTCGTTAGATGTCAGTCCTTAACCAAGTGTACAAACGGTGACGATTTGTAGGATCGTCAGGGCATACGGAACGTACGAGTCTCGAGTCCCGGGAATTGGTGAACGAGTGTAAATATGTGTATTTACTTGTGTTATGTGTTTACAATCATTATGTGACTTGTCGGTACGTGAATATGCATTAACATATGTTAAAACGGGGTTTAACGCGCAAAACGCACAAAACCAACCCCTATAGGCGAGTAGGAGGCCTAATCACCTATAGGGGAGGCGAGTAGGGAACCCTAAGGGCGAGTAGGACCCTACTCGTGTATAGGTAAGGGCGAATAGGCCCAATTGCCTGAACAATCAGGCGATTAGGATTCCTAATCGCCTGAAACTGCTGCATACTCGCTAGTAACGGGCTGGACGACTAAAAACGACTATAAATACCATACTTAACCTCCCAAACTTCATTATACCAACCCTAGTCGTCCCATAACCCGCCCCAACACATAAACAACCTCTGGAAGGCGATTTTTGATCAAAACTCAAGGATTCAAGCTTGAATCATCATATTTTCATAATCCTAAGGTTTGATTTTCATCCATAACTCTTTATAAACGTTTTTAATCAATCCCTAATGGTCCAGACCTGTTCTTAAACGAAAAAGCTTTCTGAAAATCGTCAATAAGGGTTGTTAATCGGATTATAACTAATATGCATGCATTATGAGTGTGTATGATTAGAAAGCTAGGATTTTTATGATTCATGATGATGATTTGATATGTTATTATGATAGGTCAGTATTGATATTGATATTATGATGATAGGAATCTCAGTAATTGGATATTAGGGTTATGATTACGCGTGTTAGTATGATGTTGCATGCTATGTGAATGGTGTTTGGATTACTTGGTTGCATGCAGGACTGATTATACGAGGTTAAACGAAGGATTTTGGGTTAAACATGTTTAGGATAGTGTTTGGGATGATATTGGGTGGTTACACACGTTCTGGATCTGATTTGGAGCGTTAAACGCGCGAAAAACCGGAACAGCAAGGTTACAGGCGAGTAGCATTCCTAATCGCCTATGTTATAGGCGAGTAGTGTGCTAATCGCCTATAACATAGGCGAGTAGAGGCCTACTCGTGTGAAAGATCAGGTGATTAGCCCTAATTGCTAGTAAGTTCATGTGAATAGCCCTAATTGCTAGTAAGTTCATGTGAATAGCCCTAATTGCTAGTAAGTTCATGTGAGTAGCTCCTAATCGCCTATAATAGAGGCGAGTAGGGTTTCTAATTGCTAGTTGACCAACCTAAATGCTAGTTGACTTTTCCTAATCGCGTGTACTGCTGCTGTAAGTGTAAATTAGCATTCCGAGACCCGATTTAACATGTAGTAACATGCTAGGAACCCCGTAACATGTCTAATAACTTGGTAACATATATTTGGATGTAATTCGGTGATACGTGAACTATGTGCTATAACTTGTTGTGCGTTAACGTATGTTAAGTGTACTTGCGTTATTGTATGTTTTGGAGCGTAAACATAACACGGGGAGTCTCGGGTCACCAATGGGATGTCGAGTCTTGTACTTTGGGTTAGTTAAACAGTCACGGTGTTTTCAAACGAACTTGGTTATGGTCTGGACATCTAGGGACTAATTAACCTGCGGGTTATTAGTCTAAGTACTTGTAACTGTCGTATGTTAGGTCGCCGCGTTACGGGACTAGCATAGCAGCTGAGTTTACTCGGGTTAAGGAGTAACGCAACTTAAGGTGAGTTTACGGCCCCTCTTTTAAACTGGTTTTATACTTTCGGGGGAGAAAACATGTGTTAAAACGATTATTTGGTAACTACTGTCATACTATGGGTTTTCTATTGTGTACTACACGATCTTTGGAAGTCCCGGGGGAACCATGAATGTGTGGGTTTGCACAACGGGGAAATGTGAATAGCGCTATTGGGAGTGACCAACCCCGCTCGTCGACTTGGAGGGTCGGCAGGTGCATATTGTCTCAAACAGGAACAACAGGAACAACAGGAACTACATCGGGCATACTTTTGGTATTCGCGTTAGTAATGGTTTTCCAATCGTGGTAGTAACAAAACGTACGCCTAGCTAGCGTATACTGGTTTTCGATTATTATAGTATGGACAGGTGGACTTGGTACTTGGATACAAAACCTGTAAACTCACCAGCATTTTTGTGCTGACGTAAACTTTTACATGTTTTCTCAGGTCGCTAAGGTAGCACGACTGGACTAGGGCGCACGCGTCTGCACGGCGTCTAACTAGGGTTGCATGGTCTTTTGAACGTTGAACTATTATTTCATTGTTGAGATACTATTTTGAATAAGCTTCCGCTGTAAACGGGATTTTTAAGCTATGTTTTGAAATTGCATTTATATTCATTTAGACTTGTTTATTGTGATCGTTGGTTTGGATCCTGGTTTGTCATGCGCCTCGCGGTAAAACTCCGCAAGTGGATTTTGAGGGTGTGACAGATTGGTATCAGAGCTGAACAAATTGACCGTCAAGAACCGTTACCCTCTTCCACGTATTGATGATCTATTCGACCAGCTTCAGGGTTCTAGTTATTATTCCAAGATCGATTTGAGGTCCGGTTATCACCAGCTGCGCGTCAGGGAGGCTGACGTTGCAAAGACTGCTTTTCGAACACGTTATGGCCATTTCGAATTCTTGGTCATGCCTTTCGGTCTCACGAACGCACCGGCGGTTTTCATGGACTTGATGAACCGCGTCTGTAAACCATATTTGGACAAGTTCGTCATTGTGTTTATTGATGACATTCTGATCTACTCCAAGAACGAGACCGAACACGGGGAACATCTGCGGTTAGTTTTGGAACTCTTGCGACGGGAACAACTTTACGCCAAGTTCTCAAAGTGTGACTTTTGGTTACGCGAAGTTCAATTCCTAGGACATGTGGTTAATGAACTAGGGATTCATGTCGATCCAGCTAAAATCGAAGCGATCAAGGACTGGGGAGCACCAAAGACGCCAACTGAGGTGCGGCAATTCCTAGGCCTTGCGGGCTATTATCGTCGTTTCATTCAGGGGTTCTCGAAGATTGCTCAACCCCTCACCACTCTCACTCAGAAGGATAGGAAGTTCGACTGGGGTGAACCACAAGAGTCCGCGTTTGAGGAACTAAAGTCTAAACTGTGTTCTGCTCCTATTTTGTCTTTACCTGAGGGTTCTGATGATTTTGTTGTTTACTATGATGCTTCCATTCATGGACTCGGTTGCGTGTTGATGCAACGCGAGAAAGTGATTGCGTATGTGTCTCGTCAACTCAAAGTGCACGAGAAGAACTACACAACTCACGACTTGGAGTTGGGTGCCGTGGTATTCGCGTTGAAAATTTGGAGACATTACTTGTACGGTACCAAATGCACCATCTACACCGATCACAAGAGTCTCCAACACATTTTCGACCAACAACATTTGAACATACGGCAGCATCGTTGGATCGAACTTCTGAACGACTATGATTGTGCCATAAAGTACCATCCTGGCAAGGCGAATGTTGTAGCAGACGCCTTGAGCAGGAAGGAATCTACTAAACCTCGTCGCGTTCGGGCGTTGCAGCTCACCATCCATTCGTCGTTACCTGATCAACTCCGTTCTGCCCAGTTGGAAGCTTTGAAGGAGGAAAACCTTAAAGCTGAAACTATGCACGGTGCCGACAAGCACCTAGAGCGAAGGCCTGATGGCCTGCACTATTTCGCAGAACGTATATGGGTTCCTTTGTTCGGGGGACTACGGGAGCTTGTCCTTGATGAGGCTCATAAGTCCCGGTATTCTATTCATCCTGGTTCGGATAAGATGTACCAAGATCTGAAGGTGCTTTATTGGTGGCCAAACATGAGGTCAGACATAGCCTCATACGTGAGCAAATGCTTGACCTGTGCTAAGGTCAAGGTGGAATACCAGAAACCGTCGGGTCTCTTGCAACAACCTGAAATTCCGGAATGGAAATGGGAACGGATTACTATGGATTTTGTCACACAACTTCCTAAATCACCAAGCGGGAATGACAAGATATGGGTGATTGTCGATCGGTTGACGAAATCAGCTCATTTTCTTGCTATTAAGGAGACCGACACCATGGATCGTTTGGCTCGCCTTTACTTGAAAGAAGTTGTTTCTAAGCACGGGGTACCAGTTTCTATTATCTCGGATCGTGACTCCCATTTTACTTCTCACTTCTGGAAGTCTTTGCACAAGGCTTTGGGTACCCAACTAGACATGAGTACGGCTTATCATCCACAGACTGACGGTCAGAGTGAGCGCACGATTCAAACTTTAGAAGACATGCTGCGGGCATGTGTGATCGATTTTGGAAAGGGTTGGGAAGCTCATCTGCCGTTAGTAGAATTCTCGTATAATAACAGTTATCACACGAGCATCAAGGTTGCTCCGTTCGAAGCACTGTACGGACGGAAATGCCGTTCTCCTCTTTGTTGGGCGGAAGTGGGTGAGAGTCAACTCACTGGGCCTGAACTAGTGTACGAAACTTCGGAAAAGATCGTACAGATTCGAAATCGGTTGGCGGCGGCACGGGACCGGCAAAAGAGTTATGCCGATCAGCGTCGCAAACCACTGGAATTCCAAGTCAATGACAAGGTACTTCTAAAAGTCTCACCGTGGAAGGGCGTCATACGCTTTGGGAAGCGTGGCAAACTCAACCCGCGGTATGTCGGCCCATTTACGATCCTGGAACGGATTGGGCCGGTGGCATATCGACTTGATCTACCGACGGAGCTCGGTAATGTACATAACGTCTTTCACGTGTCAAACTTGAAGAAGTGTCTGGCTGACGAGTCTCTCATCGTTCCACTAGAAGAGATCAAGGTTGATGATCGTCTTCGGATTGTGGAAGAACCTGTGGAGATCCTTGATTACAAGATTCGTAGCCTACGTCACAGCAAGATTCGTATCGTTAAGGTTCGGTGGAACTCGGACCGGGGACCGGAATATACATGGGAACGGGAGGATCAGATGAAGTCTAAGTAGCCTCATCTTTTTCCTAAGGAAGCGTTCGAGTCGAGACATGTCTCTTCGGCAGCTGAATGAATCTCGGGTCGAGATTCCTTTTAACGTGGGGATGATGTGACAACTCGGTAAATCTCTCTCTTTTGGTTTCTATCTTTCGCTTGTTTCCTTCGTTATTTCTTTTGTTCTTTTGGTACTTGTGCAATTTTCGGGACGAAAATTCTTTTAACGCGAGGATGATGTGACACCCGGCAAATTCTGGTTAACAGCGTTGTTTAGATGAAAGTCTACCTTAGCGAGTCACGCGTATATTGTACTTAACTGGGTTAGTTAAGTCGGGTTATGGTTCGGGAACTATTGGTTAGTCTAGAAGATCATTGGATGTTGGTCTAGAGGTTCGTTAGATGTCAGTCCTTAACCAAGTGTACAAACGGTGACGATTTGTAGGATCGTCAGGGCATACGGAACGTACGAGTCTCGAGTCCCGGGAATTGGTGAACGAGTGTAAATATGTGTATTTACTTGTGTTATGTGTTTACAATCATTATGTGACTTGTCGGTACGTGAATATGCATTAACATATGTTAAAACGGGGTTTAACGCGCAAAACGCACAAAACCAACCCCTATAGGCGAGTAGGAGGCCTAATCACCTATAGGGGAGGCGAGTAGGGAACCCTAAGGGCGAGTAGGACCCTACTCGTGTATAGGTAAGGGCGAATAGGCCCAATTGCCTGAACAATCAGGCGATTAGGATTCCTAATCGCCTGAAACTGCTGCATACTCGCTAGTAACGGGCTGGACGACTAAAAACGACTATAAATACCATACTTAACCTCCCAAACTTCATTATACCAACCCTAGTCGTCCCATAACCCGCCCCAACACATAAACAACCTCTGGAAGGCGATTTTTGATCAAAACTCAAGGATTCAAGCTTGAATCATCATATTTTCATAATCCTAAGGTTTGATTTTCATCCATAACTCTTTATAAACGTTTTTAATCAATCCCTAATGGTCCAGACCTGTTCTTAAACGAAAAAGCTTTCTGAAAATCGTCAATAAGGGTTGTTAATCGGATTATAACTAATATGCATGCATTATGAGTGTGTATGATTAGAAAGCTAGGATTTTTATGATTCATGATGATGATTTGATATGTTATTATGATAGGTCAGTATTGATATTGATATTATGATGATAGGAATCTCAGTAATTGGATATTAGGGTTATGATTACGCGTGTTAGTATGATGTTGCATGCTATGTGAATGGTGTTTGGATTACTTGGTTGCATGCAGGACTGATTATACGAGGTTAAACGAAGGATTTTGGGTTAAACATGTTTAGGATAGTGTTTGGGATGATATTGGGTGGTTACACACGTTCTGGATCTGATTTGGAGCGTTAAACGCGCGAAAAACCGGAACAGCAAGGTTACAGGCGAGTAGCATTCCTAATCGCCTATGTTATAGGCGAGTAGGGTGCTAATCGCCTATAACATAGGCGAGTAGAGGCCTACTCGTGTGAAAGATCAGGTGATTAGCCCTAATTGCTAGTAAGTTCATGTGAATAGCCCTAATTGCTAGTAAGTTCATGTGAATAGCCCTAATTGCTAGTAAGTTCATGTGAGTAGCTCTTAATCGCCTATAATAGAGGCGAGTAGGGTTTCTAATTGCTAGTTGACCAACCTAAATGCTAGTTGACTTTTCCTAATCGCGTGTACTGCTGCTGTAAGTGTAAATTAGCATTCCGAGACCCGATTTAACATGTAGTAACATGCTAGGAACCCCGTAACATGTCTAATAACTTGGTAACATATATTTGGATGTAATTCGGTGATACGTGAACTATGTGCTATAACTTGTTGTGCGTTAACGTATGTTAAGTGTACTTGCGTTATTGTATGTTTTGGAGCGTAAACATAACACGGGGAGTCTCGGGTCACCAATGGGATGTCGAGTCTTGTACTTTGGGTCAGTTAAACAGTCACGGTGTTTTCAAACGAACTTGGTTATGGTCTGGACATCTAGGGACTAATTAACCTGCGGGTTATTAGTCTAAGTACTTGTAACTGTCGTATGTTAGGTCGCCGCGTTACGGGACTAGCATAGCAGCTGAGTTTACTCGGGTTAAGGAGTAACGCAACTTAAGGTGAGTTTACGGCCCCTCTTTTAAACTGGTTTTATACTTTCGGGGGAGAAAACATGTGTTAAAACGATTATTTGGTAACTACTGTCATACTATGGGTTTCTATTGTGTACTACACGATCTTTGGAAGTCCCGGGGGGAACCATGAATGTGCGGGTTTGCACAACGGGGAAATGTGAATAGCGCTATTGGGAGTGACCAACCCCGCTCGTCGACTTGGAGGGTCGGCGGGTGCATATTGTCTCAAACAGGAACAACAGGAACAACAGGAACTACATCGGGCATACTTTTGGTATTCGCGTTAGTAATGGTTTTCCAATCGTGGTAGTAACAAAACGTACGCCTAGCTAGCGTATACTGGTTTTCGATTATTATAGTATGGACAGGTGGACTTGGTACTTGGATACAAAACCTGTAAACTCACCAGCATTTTTGTGCTGACGTAAACTTTTACATGTTTTCTCAGGTCGCTAAGGTAGCACGACTGGACTAGGGCGCACGCGTCTGCACGGCGTCTAACTAGGGTTGCATGGTCTTTTGAACGTTGAACTATTATTTCATTGTTGAGATACTGTTTTGAATAAGCTTCCGCTGTAAACGGGATTTTTAAGCTATGTTTTGAAATTGCATTTATATTCATTTAGACTTGTTTATTGTGATCGTTGGTTTGGATCCTGGTTTGTCATGCGCCTCGCGGTAAAACTCCGCAAGTGGATTTTGAGGGTGTGACAGTTCCAGTCCCCCATATCCAACACACATGTAATATGATTTAGTGGTCTAAAATTCTACATATAGTTAACGCTATTATAGAATCTATCAATCTATTTAAATTCTCACTCATTGGCGTATTAACATCCCTATGCTATTACATGAAATGTAACCATACAAAAGATCAAAACATAACCGGTAGCATTTAAAACCTCAATTAAACTGATCATAACACAAAGCATCAAGCAATAATTTAATCCCTCCAATATTGTTTCAAACCAATGTAGATACCTAAAATGAACTAAAGTTGAGGATTTCTTACTTGAAAGATAGATGTGTAGGTTCTTGTTAGTAGTACCTATATCACCACAAGACGCTATTTCATTTGATCTGGAGACACTTATAAAGCGGAAATCTCTATAGAAAACACAAGACCATAATCTCCATATTTGTAAATGTAAGCATGTTAGGATCTGAGTTTGTTTGTTTTGATTGTTTAACTAAATAATGATAATAATGGAATGAAAGTAGAATGAAGGTGCAGCGGAATAATAAACTGTAAATCAAAACAAGAGAGTAAATGTTTTTCGATCGAATGCTTTCATTAATTCAAAGATTACAACCGTACAAGTTACTCCCCCTCAGCCTGATCACACAGTTGTTTGTCAGAGAGAATGTTTTGTGTGTGATGCAATAGAACAGTACATGCACTGTTCTATTTATAGACTGACTCAAACCACTGATGACCTAGGCTGACGTCACCTAAGACAGTGACCTCTAACAGAATAACAAACTTTAAACCTCTGCTATACAAACTACTGTTACATTGAAAGCACTGATAGTAAACAGCTGTTAAAGATAAACTCTGATGGTCTTGTATCCACTGCTGGAGTCTAAGTGCTGTTGCCTCCAGCAGTGCTTTGGTCTTCAGTACTTGTATCTGCTGTTGCTCTTCATCAGACCTTTGGTCAGCAGTTCTTCTTCATCAGTTGTTTCCTTAGCAGTTCTTTGTATCAGCAGTTGTTGAGCAGTTGTTTGGATAGAACAGTAGTTAGGGTCAGCAGTCTTTTGGGAGAAGTAAGTTGTAAAGACTGTTTATTCAAGGATCAAATAGATAGCATATTTTGGCTTTCCAATCATCTGTTCTTCTCCAGGTCAGCAGACCCAACAAAGCATATTGGTATAGTCAACAGTGTTATCATTATTTCAAAAACAACAACAAAAATAATCATAAACATGTAGGTTATGGTATGAGAGAGTTCATCATAAAAAGCACAATCACAATAAAAAGAAAAAAAAACATAATCTGAATGAATTAAAATGTTATACACACAAAAAAAAAAACGATTAGGAAAGGTATCCTTACCTTGAAGATCAATTTCAGGATTTCTCACAGAGGCTTATCGATTTTAAAACGGTGATGCAATCAACGCGGCGATTCTCATCCAAGGTCGGATTGAAATCTTCATAAGAAAATACCGAAGAGGAATAGCCCGCGTGTAGATCAAAGATGTTCAGACACAAAGACGCATGACGGTTGCGATGCAAAATGGTACTTGCAATCGACATTTGAAATCAACATTTGAACATAAAAAGCACACCATGTGTTCCTTTTTTGGCCTGCACTTGCAATTGACATTTGAACATAAAAATCGCACAATTGCTATCGACATTTAAAATTACACATAAATGTCACATTCATAATTCACTATAACAAAATGGGGATGATTCAAATTTCAAATCCTAAAACAAAGACAGTTGACTTGGTCAACTTAAAATCAATAAATATTTTTAAAAATTAAAAGAAAAAGATAACTTACCAAAATTGACACCAAAATCTTAATTTTGCATTTCCTGCACCATGCTTCTCAATGGTTTTAAAACACTCAAAAGCTGGATAAGCATATCCAAGAACCAAGCTGTAGCCATAACCAAACGTCACCAAATCTAACCAAAATCTCAATTTCCCCAAAACAGATTAGTGAAACAGTGATTAGTGATAACGTTTGTTAATCCAAAAACTCAACTAAAAGATGTAAAAACACAAATAATAAAAACACCAAACCTTTCCATCGATGATAATAAGCCAGCAATCCTTGTCTAACAAAAGTTTTTGGATCTGTTGCCATATATACCAACAACTGCGAAAATGGTGAAAACAATGGCAAAATCAAGGCGCAAAAAAAACTATCCAGATCGATAACTCTTAAAGAGGAATTGAAAGTAGATAGAAGATTACATGAACGATTTTTAGGAACCCTAATAAAAACCCTAACTTTTCTTGGCATTTGTTTTAATGGAGAAAGAGATATGTTAATCAATCAATGAAAATACAAAAAAGGAAGAATCTAAGAATCGGAACCATTTACTAACCTTCAATCTGGATGGATAATTATACCATGGATGTTTGAATCTGGTAGATTGAGAATGACGAGGATGGAGAAACAAATCTGCATTTTTGCAGTTAGGGTTTACGAAATCGAAGATTAATAATAAGATTCATATATGAAATCATAATATTTTAAAGAATTGTTACCTGATTTGGAGGATTGGATGATACGATTCGTTCATTGAAGGAGGCGATTAGGGTTTGTGTTAAAAGAGTGAATAATATGGATGTATAGCTAAAGGAGGTAATAAAACTGAGAATCGGGTCAATGGATTAAATTTCGGGTATGGGTTACTCAACAGCTGATTGACAAGTGTCCCATTGTAATGAGGAGCTCTAGGATGGGGACAAGTGTCCCCCTAGCTACTCCTTTATTAGTAGAGGTAGATTATCAAGAAAACTCACCAATTTGTTATTAAACTTCAACCTTGACCCATTATCACAATCACGGTCATTATACACGGTTTCACTCCGAATAAACACACACACAATGCTTTTACCTATTCTATCATGTTTGTACAAGAAACCCCAACTTCTATCTCATATCCGAGACGAATTGGAAGCTTATTTTCGTGATATTTTTCGGTTTTTATTTCATCATTTTGGGATATCAAATTCGTAAGTTTTTCTAATTTTTTGTGCATTTTAATTCATTATTATCAGTAGATAAATATCACTCTACTTGTTATATCAATAATAGTCTCTAAGGGCTTCGATTGGATTCTAAGGTGTTAGTATATATTTGGGTATTTTTCAATTAAAAAACTTGTAAACTTTAAAAACTCATAACTCATTGGTTATTGATCCAAAAATCATGAAATTTGGTATGATGGCTTATATGATCATTTAGAAATTTTAGAATCAGTTTTGGAATTTTTAGCCACTGATTAATATTTTTAATTAATTTATGATGATTTAATCTTAGTTAATTCATAATAAATTATTGGTAGCACTTTTAGTTATGAAAATTTGTAGAAAAATGTTTCATTATGCTAAGATAATTATCATGACATTTTCCACCAATTTTGACACGGATTCCTATGTTGTTTCATTTTTATTTGTTAAATAGATTTTATACAAATAATATTTATACTAAATCTATTTTAATCTCAAAAGTCTGATAAAAATTATTTTGAGGTTTCAAAGTTAGTAGGATTGAGATTTCACAAAAGATTTTATTTTCAAAGGTGATTTATATTTATTTATAAATTATGTCATTTTTAATCATGATTAATTCATATAAAATTGTAAATAAATAATGTTGACATCAAAACTGGTGAAAGTGTATATAAATATGTTAGGATAATTATCATATCAAATCTCTTTTGTTTTAAAACATTTTTGTATTTTAACTAAACTTTATTTGTTGATTTAGTTTTATACAATTAAGATTCTTAAATTTATTTTATATATATTCTAAATAAAATATATTATTTTAACCTTAGAAAATATTAGTGATCGAGAAACTAAACTCATGATATTATTTTCATAAGACGTGGTAGCAACATTAATAGTTTGTATTTTTTTCGCTATTATTATTATTACTTAAAATCCGAAATATAGTCGTAACATTCTAAGCGCCTTAGAATAAGAATCCTAGACTTTATTAAGCTTATATACTTATTTTGGGATACTCGAAACATTAAGTTGAGTCTTTGGATTGCTCACATGTTCACGCTCGCTTAGGCATCTAGTTATTTGGTGAAAGTGAGTATATCTTTCCCCTTTTTTCATGTTTTACTCTTTTGGGGCTATTCATGGACACTATAACTAAATGTTATTCTTTCACTAAATGCAATTCTCATGTGTGTTTGCTTTATGTTAATTTGTGTGTCTATGATTTTTCAAAATCATTAATCTTTGAGGGCCTGTCATTTCAAAGAATGGTACTATGGTATATAACCCTTTGTTGACTTACATGTTCAAGTTAAGTCCTTGGTCATTGTTAGGTAATATAATTATTACCAATTGAATATTTAGATAAAAATATGTTTTGAAATAATTAAGGAAAAATAATTTAGTTAATTACTTTAACTAAATAAATACAATAATCATAAATGTATAAATAAATAATTATGAGTTACACAATGATCCAACAAATAATAACTAAGACTTTCCAACATAAGAATATTTCTATTTTATAAGAAAAGTATTTATAAAATAGATGTCTAAATAGTATAAATAAATAAATGTTTAATTATGTCTATTTAAATGTAAATAAGACTAAAACACAAGACATAATCCAAAAAAATTATTTTTGTAGAAATTGAATACTTTTTGATGTGAATAAATGAAAATAATTTTCCCATAATTTTTCTAAACTTATTTATATTTAAAATTGATTTAATGAATTTAAATCATGTTTACATGATTAAGAAAAGAAAATCAATAAAAATAAATGTTTTCTGAACCAATAATTTTTATTTCAGTTCATGATGATTAGAAATAATTTCCTAAAAAGTTTGAGATTAAAATCATTAAAAATATGAAAATAAGACAATTTCCAGAAAATAAAAGTGTGCTAATTTTCTTTATGGTGTCAAGATGTTACACCTAAATTTTTATAATGTTTGGATCAAAAATGAATTTATTATGAATATTGTAAGTTTCTTATGTATATTTATAATAAAAATAAAGAAATAATAGGATAAAATAAGGTTTCGTGTACAAGGGACTCGAACCCGGGTACCCTCTGGAGAACAACACCATCACAACCACTAGACCAACCTAATAATTTGTTATATGTTTTGAAAAGAAATGTTTTTAACCAATACTATTAATTCATCATCTTCTTCCCCAATTTCACATAAACCCTAACCCTAACCTAGGTTTTAATAAACCCAATCAGGACACCATCACATAAACCCTAACCCTAACCTAGGTTTTAATAAACCCAATCAGGACACCATAAGTGATCTGTAATAGAGGGTTTATGTTCGGAAACTACTAATAAACAAAACGACATCTAAAGAATGGACTTACAAACACGTTTTAGACCCGAACACGAAGATGAAAGAGTCGCACATCTTGGCCGAAACAACCAAGCTTCTGGACAGGTTTTTCGAAGGGTTAAGGTGGGTTTCTAAAGGGTGTAAGTGCAGGAATGGAATGGCTTAATCAATTTATAATATTGTGCAAAAAAAAGAAGCGTATTTGTGATCATTAAAACTTCCGATCGGTTACCATTTAAACCCGATTAAAAACGCTAGAAACCTTTTAAAAGTCGTGTAACAGTCCCAGGGTGATGGAGAAAACGTTTGGTGACAATTAATCGGATTAAAACGCTCAAATAGCCGAACTGTAGGTTGGCCAGAATAAATTCCGGCGGCCGAATCAGGCTCGCCAGAAAAACAAGGAAGGGGCAGGGATTGAGTTTTTGATTTTTGAACTTTTATGCATTGTCACTTTTGGCCCCTCAAGTATAACTAAGTTAGTTTTATTCTAATTTAGTTAGTTTTCTTTTTATAATACTTAACCAAGTTAACTAATTTTAACTTAAAACTTTTATAAAACTTGAAATTTTTATAATATCCATTCCGAATGACGTTTCAACTTACGCGTTTGCTTAAAACGTATACCCGATCCAATATAAATGATTAAATTCTAGTTCGCTCTAAAATTTAAATTTGAAAACGATGAAATTTACAGGGACTATAATGGAAATATTTGAAGGGCTATTATTGTCAATTAGATGAAAGACGAGGGTGACGGATGTCACAATATTATCGCATTAAAAACTTACACTATTTCACCTATGTTTCGCGACTTTTATACTATAAAGTATCATTATTCTTGTACTAAAACATTTTTCCCATGACTCAAAATTTTTTTAAGCTCTAACTTTGATCACATTCTTATTCTTGAACATTGCGTCTTCATACATTGTTTAACACGAACGTGGTTTTAAAATTTATTAATCAACTTGTTTTATATCATCGTGTTTATAAATGCCTATCTACCCAATATACACCAGTACACTACCCTCTAAGGCGATTGACTTGGCAACTTACCCTATGTTATCATTTCATAAAAGCACAAAACCCAAGTACCCAATCTTGGAGAAACCTATTCACCAGATTAGTACACCCTATATACACCTCGTGTCCTGAAACAAATAGCACGCTATGAGCCCAAAGAGATGCCTTAACAACCCTTACAAACAACAAGTTTTCAACATTTAGATTTCGTAAAACTTTCAAAATTTCAAGTAACATTGGATTTTTTTTCTCAAATATTTCATAAAAAAATTGGAAATTTTCAACCTTAATGGAATTTAACTTACAGGTTAAAGAAATATTTAAAATTTTATTTTCCAAAATTTGTCAAGGCATTCAGGATCATTCACAACCTTATACTTGTTCTCCCCTCACCTTTCAAACATTATCAAGAGAATCAACCTAAACCAAATTCTCCATTGCCTTCAAGCAACTCATAAACTTATACCATATTATCAAAATACCGAGCTGATTCGCTCAATCAACGCAACACGAGAAATTGTGCGCTGTGGACTTTCAACGTTGAATTAAGTTTTTGAAGCTAGGTCACCAACTGACACTTGAGACTTGAAACTTATCCAGTATTCACAATCCTTATCATTTCCATTGCTGTGACTATATTTTCTTTTAAAATTTAAAGTCTATTTTTCAGAAATGTTATAAGTTATTCACATTCACATCATTTCAAAGCCTCGAAAATTTTTCTAAAATATTTGGAACTCTATTTTGACAAATACGTTGGCTTTTATCATTCACGTCGTTTTAAAATCTTGGGTCTTTTGAAACAAATTTTATTTGCACATACTTCATGAAATTGTTTTTCTCTTGAATTTATAACTTGCCCTGTTTTGATGTAACAACTCCATGCATATTTTCTGGAAAAGAACCTATGACTCAAAGATCGAATGGATTGGTCTGATGGGTCCCATTCTTCTAGCCTTTCCCCGAAGTCGATGACTATTCATCGCGATTACCTTGACACCAAAGAAGAGTTTGACCCAATGCTTTATTTCTGTCCTAGTTGATCCTGGTTCGACATTAGAATTGAAAAAATAAAAAAAATGAGAAAAACAAAAATCCCATTTTCATTTGGTGAAAAAGGGAAAATGATATGAACTCATCTGTGGGCTATCTGAACCTTTTAAAATTATAAAAGAATTGGAAACGATAAGCAGCCTCTTCAATTATGTGTCAGTAGGCTTAAAATCATTTCCAAGTTCGGCACGGTGATATAAACTAAATTGACTGAAAATTGTGTTGATTAACGTCGCGTTGGCATATGGTCTTAGTACCAAAATCTCGTTTTATAGAATGCCAAAATTCGAGGTTTCTGGTCTTTAAGAGGTTGATACATCTGGGGTGAACTAGACGTCTCTCAGAATAAAGGAGTGGCACACGTGTCGTACGTTTGGTTCGCAGCCAAATTGAGGCACCTCAATGTCAAGTACAAGCAAAAGAAAACAAAAAAGGAAAAAATAGAATAAGAGGAGACGTCCGGGAATCCTATAAGAGCAAAAAGATTCGAAATACCAAACCCTAATTCTCATTGATAATTTGCTCTAAGGTAACAAATCATATGCCTAAAGCATCGTACCGATAAATCATTTAACGGTATCGAACTTGAACCCTGGTCTAGATCTCACTGGTCTCTCTGTTGCATCGTTCATGCAGACCTGATCACCCCTAAGTCCATTCCTTGTAAATACAGATGACAGCAGCTTATTCACCGGTTACAAGGAAGCTTTGTGCATGCCTTGATACGGAAATGTGTCTCGTATGCGGGGAACACCATTTAATCAGTATTAATCATTACCTTCACGTATCTAAAGTGCCTAGCGATAAAACTTGCTTTTGAGTTTAGGTGGACAATAATATTGGCAGTTGTTATAGGATATTTATTGGTAATTGAGCAATAAAGTGAACAAAAGTGAGGGTTCCAGTTTAGTCTGTGCACTGATATTATTCCTTAACTGATGAAACCCACAAAAATATGCTTGTAAATAGTTATTTGTTTTCCAGTAGTTTGAATTATGTTATTTATCATGAAAATCACAAAAGGATTTTATCTTTATCTTTGTTTTGATTGCCAATGTTGGAATTCTAATCCATTATAATCTTAATCTTTCAGAAACAGAAGCTGGAAAGCCAACTAATTGAAACTTGGAAATTTCCGAGTCAACACCGTAATTTGTCAAGTCTCGGGGTGAAAAAGTTTAAAAATGAAAATTTTGAGTCGGAAAAAGAAACATCTTCTTAAAACTGAGTAAAAATACATGTTTTAACGCGTCGAGGGTTAAAAATGTAATTTGAAAAGTTCAGGGGTATTTTTAGAAATTTAGGGTGACACACGACTATGAATGGTAGTCGTGTGATATTAGGTACGAGTATGATTCGTAATCATGTGAATTTCACACGAGTAAAAATCCTAATCGTGTGGAAGAGAGGCGAGTATGATTTGTAGTCGTGTAAAATAGACACGATTAGCCTTCATAATCGTGTAAAATGAACCCGACTAGCATTCCTAGTAGTGTGAATGGGAGGCGAGTATGTGTTGGTATAATACCATCACTTAGAAAATTTCTTCGTTATTCACATATACTCTCCTGTTCATCGTCCCTAACCTCTTAATCGACCTTAAGACCTCTTTAACATCTTGAATCTTTAATTGTGGATTATTGTTATACATTGATTAGGTATTAAAATATTTAAATTTCAGACCTTAACATCAATGTTTAGGAGTTAAATTGAAGGTTTTAAGAACGAGCCCTACCTGAACTAAAAATGATTAATAGACCCCTTAAATGTGCTTAATATCTAAAATTTATCATAGGGTTTTGTTAATCGATGTTTTTAGAACACAATGACACCAAAAACATCACCCAAATCGACCCATTTGAAATAATTGAAATTCAAAATTGACACAGGATTTTCAGGCGACCACCAATCGTAGTCGTGTGAAAAAGTACCGACTAGTACTCATAGTCGTGTGAAAACATCACCCAAATCGACCCATTTGAAATAATTGAAATTCAAAAACATCGATGTTTTTAGAACACAATGACACCATAGGGTTTTGTTAATCGATGTTTTTAGAACACAATGACACCAAAAACATCACCCAAATCGACCCATTTGAAATAATTGAAATTCAAAACTGACACAGGATTTTCAGGCGACCACCAATCGTAGTCGTGTGAAAAAGTACTGACTAGTACTCATAGTCGTGTGAAAACAGGACGACTATGAGCTAATCGTGTCAAAAACAGGCGTCTAGCATTCTTACTCGCCTGTTGCAAAAATTTGGTAGAATTTGGCAATAATTTGTCGTTTTTGTCCGATTTTGCGTCATTTTGATATTTCTAATGTTCGCTTTGAATGTACAGGCACTATGAACTACGAAAGCTCAGGAACGAACAACGTGTGCACGTTTCTTGGCCCAATCACCAAGGACAAGAACAGAAGCTTCGAGGGAATCGTGGAATTTCTCAAAAGATCCAGAATCGCATACGCTATCTCTCAACAGTATGTGCCTTACAGGGATAACCTACGTCAGTTCTACCACAACGCAAGGATTGATTGTGAAGCTGTGCCCTTTGTTATACGAAGAAAAATTTTTGGGCATGATGTTGTAGTTTTACAAGACTTGATACGCACTGAACTCAGATACGTGAATGTTTTCTGAGGATGAAGTACAACAAGACTGTGACAGATGATATGTTGCACAAGGCGAACGTGTGTGCAAAGTTTAAGTATCTTATACACATTGTCTTGCAGTGTTTTGGGCCGAGAAGAACAGCTTTTAATGAGATCAGAGATACACTAGTGTTGGTCGTTTTTGCACTTGTTCTAAACAAAGAACTCAACTTCTCAGGGATGGTGATAAAGCATCTGAAAGAGATCATTACCAAAGGTAAAAACAAGAAGTCGTACTTGATGTATCCTCGATTCCTGCAGATGATTATAGATCGACAACTTCTAGATTTGCCGAAGAACCCACTAGAAAGTTTGAGTCTGCAACACATGGACGAGAGGATGACGGGTCGTATGAATCAGTTGAGAGGGCAACCAAAAGACCTCAGCCGAAGAAAAGATGACTATTCGGCCATTTGAGCAATCCAACTTATGTTGCTCCTCTAGGGAACAAGTGGAGGCACGAAAATAGTGATTCTTAAGACGATATAGAAGTCATGAGGTGAACGTTCGTTGATGGTGATATAATTGGAAGGGAAACAGTTGAATTGGGGTTAAATGAGCCTGGTGGCACTTCGTTGTCCACTAATCATGAAGATATTGTTATAGCTCAACCCCAAACCTCTGAGGTGACTGAACCGAGCTCTTCGAGCATCAGGGGTAAATCAAAGGTGTCTGAAGGTGATGAAGATGTTGATGTAGAAGCTGTGTCCAAGGAAACAGACTTAGAAGATGATTCCCAGAGACAAGGGCACAAAAACGATAAAAGGTTAAAGATGAATTGATAGAGAAGAGGCCTTTAGAAGCTGACACAGACTTTGTTATTGATGAGGACGCCCAAATAGCTGACTTAGATGCTGAATTAGTTACTCCTCCATCAACACAATCACGACGGAAGAAAGGACGTTTGAAGAGAACGTCTCAGCGTACAGTTTCATCCTCTAAGAAGAAAGCCAAATTCGGTCAATTCGCTAAAGCCGTAATACAAGTTGCGCCGAACAAAACAACAACAGAAACCACAGTCCCAACAACAACTACAACAACAACAACGGTTGTGTCTGCAGGCGTTACAAGGTGCATGCCTGCACCGGTAATCTTCACTGAGGCTACCTCAGTTACCGGTGCAACGACCTCATCTGGTATTGCATCTCAGCAACTTGTCTCCAATACTGTCGATGATCTTATTAAGAACCTACGAGACCAGATGCACTCTTTTCTACAGCTCCTCAATCCTCATCCACTTCAGCTTCGGTGACGACAAATGAACAATTCCAAAGTCACATGAATGAAGTCATCTCCTTCATGCTTAATCAAGCACGTGAAAACTCATACTTAAGAGGAAAGATCATGACTATTGAAGAAGAATGAACGTCAAATGCTAGAGCTATTGGGAGAAACCATTCGCATCAACAAACAGCTGCAAGCGTCTAATCAGGCGCTCCAATTGTCAAGTCAGTAGCTTATTGAATCAAATCAGCACCTTATCTAGTCTAACCAAGATACAATTGCAAGACTGGCGAATGTAGAGTCTCAATACAATCAATTTGCAACTGGCGAATGTGAATAACGAAAGGGGGATAGAGGAATATAAATCTGAAAACCAGAAGCTCAGGAAATGGGTTGACAAACGGATAGAAGACCATCCCAGAATCGAAGGCGCACATGAGTCTGGTAACGAACAAGAAGAAGATGAGGATGAGGATGATGATTAAGATGATGAGGATGAGGATGATGATGATCGAAACGATGATGATGATGATGATGATGATGATAATGACTGGAAGGATGATGACGATATGTCGGAAACGTAGGTGCGGGTTCGTCTTCTGGTGCGAAGAACGCCATACCAAAAGCGAACACGATACTCAAGACAAGGATCCCAAAAGTAGCTCATCTACTTAGGGGGAGTCCAATGCTGATGCAATCAAGAGGTTAAAGGATTTTATACTAACAGGATCAGTGCCATTGGAAGCGACTGAACCTTTGAAGAACATCTTTCTGTACGATGACAGCGGCAACCCAATCAAGATCCCACAACATGGAGATCTGGAGGAGGGAGAGATTCCACCAAAACTCTCCGGGGAAGATATGGCTAAGGTGTTTGGTATTACACTTGGAGAATCTTCTAGTGACAGGCATACTGCTCCAAAACTGGATCTCAGGCACAATGAGGTAAAAATAGAGGATATCCAGAGTATTGTTTCAACAATGACACCACCAGGATTCCAGATATTAATGATGAGATTATAAACAAGGCTAAGGATCAGCTTCATTCTGCACCAACTGTTACTCCTAATGAAGCGTTATCCAGAACTGAACGCATTATGAGGCTGTGCTATCAATGGTATCCATCAGTAGCCGAAAGATCAGCAAAGAAGGGACCAGAACAAGCAGCAGTATTCAAGAAAACATTGTCCAAGATGTCAGGGAATATACTCAGTTGGGCGTACATCGAACATGCAAAAGACTTCAGTATCAAATGGAAGGAAGGACTGTTGTATTTCAATTGGTACAGCAAAATCAACATCCTTCCTTTCTAGTATGTCAGAGATTTGGTACGTCTGCAGCCATTGTATTACGAGAAGTGTCCTGGATTTGAATCGTTCATCAACATTAGGAAGAGAGAGAGAGGCAAGATGGATGGAAAACCTTCATGCCACAGTATCCGAAGTCCTACAAGACTATGGAACTGCATCCTAAAACTGGACATCCAATCTGGCAACACAAGATCAAGCACCCAGCAAGCAGGTTGAAGATTCCAATCGCTCCTATAGAACAGGACTTCCATTCAAAGTTTTGGTTCTGGTATTATAACTACATAACGACTGAAGTAGTGATTGTTCTCGACAATGAACTGAAGATTTGCAGGAAGATCAGAATATGTGATCCAATGGGGCTGATCAATCTCTCAGAAGAAGATGTTGCAACTCTCTATCATCATCCTATCCATTTCCTCGATCCAGATACAGATCAAAGTACATGATGGTACTATCAAAGGTGGGATAATATCGAGCTAAATGCATGTGATGAAGATCTAAGACTCAAAGTTCAATCCGAACGGGATGTTAGTGGACATTTCAAGAATTTGTATGAATTAGAATATTGTAACCTGTAAAGTTATTGGTAAACGAGGATGAAATATGAAGTGGAGGGGTCAAAAATATCGAACACAAGACATAAAGGTTAGGAACATTGCGCTAAAAGTGTCATCACTCACAAAAGCGATTTCACAAGATATACGTGGGGAAATTCATATTATGTTTTATCAAATGAATTGCTTTTTGAAAGTATGCTTAGTAAGTTATGAAGAGTTGAATTATAGTTTTCCCATGAAAAACAAAAGACCGGCACATATGTCGTCAAGAGATTCTCATACTTGATATGTAAAAACATGTTCAACATGTTATGACTAGGCCCGAAGATGAAAGTATGATCCCAAGGAAACGAGAACGAGGGTGTCAAGATCTTAAGCTGGGTTGTTGGAATTTTCTGTATAGAAAAACCAAAGTCATAATGTGGTACGTAAGGGATGACTGATGTCTACGTCCGCGATGTTAGCATTAAACAACTATTTCGTTATACGTAGGTCAACACAATAAAATTTCCCATAATTCTTAGGTACCTGTAAATTTGCTATTACGTGATATCAAGTGTAATTGTAAATTTACCATACAAGATCATTGTAGTATTCTTTTATTATGGGTCGTAATGTAGGTGTCTATGGTTTTCACATAAGTACATGTATTGGATAGTAATCACGCATGTAGTCTAGTTCTCTATAGCATCAATGTAGCAAGTACCATGCTAGTGTTAGTGCATATACCAAAGATGACTCAAGTTCTCAGGCAACGGTTGGAATTCACATGCTCAAGTATTTGGTGTTCTTAGTAGTCTTGGTCCCTAATAAGATCAAGGTTAAAGCCTAGGTATCGCTAAGAAAACCTAATTCGCTGAAACCTATAGCTCTGATACCAATCTGTCACACCCCGCCTAAGACGGAAACACGGAGTGAGGCGATCATCATCAGTGTAGCGCAGTGGAAAGATATAGCTCAGACTTCAAGCATGTTGAACACCTAACCCAAACTCGAGGTTCCATCTATTCCAACCGTGCCATAGTTAAAACATACCCGAAAAACATGCTTAAGAACGTCAACTATAAAGTTGTTTAGTTCGCAAGTTTAGACTCGTGTAAAACAATCTGATTTCAAATCATTTATAAATCCGTGGGTTTGTTTTGAAGACAAGTGTTTCTCATTTTGAAAACATGTTTGGTCTATACACAAGTAAACAGTTTTGTTTTCAGTGAAGGCTAGTAAACAGTTCTATTGTCCATGAATGCACAAAAAGGTTTTGTCATTCATATATGCATGTAAAGGTTTTGTTGTCCATGAATGCTAGTGATTCCATTTTGTTGTCAACATATGTCCATGAGCCCCATAACTAACCCCGACTTCCTTGTACGCCCAACAAATGCCTTATCACGGGACATTGAAAAACATGGATAATATGCAATCATTGACACGACGGTCGTGGTTAGCGCGACTAACCATGAAATGAGGTGTCAACCCAAATAGCACTATTCATATGATCCACGGCTTATTGCTAAGTTAATGGTTATGCTTGTCCGTGGACTTTGTCGTGATAATGTTGTCTAACTCATGTAACACAAAATGTAGGTCGCAAACATATGCATCAAACTTTGTTGTCATGTCATAAATGTGCGTATAAAATAGTGCATCAAGATTCATGTATTTCAACAGATATGTAGTCAAGTATGTAATCAAGTTTACAGTCAAGTTTGTAAGCAAGTTCGTGAAACAAGTTTTAAGCAAGTTTGTAATGAATTTTGTAAGCAAGCATGTTTTCCCCCAAAATATGAAAACGGTAAAAAAGGGGCCATGAAACTCACCTTGTGTTCATACGAGTAGACTAGCAAATGAAAAGCCCGAATTAACTAGAGCCTGAACTAAAGTACCCTAGAATTTAGAAGGACAACATAAGTCTTGGAATTTGATTATTTACCATGCAAGTTGTCCACCCGATTTGTGTGTCTTTAGAATACATGTACATAGTATTAGTCCGTAACATAGCTTGTTCTTTCAAAATATTTATGGTTTTAACTTGTATTTCTTGTAAATCCTTGTTCGTTTACAGTTGAAATAATAACTAGCAGTGTCAAAACCAGGTTCACAAGTTACCATATGTTATCTCGTGTTGACACACTTTAAAGTTCCTATGTTAAAAGGTTTGTTAACACATGTTGGGACTCATTAACATATGTTTTCCTAAAATCAAATACTTTTGTATATGTTTATGTTTAAAGTTCAAATATTATGTTTATGCCTCATACATGGCCATATGTACGCACGCATACACATAAATGTACACTTGCAAGTATATGGGTGAGTATACAAACGTATGTGTGTATGTATATAAGTCCATATTCGTCAATGTTCCATCTATAACTTGTTATGTTAGTATGTGTTTAAGTATATTATAGTTCGGGCGAACCTTGTGTCGACTAGAAAAATGAAAATGAAACTAGATTATGTTAGTTTTACGTACCACTAATTGTGAACCGAAAAGAAAAAACGAAATGGGTTGATTCCTTGAGGTTTTCTCCCACGGTGTAGCCTCTATATGCTCGAACACTCTTGATCATGGATAGTTACGGTGAGTTGCGATTGAAAGAGGTTTCGGGTGTGGCTGTTTTGGTTCGACTGAGACAAATGAAAGAAGAGAGGAGAGGTGCATGTGTGAGTTAGAAGGTTTTAAAGATGTGGTGTGAAACACAAATGGGCAATCGGCCCATATATAGTGCTGAGAGAGAAGAAAGTGTAGGGAGGGTTGTGGTTAGTTGTGGGAAGTCAAACCATGTGGGACTTGGTGGTGAAAAGTTGTTTGCTAAATTAGTATAACTAGTTGACATTTGAAGATGCATGTCTCCCTTGGAACTTGTGGGCCAACTTTGGGACATGGTCTCAACAAACTTGGAAGTCAAATGTGCATGGAATAATGTGGTAGGATGGTAAAGGTTTCATGTTGGTGGAATGCATGGTTTGATGGTGTTTTGTTAGTTTAGGTTGGTCAAACATCATAGGAGGCTGTATGCAAAAGGTTATTTCCTAAATAGTGTAAAGTGTTGACTAGCTAAGCATGCATACCTTGGGATGCAAATGTAACAATTTTTGGAAGGTCAAATATGGGCAAGAGGATGGTGTAGGGTGGCTATCAATCCTTGTTAATGATATTGTTGAGTAGATGTGCATGTGTAAGGCATTTGGCTTCTAGTGAGCATACACATATATATGTATATGTCATGGGTGTATGTATATATGTATATAGTTTCAAGCTTTGATCACACACACATACACATATATCGCATATGTATGGATGTATGTATATAACATGGTAGATTTTGTCTTGTTTTAGATAACACACACATATGTATTTGCATAATAAAAAAACACAGTTTTGGTTCCATAAAATATTATCTGAAAATCCATGCATTTGTTTGTACTTTTGATCCCTATAATATTCATTGTATTCGAGTAGGGTCATTCTGCATGATTATTCAAACATTAACACGCACCGATACGCCTAGTCTATGCATGTAGTGAAGCAAAACCAGTTAATTTGTACGGAGTCACAGTTTTGTAATCGTTTATATGTATTTTGTGTGAATTTATTATGTTTGGGGGCAAGAAGGGCGACTATGATTGGTTTACATGACTAGCCTTGCTAGTCGTGTGGTTTTTGTGCCGACTATGGCATACTCGTCTGTTACCAAGCGACTATGATTCGTAATAGTCTTACGAGGCAGCTAGTCGCCCCCTGGGCCTTGGGCCAACTAGTTTGGGCTATAAATACATCTAATCATTGCTCTAATCATTCAGTTGTCATTTCACACATTCCTAAGGACATAGTAACTCGGTTTCAAAGTCTGTAGCTCCGTATTGTACACACGCGCTCTGTTTTAAAATACGAATACAAGCTTTGAACCTTTGTGTGTGTGTGTGTTTTGATATCTTGTGTGCGTGTTTGTTGGCGTTTTTGTTGTTCAAACATCGTCTAGTGGATTCCGCACACTAGACAAATCAGCTCGTGATCGTTCGATTGTCCAAAATCGATCCTACAAGAGGGGGAACATGGCGGGGAGGGAGGGAGGAGGCTCGACGGCGACGTTGGGAGGAAGGAGGTGTGAGGCGGCGCTGGGAGGGAGGCACGGGGAGGAGAGGATGGTGGTTGTGGGCGGCGGATGTGGGTGAGGGAGGAGGGTGGCTGTGGCGGTTGTAGGTGGGTGAGGAGGGAGGAGGAAGAAGATAGGGTTTTGAGATGGTTGAGAGAAAAGAGAGTGTTACAGGGAGATGAAAGAAATGAGGAAAGCCAGAAGAGGTTGGAGGTTGGAGAAGTGATTTGGAAATCTCTGCCCCAAGAAGAGGAAGAGCATACATATTTTAGGCCTATGTCTTTCAAAAAAACAAACGATCTGCAGAACCTAAACGTCTGCGCAACACAGACAAAAGAAGTCAGGAAGTACTTCTAAAATAACAAACACCACCTAAAAGTTAACTATTGTTTTTTTTTCCTTTTTACCCCTTCACCATGTGTAACTCACTAATATTCATGAATTTGTCACCGTCAATTTTAATCACTCATATAGTAAAATGGATGGTCAAAGGTTCCTTCCTACACTTTGTAGAATAAAAAGCTTTATACTTTATTTTAAGTTCTCTATCTCACAATGCTTTAACAAGTGAGAGAAATATTATTGATTATATGATTACATAATCGTATTATAGATCACATTTTTAATAAAGTTCACTGTTCAAAAAAAAAAACTTTCAGTCTCATACTTTCAAAATTTATTCTTTTCTTTTCCAAGCGTCCTACTAATGCACTATGTTTTCAAAACAGTTTCTGCGTTTTGGAAAAGCAAGGGTGGAGCTGCTTTTAAATTATTGCGTTTTGTTGCCTAAAAATTCATTTCAAAACTCAACCCCAAACACCAAAAACTGATTATTTACGTTTTCAAAACGCAATAATCTAAAAATCTATTTGAAAACGCAATCAGAAACACCCCATAAATGTTGGCATTGCTAAGTATACGAGACTCTATGTTGTATAGAAAAGATTTTGTTTATCAAGGAAAAAATACACAACTTCTAAAACATTCCGAATCTATTAAAGTCAAAAGATAATGATTGGGAGTGGTTTACATATAAAAATATTTTAAGGTTTCACAATCTGGTTTTAAAAATGGAATCACCAATCTAAACCACACAACACGGCAGTGTACCGGTCATAGTGTAGTAAAGTCGATAAGACCGAGTATCAATCCGTGGACACTGATATGCAGCCCTCGATACTAAACCTCTGTCGAGTCCTAGTCTATATGAAAGAGCATGATTTTTAACTAGCAAATAACTAAAACGATAAACAAGTAAACAAATAAAATAAGACAAGAAATAAACAAGCAGAGCAGGTACGAGAGATCAGGGAGTAAACGCTCACGAAAAAGGAATCAGAGATGGGGAAGATGGTTGCCTAGACTGGGAATCCTACTGATAAAGCTGAAAACTAACGGGAAATGGATACTCGAATGACTAACGGGATCCACGGGTATAACCAACTCGGGAAACACTATAGTATCTAGATCTCCTCTCGGTCTCACTAGAACACTAAATGATCCTAAGCAGTGTGAAGCTCACTGGGTAACAAATGGATCACCTCTCGGTCTCACCAAACATAAAAGTTTACGCACCCAAAGATTAGATCTCCTCTCGGTCTCACTAATCACGAAACACCTAACGACATCAAGGGGTGAATCTATTCCTAAAGGTAAATGTTTGGGAAAGCGGATAAAAAGGATACCGGGAAAGAAATTCACTCTCGTGCAATATCTAACCAAATAAACCAATAAATCCTAACAAACCCACAACCTATCTCCTCTCGGTCTCAAGGTAGGTGACAAACCCAAAATGATGTCAAACATACAATTTCTAGATCCTAAGTCAACAAGTTAACCCATCAAATCATCACACGAAGCAAATGATAAAAATATGCGACTTTTAATTTAAAAACACTAAGTCAATAAATTATAGCCACATATGAATCTAAAAATATAACGCAAACATCATCCGGGTAATAAATCACAACAAAAACCAATAAAGTTTAGATTTTTATACATAAACTAGTATCAAACGAGTACCAAATACCAAAGAACCATCAACAATAATCAATAGTCATCCCCAAATCTAGGCAACCAACATAAATTTAGCCAACCATAATCTATAACAAAATAGAACAAATAAGTTCATAAACAAAATTCATAACAAGAATAATTAAATAAACAAATAAAATCAAACCAAAATGTTGTGACTCTTAAGCTCCCAAAAGTTGCCAAAATTTTGGAGTTGCACCTTATATTCTTCTTTCCTTGAGACACTCCAGTAATTTTCTTTGGCCCGGTCTATTGGCACCCCCCACCTTCTATTTTCACCCCCTCAAAGCGCCTCGCTTAGAAGCGCCTCGCTTAGGCCTAAGCGAGGCGCTTTGAACTCATTCCGAGGAGGTCAGTACGAGGGGGCAGAAAAAAGCTGATTTTTAATTCGAAGCGCCTCGCTTAGGCCTAAGCGGGGTGCTTCGGATAAAAAAAAAAATTTTAGTCTTTTGAGTTAGTTTTTTGTTTTTTTTAATATAATTATTATAAAAATGTTCTTTTGACAAACGTCTGGCTAACCTGAAGTTCCTTTGGATCAAAATGTCAACTTTTTCCTGCCACCCTCGTATGGTTTGGCTAACCTGTCCAGTTATCAATCTCACTGTCCAACAACTGAATTTTACTTGCTTGCATGAAAAGTAATGATCAGGAACATTCCAAATAACCGTCCAATTTCAGCTTTTGTTTAACTCATGATAGATCCACCAAATCATTTCTTCAAGTTCATTTCACCAAAAAAGGCAAAACTGTAATGATCAGAAACATTCCAAATAACTGTTCAATTTTAGCTTTTGTTTAACTCATGATAGATCCACCAAATCATTTATAACCTTTCTGTACCTGTGGCCAAAAGAACTAGGCTTCAAACACTACGGGCATGGCCAGCTCCCATTTCCACCGATATGTACAATGATGTGGTTTCTTTTTAGATAAGGAGGTATATGTACAATGATGTCTTTACGCAAAATAAAACTTACACACAACTTTTTGCTCTAGTGGTGTAGTCTACCTTTTTGAAAAAGACATTTTAGTCTTCAAGACTTCTATGGTTTCGGGTTCCCTTCCATCGTTGACAGATATCTCTCTGAGATGATATCTTCTCTTTAGGTTTTGGAATTAATGAGACAACTTTTCAGTTTTTATCCGAGAGATAGCGGTCAACGATGAAGACAACCTGAAAGTGGATACCATGGATCAGAGAGATTCAAGCTAATTAAACTCATATCTCAAGCCGGTGCAAGTGGTGTTGTAGCATCTTTGATCATCTTCTTGTAATTACTTTCTATTGTTTCGGGTTCCCTTCCATCGTTGACAGATATCTCTCTGAGATGATAGCTTCTCTTCAGATTCTGATTGCACCGGTGGAATTGGAATTGGAATTAATGAGACAACTTTTCAGTTGTTATCGGAGAGATAGCAGTCAACGATGAAGACAACCTGAAAGTGGATACCATGGATCAGAGAGATTCAAGCTAATTAAACTCATATCTCAAGCCGGTGCAAGTTATGTTGTAGCATCTTTGATCATCTTCTTTGTAATTACTTTCTATTGTTTCGGGTTCCCTTTATATATGAATAGTGACCCTCTAGCAATATGTGTAATTACTTTCTATTGTTTAGCGCCGATCCGATTGTTAAAAGTATCAAGACTATGAAATTAGTAAAACAACTGAATTTTACTTGCTTGCATGAAAAGTTATTTTTAAATGTTTGGACTTGCAATATTTGAAAATTATCATTTCTTGACATGCTTGGTAACACCTTGATCTGCAATATTTGAAAATTATCATTTCTTGACATGCTTGGTGACACCTTGATCTGTAATATTTGAAAATTATCATTTCTCGAAAAGTAATTAAAAACACTTAAAAATGAATTAAAAACAATTGCTGCGAGTTAGGTTTAGTCGGAGGACCACGTACAATGATTCATCAAAGTTGTACAAAGCTGGATGTTTTTACTGGAAAACCAAAACGAGCAATTAACGAAGCGAAACAGAGAGATATAATTTTCTTGGCTTGGAAACAACTTAAATAACCAAAAATGAATTAAAATTATTTTTTGGTGATTAACAGATAATTTTAAATAATTAAAAGAAATTCAATTTTTTTTAAAAAAAGGCCAAAGCACCTCGCTTTGGTCAAAGCGAGGCGCTTTAGTGCCTCGCTTTGACCAAAGCGAGGTGCTTTAGTGGTTTGATTAGACCACAGGCGCCTCGCTTTGACCAAAGCGAGGCGCTTTGGCCTTTTTTTTAAAAAAATTTGAATTTCTTTTAATTCTTTAAAATTATCTGTTAATCACAAAAAAATAATTTTAATTCATTTTTGGTTCTTTTAAGTTGTTTCCAAGCCAAGAAAATTATATCTCTCCGTTTCGCTTCGTTAATTGCTCGTTTTGGTTTTCCAGTAAAAACATCGAGCTTTGTACAACTTTGATGAATCATTGTACGTGGTCCTCCGACTAAACCTAACTCGCAACAATTGTTTTTAATTCATTTTTAAGTGTTTTTAATTACTTTTCGAGAAATGATAATTTTCAAATATTACAGATCAAGGTGTCACCAAGCATGTCAAGAAATGATAATTTTCAAATATTGCAGATCAAACATTTAAAAATATATTAACAAACATTTAAAAAATAACTTTTCATGCAAAGCAGGTAAAATTTAGTTGTTTTACTAATTTCATAGTCTTGATACTTTTAACAATCGGATTGTTTTTTGAGAGAAAGGAACTAAGTTGCAAATACGATAATAATCAAACTCATATCTCAAGCCGGTGTAATTACTTTCAAGTTTTTTTAGAATCATTGAAGACAACTTTTCAGTTGTTATCCGAGAGATAGCGGTCAACGATGAAGACAACCTGATAGTGGATACCATGGATCAGAGAGATTGATTTCAAGCTAATCAAACTCATTGGTATATAGAGAGCAAACCGACGATCATTCAAAATTTAAAGTTACCGCTAACCTCTGTGCCATCATCGACTACAGCAAACCGACGATCTTCCTCCACGGCACTCCTAATGGGCCTCTCTTTATTTCACGGTACGATTTGTGTTTTTGTTGCTTTATAAATAATAAGTTTTGTGTTTATCAAACCCTAACGTCTGAGCAATGATTTATTAAATCGTTTTACTAATTTCCGATTCTTGATACTTTCATAAATCGTTTTACTAATTTCCGATTCTTGATAATAATAAATTATTATAATAATAAAACAAAGGAACTAAATTACAAATATAATAAAAAATAATAATAATAATAATAATAATTAAAAAATATAGTCATTGTTAATGCTCAAAAAAGTCAACCTTTGTTGACTCATAGGAGTCTTGAAGACGAAATGAATTTTACAAGATACTTGAAACAAGGTATGGATATGGAGAATAAATATTTGACTATACGTGGTTGATGATGTCAAGTTTAAGTCGTTGATTCATTTGGAAATCGAAAACGCCTATCGTCACTCTGTATAGAGAAGAAAATCAACAACCGAATATTTAGTTCTCTACGAACTTCAGCTTCCAAAATACGACGTCGTTGTAGCTCATATGTTATTATCTCTTCTCTTATTCTCTGTTTCTCTAGTTCTCGATGGATTATTGCTCTCATATCGACTCTCACAATTATTCACAATTTTATACATACAACACACCTTCATCGTTGACCGTACTGTTCTTCTTGATCTTTTATGTATGAATAGTGACCCTCTGGATCAGAGAGATTCAAGCTAATTAAACTCATAGGTAAGAACATTGTGGATGAGGATTGTTTATCTTCCCATTGATTTCAAGTATGTTGCCACACAAGACGAATGTTGCAACATGAGTTCGACCAAGATGACACACGAAGCTTTAGACTCGAACCGGATCCAAGTATTACTGTAATGATCAGGAACATTCCAAATAACTGTTCAATTTCAGCTTTTGTTTAACTATTTTAGCAACTTCCATAGAGAAGTTATCAATCTCACTTCTCACTGTCCATGTTTACCTTCAACGTCCAACGGTAATGAGTAACCTAGTAACCTCTACAATGATGTGATTTGTTTTAGATAAGGAGGTATATGTACAATGAACTTTTCATGCAAGCAAGTAAAATTCAGTTGTTTTACTAATTTCATAGTCTTGATACTTTTAACAATCGGATCGGCGCTAACGATGAGTTTGATGAATCATTGTACGTGGTCTAATCAGGTATATGTACAATGATGTGATTTGTTTTTAGATAAGGAGGTATATGTACAATGAACTTTTTACGCTAAATAAAACCGATTAATGTTCTTTATATATAAATAAAACCATTGTACATACCCTCTGGCAATCATCGTTGGTATTAATGGCAAGATATGTGGCTTTAGTCCTTTACGCAGGTTTGCCAGAGGGTCACTATTCATACACACAACTCTTTGCTCTAGTGGTGTGCTCTACCTTTTTGACAAACACCTGGCTAACCTGTCCAGTTATCAATATCACTGGCAATCATCGTTGGTAGCTATAGGTAAGAACATTGTGGATGAGGATTGTTTATCTAACTTCCCATTGATTTCAAAGGATATTCATGTGAGAATGATTTCGTTACTGTAATGATCAGAAACATTCCAAATAACTGTAATTGATTTCCACGATCTACCTTGACTGCTACAACATAACTTGCACCGGCTTGAGATATGAGTTTAATTAGCTTAAATCTCTTTGACCCATGATATGAGAGCAATAATCCATCGAGAACTTGAGAAAGAGAGAATAAGAGAAGAGATAATAACATATGAGCTACAACATAACTTGCACCGGCTTGAGATATGAGTTTAATTAGCTTAAATCTCTCTGATCCATTGTATCCACTTTCAACTAAATCTTTCTCTGATATACTCTATATCAACCGAAATTGAGTATCATCAATCTGGTATTAGTGGTTGGAAACTGTGATGAAAAAGCTGGTGTGTGTTGAACAAGAAGATGATCAAGGATGCTACAACATAACTTGCACTGGCTTGAGATATGAGTTTAATTAGCTTGAATCTCTCTGATCCATGGTATCCACTTTCAGGTTGTCTTCATCGTTGACCGCTATCTCTCGGATAACAACTGAAAAGTAATTACAAGAAGATGATCAAGGATGCTACAACATAACTTGCACCGGCTTGAGATATGAGTTTAATTAGCTTAAATCTCTCTGATCCATGATATGAGAGCAATAATCCATCGAGAACTTGAGAAAGAGAGAATAAGATAAGAGATAATAACATATGAGCTACAACGACGTCGTGTTTTGGAAGCTACAACATAAGTTGCACCAGCTACTTTTCAGTTGTTATCAGACGAGGACTTGCCTGTGTTGCCGCATTTAATGAAATTTAACGCGCATACCGCATTCATTGACTTTACGTGGTTGATGATGTCAAGTTTAAGTCATTGACAATGTTGAGGGTTATTACTTTGTTTTTTAAATTTTTTTAACTTTTTATAATTATTAAATTAAAAAAAAAAACAACTCAAAACATCAAAACAACTACCAAAATAAATTACCCCCTCGAAGCGCCTCGCTTAGGCCTAAGCGAGACGCTTCGAATTTAAAAAAAACAGCTTTTTCTGCCCCTCGTACTGACCTCCTCGAATTCAGCTCCAAAGCGCCTCGCTTAGGCCTAAGCAAGACGCTTTGAGGGGGTTAAAATAGAAGGTGGGGGGTTTAAATATAACCACCCTCTTTTCTTTTTATATATATATTTTTTTCTTTGCTCTCGAGAGCACAGCTTCATGTCACCATCTATTATTATTATTTCTTGATGTCAGCTCCTATGAGCCTCACCCCCCCCCCCCTAATTCTTTACATCCTCTTATTATTTATTATTATTATATCTTTTTTTTTAGATTGTGATGATGAATTGATGAGTGGTCACACCCTGTCAAAATGTGACAGTCACCCCTCTCCTCCCAACGTCACTCACTTTCTCTTCATTTTATACTCTCCAGCCGCCAACAACATGAATCTCACGACCTAATTTCTTTAAGTGGGCCGGCCCCATATCTTTTTCTTTTAGTTTCTTTATGGGCTTATGTAATAGATCATAATTGCATGTAAGTTTAGGTCTTGCCCATTGAATTCCTACACAAAAGAAAATTCTAGTTAGACTTTGACCCAAATTCAAATATCATTTAAATATTAAAAATTTAGTGACTCTCAAGTTTAACTCAAATGCATCGTTTTAGCTCGTTTTCACATCAAACCTTTAAATAAATAATACGAACTAAATAGAAGTAATATTTAGTAAAAACTAGCCCAAATATTAATTAAAATGTAGAGAATATTGACATAAATATATGTATATTTTATAACGTATCAGATAATTACAATAACAACACATATTTATACACATGTGAGGCTAATGTAAAAAGGAGGTTAACATAAAAAAATATGCGAATGATTATTAGCCATAGACTGAATTACAAGTTTTGTCCTTTATGTTTATGCCAAATTACAAAGCATGTCCTTTATGTTTAAAATTGACGGGTTTTGTACTTTATGTTCCAAAATCTTGCAAGCTTTGTCCTTTGACACTAACCCAGTTAGATTCTAACTGAAATGTAAGGGTAAATTCGTCTTTTTACTATTTTAGGGTCTATTTATGTATTTAAGTTAAAGTTTTGTATCAAAATGAAATATATATGTTACATATATACCCCTTCTCTTTTACCCCATCTCTTCCTCTCTCATCCTCCACCGCCTCCGCCAGACATCACCACCACCAACGCCACCACCTGCCACCGCCTGCTGCAACAGCCCCACCTCTCTTTCTGCCTCTATATATCTCACTATATATGTTATCCCCAGCTGCCACCGCCACAAACCTCTGTCGCCAGTAACCCTCTTCGCCACCACCACCCAAACCCGGTCAACCACGGGTTCAGTAATCTCACCACCACGTCCATCTAGATTTTAATTCGTGTAATAGTTAATAATTTTAAATATTATTAATAACCCACCACCAACCTCCTCCCCCATCAAAACCACACCATCACTGTTACCATCCTCGCACCCACAAATGACTAACCCTTAAATCTACATAACCCCAACCTCAAATAAATGTACAGATAAAATCTGTAATTGAGACTTGAACTCACAAATTGTATATAAAAATGGAAAGGGAAAATAACCAACATATGCTAAAACCAATTAAAAAGTCTACCACTTTTTCAAATTAATCCCAACGTTCAAAAGTTGCCAGCACTCACACACATTTATGGAGAAAAAAAAAGTCTTGATGATCCATTTTGCTAACCAGTAACCGACATGATCAAGAGAACAGCTGAACAGGTAGAGAGGGGGGTCGGGTTATATCTGTGAGGGTGAACGATGGTGGCGATGAGATTAAAGTGGATGATGGTGAACGATGTACACATCACTACATCAGATCTGTGAGGGTGAACGATGGTGGTGGCGGGATTAAATTGAACGATGGTGGTGGCGGGATTAAAGTGAACGATGGTGGCGGCGGGATTAAATTGAACGATGGTGGTGGCGGGATTAAAGTGAACGATGGTGGCAACGAGATTACAGTGAACGATCTGTGAGGGTTGTTGGTTGTGGCGGAGGTGACAGGTGGGGGCGGTATTGGCTGTTGGTGGTGGTGGTGGCAAGTGGGGGAGGTATTGGCTGTTGGGGCATTGGTGGTGATGGAGGAGCACATGTAGAAAGGTGGGGTAGGGTTATATATAAGGGGTATAAAGACTAAAATACCCTTGAATCACCAGATTTAACTAGAAAAAATTAACTTGGTTAGGGTCAAAGGACAAAACGTGTAAGATTTTGAAACATAAAGTACAAAACCCGTCAATTTTAAACATAAAGGACATTCTTTGTAATTTGGTATAAACATAAAGGACAAAACTTGTAATTCAGTCTTAGGGGCTGTTTGGTTGATTAAGTGCTGAATCATTAAGATGGTCTGAATGGTTAATAAGCTCTGAATGGTTAAGAGCTGAATCATTCAGCATCCCTTATTAGCTTAATGGTTCAGCACTTAATCATTCCATTCAGATGCTGAAACAAACAGTCTGAATGCTGAATGATTCAGACCTGAATGATTAAGAGGCTGATTAAGAGGCTACCAAACAGCCCCTTAGCCATAAGTTAAATTGGATTTTTAGGGGCACGATTGTAATTTCTTTACGTCATTAAAGTTTCACCCATATTTTTATAATGGCCATAACTTTTTCATATGACATTGTTTTTTAAAAATAACTATACCATAAAAATAAGTTTTTCATCCTCTTTCATTTCCATACCATATTGCTATATTTTTTTAAAAAAATTGCTGGATTGATAACTTGTGTTTTATTGAGGGTATACTTGCGTTTTAGAAACGCAAGTTATAAAACTCCTGAAGGATTTCACTAAAATGCCAAAAGGTATAAAGAATCAGACATTAAGATCATGAATGCTATGCTAATCCGATTACCAGAGGCCAGACGATATAAATAACATAGAGTGATGTTAAACGACAAAATCAAACTTCCATAAAGTCCAAATCTTTGATCTTATAAGTATCAAGAACCTCATGGCATGATGAATATGATATATGTATATAAATAAATCCTTACATGGAAGAAAAAAAAGAAGCTAAATTAAGCACTATAATACTCAAATCAATGCAATGCAATGCAGGTGCTAAAGATCAACTTGCGTTTTATTGAGGGTATACTTGCATTTTAGAAACGCAAGTTATACCTGATAAGACGAGCTGATAAAACGACCTGATGAAATGCAAGTTATAAATGATAAAACGCAAATTATACATGATAAAACGTAAGTTATATATGATAAAAAGATGCAAGTTATATATGATTAAACGTAAGTTACATCTGACAAAAAACGCAAGTCGTATCATGATAAAACGCAAGTTATCAACCCAGTAAAAAAATATGACAATAGGATATGCAAATGAAAGCGGATAAAAAGCTTGTTTTTATGGTATATTTTTTTAGAAAAATAATGTCGTGTGAAAAAGTTATGGACGTTTAAAAAATGGGGGTGAAACTAAACAATTATGAGTTATACCTATTTTGCCCTTTCTCCTTCTATTTTAGAAACTCAACGTATATTTTTCCCTTTTTAACCTCATCCATTAATTTATTTTGATTAAAAGTCTAAAATTTTTTTTTTTTTTTACTGTAAACTTTATCTTATACAAACAAGTTAAAGGAAATAAAACCGAATAAAATTATAAAACCATGTTACCATCCAAATAAAACCTTGAAAACACAAAAATATTAATATTAAAATAAAATAAAATAAAGAAAAAGGATTTCAAATTATGTCATGTTGTAAGTTTGTAACGCTAATATAGTCAATACATAATATCATTATACTAATAAATTTGCAAATAAAATAATAAATGTAATTAGAAAAAAAGTTAAAAACTAAAAAATATTCTTACATTCAATGCATTAATCGTCATCTACACGACAACAATAAGCAATTTAAAAACCCTCAACTCAAAACCAGACTCCGTGTTCTCCATCACCGGTTTCCGGTACCCTCCACCTCTATAAATCCACCACTTCATATTATTCTACACATTTTCTAGAGAGAGAAACTCTTTTCACACACTCTCTCTCTCTCTTATCACCGCATTTTTAGCAATTTCCGCCACCTTTTCCGTTAATTGTGATAAATATTCACTCAACCGGCAGATGTCTAAACCGTTCCAATGAATAATAATCCAATCCTTCTTTGCGTTTTCTTATTAGCATTTTCAACCACTTATGTTTATTGTTATGTTAGCGTTGATCAAACACTAGGGTTTGAAAACCCTAGGTTAAAAAACGCATACATTGCGTTACAAACATGGAAGCAAGCAATGATCTCTGACCCACACAATCTGACCGTTGATTGGATCGGATCTAATGTGTGTAACTACACCGGAGTGTTCTGTGCACCCGCACCCGATAACAGTTCTGAGATAACTGTAGCGGGAATTGATCTTAACCACGGCGATATCGCCGGGTACTTGCCTGATGAGCTTTGTTTGCTTGAGGATTTAGCGTTGTTTCATATAAATTCTAATAGGTTTTGTGGAACGGTGCCGAAGAAGTTTAAGAGCTTTAAGTTATTGTTTGAGCTTGATTTGAGTAATAATCGGTTCGCTGGAAAGTTTCCTGACGTTGTCCTTCAACTACCGAAATTGAAGTTTTTGGATATCCGGTTTAATGAGTTTGAAGGAGGTGTTCCTAAAGAGCTTTTTGATAAAGATTTGGATGCTATTTTTATTAATCATAACCGGTTTTCGTTTGAATTGCCAGATAATTTTGGCAATTCGCCTGTGTCTGTTATTGTGCTAGGGCACAATAACTTTCACGGGTGTCTTCCCGCGAGTATTGGTAACATGTCAGAGACGTTGAATGAGATTATTATGATGGATAATGGGTTGATAGCTTGTGTGCCCGAAGAAATCGGGTTGTTGAAGAAGGTGACGGTGTTTGATATTAGTTCTAATAAGCTTATGGGGCCGTTGCCAGAGAGTGTTGGGGGTATGGTTAGTGTGGAGCAGTTGAATGTGGCGCATAATTATTTAAGTGGGAGGATACCGAGAGTGTTTGTGGGTTGCCGAAGTTGGAGAATTTTAGTTTTGTGGATAATTTCTTTACGGGTGAGCCGCCAGCTTGCTTGAAGTTGCCCATGGTTGATGATCGGAAGAATTGTTTGCCGGCTAGGCCGACGCAGAGGTCAGAGAAGCAGTGTAGGATGTTTGGGTCGAAGAAGATACATTGTAGTGCGTTTCATTGTAAGCCGTTTGTTCGGCCCTCTCCACCACCGCCTCCACCTTCTCCGCCACCACCAGTTTACTCTCCCCCGCCGCCTCCACCCTCACCACCACCACCGGTTTACTCTCCCCCACCTCCTCCACCGTCACCACCTCCGCCGGTTTACCTTCCACCGCCACCTCCATCATCACCACCGCCACCAATTTACCTTCCACCGCCGCCTCCGCCATCCCCACCACCACCGGTTTACCTTCCACCGCCTCCACCATCCCCACCGCCATCGATTTACCTTCCACCACCGCCTCCACCATCACCAACCCCACCGTATTGTGCTCGATCACCACCACCATCCCCACCGCCACCTGCCCCGTACAACTATAATTCCCCACCACCTCCACCGGTTGCATCCCCACCACCACCGGTTCCCTACAACTATAATTCCCCACCACCACCAGTTGCATCCCCACCACCACCGGTTCCCTACAACTATAATTCCCCACCACCACCAGCAGTTGCATCTCCACCGCCACCAGTTCCGTACTACTATAATTCACCACCACCTCCACCTTACATCTATTCATCTCCACCACCACCAGCCCAATCTCCACCACCACCATCGCCACCCCTTGTATAGAACCACCACCACCACCCCCATGTATAGAACCACCACCGCCAATTGTTTACCATCCCCCACCACCACCACCAATCTATACTCCGCCAGCTCCAGCATACGAGGGACCTTTACCTCCAGTGACTAGTGTTTCGTATGCTTCTCCACCACCACCTTTTTACTGATTCTTTAAGCAAAACTAATCAGTTACAATAATACAACCATAATCTATTTCTTCTGTTTCCTGATAATAGTTATAACTGATGAGATGGATCATATATATAGTTTTTTTAGAATTGGGAAAATAAGAAATAAAATGGTAATTAATCTAGGTTGCATGTATAGAGAACATCCATTAGCCAGGCTCTGGTTTCTAATTTTATTATTTTGTTTAAATTTCATACATTTTTCTTTTACTTTCTAGTATGATCAACAACATATCGTGTTACTTATACCTTTCTCTCTTATTACCTCTCTCTCTTGGTATATTTGGTAATGAGCTTTCAACAATTTTTATGAGCTTCAAACTTTAAAGAAAAATCTCATACTCAATAAAAAAACATTATCTGATTGAAGAAACTTGAAGTTTTTGGGTTAAGAGAAAAGCTCTATATTAAAACGCTACTAGTACTAGCTTTTAAGAAAAAACTTCTGCTACTACAAACTTTTGACACAAATACCCATTCTAACATTAAAAAAAACATGCATACAAGCTTTTAGTTAATGCTCATTTTATACATTTTATTAAAAGCTTCAGCTACTCTGCCAAACACCAAAATATATTTAAAAAAACTACAGCTTCCAGCCACCAACTAGTTTTGCCAAACATATCCTATATGTGTTGAGAGTTTGTGCACATAAAAGGTATGTTTGGCAAAACTAACTGGTGGCTGAAAGCTAGTGGCTAAAAGCTGGTAGTTGTAGCTTTTTAAATATACTTTGGTATTTGACAAAGTAGCTAGAACTTTTAATAAAATGTATAAAATAACCAAAATAGACATTAACTAAAAGCTTACATGCATGTTTTTTTATTATTTTTTATGATAGAATGGTATTTGTATCATTTACTCATTAAACGCTAATACTAGTAGCGTTTCAATATAGAGTTTTTTTCTCTTAACCTACAAGTTTCAAGCTCTTTCAACCAAACAAAACTTTTTATTGAGTATAAGTTTTTTCTTAAAAGCTTGAAGCTCATAAAAGCTTTTAAAATTTATTGCCAGAACATACCTAGAATGAATGACTGAGAGCAAAACATCGTACCAAATAACGTTAAAATAAAATAATTAAAAATCATGAAAACCTAAGCAATTAATAATTGTTTACTAGCTACCGATCTAAATACAGTTACACACTAAGGACTTAACTCGATTTGTTACCAGTATCAATATTATATACAATCTAACCTAATGGTATCAATCAAACTCGAGTGGCGACGGATCTCAATATCAAGGACGGACTAGGTGCCGCCTGAAGGGGCAACCACTCACCTTGCAAAAAAATTAGTGTTACATATACGTGAAAATCTGGAGCGTTCCTCATAACACTTTCCAATCGCCCATCTTAAACTTAGAAACCCTAATAACAAGTTAAAAGTTTACAAATTTAAATATAAATTTAATATAAACACTAGTTATCAATATGACAATATAATTAACAAGCTTAGGCCCTTAGCTCATGAATTTAAAACCATTGGACTGAGGCCCACTAACCATTGTAACAAAGGCCTAATGACCATAAATTTAGACCCTAAGCCGTTGAATTTAAAACCATTGTGACATAGGCCCAATGACCATAAGTTTAGGCAATTTGCCGATGAATTTAAAAGCATTGACTGCCCTAGGCCCCATGACCATAATTTTGGGTTCTTAGCCCATGAATCGATTATTTACAAAACAAATCCTTTTATAGCGGTATTTTGTGCTTAATAAAACGGTTAAGAGTCTCGGTATAAAATAATATAAAAGGATTCTAGGCTTAAAAGTTAAAATATCATGCTAAGAAAGTTAAGCAATGTATTTTAAGTGTTAATCATTGTGTTTTAGTAGTGGTTTAAATTCCATTGCTATAATACATTGCATTGCGTTTTAAATTATTGTGTTTTGTGTTTTTTAGCTATTTCAAACTAAAACAACGTGCCTAAATCCAAAACATGATGCATATATGTCAAATTTTTAATACTTCTCACACTTCTAACAAAATATGCATTTGTACAAGAACCTAAAAAGTGTATGAAGTTGGCTAGAAAGCCCATTTTTCCTAAAAAAATGTAAGAAGTCTATGTAGTTATCAGAGCCGGCCCTGGGGTGGGCGAGCCGCACCCCCGGCCGAGGCACGATTTTTCGAGGGGCCAAAGATTTATATATACACTTCATATATATGCAATGGCGGATCGAACTTCATTAGGACAGGGTGTCTTGACGGCCCCTAATTTTATCTTTAGTAGTAGAGGTGGAGGGTTTATCTGAATTTATCATGGTCTTTTGGGGGGTACTTACAGGAAGATGAGATAGGGGAAGAGTGAATGAAGAGGTAGGTGAAGAATGAGAATGTGCATAACAGTAAATAGTATAATGTGTTATGGTATTTTGGTAATTTTTTTAAAAAAATGCCTACAACCTAAGTTTAAAGCAAAACAAAGTTACGTTGTCGAATTAATAATTATTATAATTTAATTTGAAAGTAAGTGGATGTTTTTTTAGAATGAATTAATATTTTTTAATATAAATATATTGATTTCATTTCTTAAATATAACTGGATGTTTAATTTTGATTATTCTGGAATGAAAGCATATATTGTATGTCAAAAAAATATATTCTTTTAGTTGATTTATTATTATACTTTAGTAAAAAAACTATTATATATATACATATATCGACCCTCCAACTAAAAATTTAAGTTCAACCATTGTACATACGTTTAAAATATGAAAGCAAAAAAATTTATTTGATACTCTTTAAAAATTTAGAACCATAAAAGGTATTGGGCTATTTTTTATTTATCTAAAATTGTATAGCATATATTGGGCCCTCGACATATAATTGATAACCAAATACCCATTCATCTAATTATCTAATCTAATCTAAATAATAATATCACAATATAAAACATAAAAAATAATTATTTCTATCATGTTAATCGTTGTCTAAAAACTTCTAGGAGAGCTTTACGAATTCTCGGTTAGCTATTACGGTATATCATTCTAACTAGTGAGTTAGCCCGCGCGTTGCGGCGGGACTGTTAAAAAGAACAAAAAATAGGCGAAAACATTGAATCACGCACACGCGTGGCGGCGAGTTAACTCACCATTTTAAAAAAAAAAAGTTAAAAATTATCATAGAAAAAGTTAAGTGAGTCGAAATAACGACTCAAATACCTACAAGTTTAGTAACATTGTTATGAACAATAATAGATTAAGTAACTTTTATAAAGGAGTTAATTGCCAATTTAGTCCCTGAGGTTTGTCACAAATTGCCACTTTCATCCAAATCTTTTTTTGTTACATCTGAGTCCCTGAGGTTTCATTTCTTTTGCCATTTTCATCCAACCCCTAACTCCGTTAAAAAAGCCAGTTAAGCCAGGGGTATTTTGGTCATTTTACATATCTATTTTTTTTTTGCCATTTTGATCCAATACCCTATTTAAGTTTATTTTATTTTTTTTAGTTATATATATATATAAATACACACGGAGACACTAAGAGCTGCAACAATATTAATTTAAATACACACATATTTTCATTTCCTTTGCATATCATAATAATAAAAAAAAAAACTTCAATGACAGAAAAAATCTACCCTACATCCAAACCTACTGCCGCCCCAAAACCCCGCCTCAACCACCGGCAAACCATCGTTTTCCTGCAACCAAGGCCCACCTCTATAACCATTGCCGTCCAGTATAACGACCACAACCCCATCCATACCGTCGTAGCCGATGCTGCTCCTAGTCCTCTCCCGTTTTTGAACCTGATGAAATAAATTCCGATTCTGACTCAAAGAAATTGGAGTAGTTAGATCTTAGTTGGGGGTTAGGGTTTGCTCCGATCTGAGGTTAGATGGTGGTGGTTGTGCTAGATGGTTGTGGTGGCTGTGTTAAACAATGGTGGTTGTGTCAGAGGATTGCGGTTGTGTTTGACGGTGGCCGGGTGGCGGTTGTGTTAGAAGATTGAGGGAAGGTGAGGGTGGTCAGAGGGTGGGGAAGAGGGGTGGTTGGAGAGGGAGGTGAAGGTGTGTGTATCAGTGTATGTATAAGGGTGTGTGTGTGTGTGTGTGTGTATATATATATAATATTATAACTAAAAAAATAAAATAAACCTAAATTAGGTTTTGGATCAAAATGGCAAAAAAAGACATAAATATGTATAATGACCAAAATACCCCTAACTTAACTGACTTTTTTTGACAGAGTTAGGGGTTGGATGAAAATGGCAAAAGAAATAAAATCTTAGGGACACAGATGTAACAAAAAAAAGATTTGGATGAAAGTGGCAATTTGTGACAAACCTCAGGGACTAAATTGGCAATTAACTCTTTATAAAGTAACTAATTGTATATAAAAGATTATAATAAAACATATAGCATTATGAAAACTATTTTTTACATGTTTTGTATTTAATATGTTTTGTAGAAATAAATGTCATGACCTATCATAAACATGACTCTTGATTTCATTTAGATTATTAAATATGATGCTTTAAAGACTAATTTACCCTTAAAATTTAGTTATTATGTGCATTGTGTGTTGTATCATAAACAAATTAACTTGTACTTCTTAAATTTTAAGAAGTCCTTGTCAAATGCTTTTATAATATAGTATAGATACTATAGTCTTGCTATGTTTATTGCTACAGTGTTAATTCGTTAGGGCCTTTCTTTTCTGCTCGGCCAAGGCACTTGAATTTTCAGGACCGGCTCTGGTAGTTATTGTGTTTTAATTTTTAGAAGAAAAAAAATGTTTTATATTTACATTGTGTTATATAGAAAAACAATAAAAGTAACAATTTAAAACATCTAAGTGTTAAATCTAAAACACCATGCAGAAAAAATAATCAGTATGTTTTTAAAATTCAATATTTAGAATATATTTGATTTTGTTTTAAGTTGTTACTTTTATTATTTTTATATATTACAAAATGCCAAAAGAATATAAAATATTTTTTCTAAAATTTAATCTCGTCCATTAATTGCTTGAATTTAATGGTCGTGATCACTGGTTACAGTTCTTAAGAGAAACACATTTTCTAGCCTAACCTCATTGAAGTGGTAGGGTTCTAATTCCTATCATATACGCAGACACTACCCCGCAATATCATCCTCACAAGAACTTTGCGGATAAAGGACCATTCGAGATGGTTAAGTACAATAAGATAACATATCTTCGCGGAGCATGGGCCTCTTTGGACCTCAATCCTAACAAGATCACACGTGGAGTGCAATCCACCCGCGCGAGACCATGCGCCCAAACTCAGCGATGGTCTCCCACGGACAAGTCACAGCCTGACGTGTGTCAGGCCTAGCGTGCCAACAGGGAATGTGTAGCCCCCTTAACCCACTTGCTGCACTATTCCCCCTGGTGTCAGACGTCACTTCAGACAGTCTTTCAGAAGGAGCAGACTGACACTGAATGGCGCCGCCTAACACACTCTGACGCAGGAAGAAAAGATCCGCCTCCAGCCCATAGCAACTCGCCACGTGGACCAATGGCACGGCGGTACCTCTTTCTCTCTCCTGCATTTATTATATCCAGTTTCCTTTATATATTTCCTAATCCAAATCTAACTATTTGGACCGAAAGGAAGGTAAGCCCATCGTCGAGGTTATGGGCAAGGTTGTAAAAATCCCGATTAATTACCGACTAATTGGTGATTAATCACTAGTCCTCACTTTACTAATTAATTTGGGCTAATCACTCAATTAATCAGTGCACGATTAATCACCGATTAGTCAAACCAAATTGGTCTTAGTCGGACCTAGAAAACTCAAAATTAGGTAAAAAAAATGAATTCGAACGGGTCAAAACTGGAGCAAATCGATAAAATAAAACAAGTTCTTACCTCAAAATTGGATGATAATCCATGTTTTAAAAGCAAAATCGATGAAACTCCATGAACCATAGTTGCGTCTAATGGTTTTCTTATGATGAATGAAAGAACGGGGAGGAAAAAACGGGATATGGTGAACAATGAAGGTGATTAGAGTTATTTAAGTTCAGATATTTTAATAATCAATCCCCCTTCCATATTCACTAGTTTATATTTGGCCCCTATATTTCAAAATTTATACATATAAGATATAAAATTAGCATTAAATTTGTATAAATTTGGAAAAATGTATATAAAAATCCAATCCGATTAATCCCGATTAATCCCTAGTCGGTACCCCACCGGCCGACTAGCGCCTAGCGAGTTCTACAACATTGGTTATGGGTAAATGGTAATCGGCCCGTGTAACTCCTATAAATAGGAGGTCTCACCTCCTTCAACCAGATTCCACTCTCTCGAGAATACACCTACACTTACCGGGCCAAACCACCATTTTTATGTCTGCTATCACGAGTCTCTTGAGACTCTAGGCGGTCGCCTCCTTTCATACGGTCCCTTGATTATTTACAGGTCACGGATCCAGCCACGGTGTGGAGCGAAGGATTATATCATGCAGCAAACACGAGTAGCCACCCCTCATACCTCCTATGATGTAAGTATTGTACCCATTATCACTTGTTGTTTCTTCATTGGAGCCATCCATAACGGCTGAAAACTAAGTTTTCAAAAACATATCTTTTAGCCCACCCATGGCAGATCCCAACCCCTCCGAGATCAGCACATCCACTGTGGTCTCCCGGCCACTGGCTGGAACCGCAGGGACTCCGGAAAACAGTAAACAAACAACCCGCGGCGCGGCCTTAGAAGCTCGTTCGAGTTGTTATCCACTCGGATTCTGAGGACGACACCAGCTCAGATGTTGAACCAAATGAGTGGCTTTTTAGACAACAAACAAAAAATACCGCTAAGTACCAGCGGATGCTTGAAAAGCAAAAAACTTCAGGAAGAGTCTTGAACCTTGACTCCCCTTCGAGTAGACACTAGCCGAAAGGGGAAAGAAAAAGAAGATGACCAGTCTCAGGGTCGTAGTGGGGGTCGGGGTAAGAAAAAACCCGACCGGGACTACACCCAAACAACGTCAGAAGAATCAGATCGTTACCAGTCCACTAGTAACCAGAACTAACACGAACCAAGTAGCCCGCGTTTCTCGCGCACCACTTCGGGCACGTATGAAACTCATAATCACGTGGACGACGACCTCAACAAGCCTTACAGGCCAAAGTCGTTCGCAGCAAACTCAAGGTTTTGCCAACGGATTGCCACCGCCCGCATCAACAAGCAACATAAGCTCCTCAGCAGCATCGGCAAGTACGATAGCCTGCGTGACCCTACTGATCACATGCACGATTTTGAATGTGAGGGTAGTACTGTCCTCTGGCCGTTCAAGTCTGGTGCCACCTATTCGCTCATACGCTCACTAGAGCCGCCAGAGTATGGTTTGACAACCGTCACGTGGGGAGCATTTTGGACCTCGATGATCTTATCAAGAAGGACAAAGCGCATGTCCTATTATGCCAGCACACCGACAATGAGTCCATCGAGGACTACATCGTATGCTATAACAAGAGGCGTTACAAATTGACTGCGGAGAAGAACTCACCCGCGCGGGCTTCATTCAAGGAGTTTGCAGTGAGGATCTTATGAAATGCCTTACAGGCTAGGATGGCATCCCAGATTCTTGGGATGAAGTTGTCAAGGCTGCAAAGATCTACACCTCCTCTGAGCGCTCCTTCAAACAAGCGCGCGGCTTCCAACAGAACTACAACTCCAACAAAAATAAGGGTAAGCAATTTGTTTAGCCGAGCATCTTTGGATCAACAGACGAGGGTAAGTACTCGTCTTCTAATGACGCCCGTCAAATTACTCAGTAACAAGCAATCGTGGGAACAACGGGGACACTCCAAGAAAAACACTGATTGGACCCCGCTGCTAAAACACCTTCACAAGTCTCACGACTGAGAAAATACATTCAACGAAGTCACACCCTCAAACTCCACTTGCGGGGTTTTACCGCAAGGCGCGTGCCATGCCCGGATCTCAGTCAACGGCTACAATAAACCACAACTAGATGTATAAAAATACGTAAACCAAAACATGAGTTAATAATATAAACTGACAGCGGAAGCATTTAAAAATCTTGATTACAACCCAACATAAGTAAATGTGTCCGAAAAAGTTAACATTATTGACACCAAGACCATAGACGCCGTGTAAGACTCAGTGCACCTAATCCATATGCAGCTACCTTAGCGACCTGACAAAACATGCTAAAAATGTTAACATATAATACTGGTGAGTTCACAGGTTTTATAAAATGTTTCGTAAGTTCCAAAGATCATCCCTGTTAATAGTATGTTATGCAACGTTAGCTAGACGTCAAGTGCGAGTACTACTATGGTTGGGAACCTATTACTAAACATGTACCGGTATGTAAACAGCCCAGATACTGGGTTAGCGATGCCTCGGTAAACCAAAAGTTAGAGACAGTATGCACACGCCCGGCTCCCAGCCGACGAGTGGGGTTTGTGAGGCCCAATAGATCTATCCACATTTCCCTCGTTGTGCATCCTGCACATTCATGGTTTCCCCCTAGGACTTTGTGCAAAATGTCGTATAGTAATCTAAAGTAACCACAGTATAACATGATCTTTATAAATCCAAGTAAGTAGCATGTTTCTCCCCCGAAAAGTAAAACCAGTAAAAGTGGGTTAAATTATAAAAACGAATCAAAAATGCTTGAAAAGGGTTTTAGATCAAGAACACTTGTTTATGATATAGAAGGTGTTTATAGGTTAGATTATGAAAAACAAGGTCAAAAACTCCTCCCTAGGTGTTTAAAGTTGAGAGAGGGCACTTAGAGGCGTTTAGGGTTTGTGAAATGATGAAAAATTGCAAAGTATGATATTTTTAGGTATTGTTCATTCGACCTATGCAAGGGTCGAATGAATATGTAAGATGGTCGAATGGCCTTTTATCAACTAGTTCAAACCCCCTATGGGTCGAACCAGTTTTCCAGTTTTTTCCAGTTTTGTCGTTTAAACGCGTTTTAACACATCCAAACACATGAACATGTAATCCTAACATATGTTAAGCATATATAATCATGTATAATCATATAAACACCGTTAAAACGCGTATTTGTACACTATATTACAAGTATGGATCAATCTATGTATCATACTTAATTTAATTAATGTAAATCACCAACAACGGGACTCAAGACTTGTGTGTGCATGGTCAAAGTCCTAGTCAAAGTCTTAGTCAAACAGTCAAAGTCCTGGTCAAAGTCCTAGTCAAAGTCTTAGTCAAACAGTCAAAGTCTTAGTCAAATAGTCAATTCATCATAAAACCTTACTTTATGGTGTTGACCAATTTTAATGGCTAATTGAATCCAAAACTAGTATAAAAACCCACCTATGAACCATTACACTTGCCACCTCTAAATCGATTGTTTCAATCCGATTAAACTTTCCCTCATACTTTTCTTCTATAGTCTATTACTTCTACAATTGAAGCTTTGATTATAAGCTCTTGTAATTGGCGAATTGGAAGCATGATATTCTTTCTTTTTTTTTCGGATTTCTTATTTCTTCAAATTGGACTAGCTACGTTGTTGAGTCTTTGGGATTCGCCTCACATACATTCACAACGCTTAGAGGATAATTCAGCTTAGCGAATGTGAGTTTACGTAACCATGTTTATGCAATTCTTTATACTTGCAACATTATACTTAAGCAATTCTACATACATGTCTAGTTGTAAACTTTAATGCCTCATGATTTAGACAACAACAACAGTTAGACTTAAACTTCAACATACATGATCATTAACTATGGCCAAGCCGGCGATACTCAATAATAGATCTATTGGATTGACAATCCCACCTAGATTCGTTGACCATCTTTTATGAGGAGCGCGGTGATTGTTATCGTTTCAACATGATATTAAGGTGAACCGTGGATGACGAGATGGACCTAAACTAGTCGGAGGTTTGATTATGTGCATACAACACTTCATGTTTATTCATGTAGACTTAAACTTACAATAGACATTTGAATTGCTAAACTTTTATTCTTAAACTTAATTGCTTGACATGGCTTATGTATTCTCACCAACTTCTAGTTGACCCCCCCCCCCCATTTTTACAACTCAATAGGAAATAATGATGCTTGAAGTCTAGAGCTAGCATGAGGAGACAATTTGAAGTTTATGCTTTGTTTGGCTTTTTGATGTATTAGAATTTCATTCAAGACTTGTTATGTATTTTCAATTTTGGATATTTTTTACTTTAAATAAATTTCAATTAAAACTTGAATACCATGTGCTACTGTATATTCATTCTTACGTGACACCTTGATGTTTCCGCCATCGTTGGGGTGTTACAGATTGGTATCAGAGCCAGCGATTTGTATTCTCATCCGGGTTCCCTGTTTGAGCTGGTTGTTCATACGGGTTCAAAGACGTGTTTTGCGAACTCCCAAGAGGGTGATAAGAAGAGTAATTACGATGAGCGGGGTTAGTCATGTTTTCCTGCAATACGTTAGATCAGTATACGTATCCAAGAAATAGCAAGTAGTGTGCTGAGAATAGTGAGTGTACTAATACTTATGCTATGATGATTATAGACTAGATGCAATCCTAGTTCACTATAACCAATGGCTCTGATACCAATCTGTCACACCCTCAAATTTCCACTGCGGGATTTATACCGCGAGGCGCATGACAAACCAGGATCCCATAGCCATAAGTCACATGAACGACTCTAAATGCCCAACCATTTAGTTCGTTATTGCAAAACCAAACCAATATAAGTATACCGGAAGCGAACGAAAAACAGTTAAAATCTGCGCAAAACACCGCGCCCAAAACCAAAAGAAAATAGTTAAATGTTTTAAAGATAGTTTAATGTTTGAGACCCATGAAATGATGCATGCCCTAACCGTGCTCCTTTCCTAGTTACCTGCAAAAGCATGCTATCGTGTGTCAACATAAAGCTGGTGAGTTCACAAAGTAAAGTAGTTGAGTATGAAAATACGCTGGTTTCCAAAACCACGTAAATAAGTAAAATGAGTTGGTTCCTAGAACCGTGTAACTACTAGTTCGTCGCATGTCAAGGGTAGCTAGCCCATTCATGATAACTAACACCGAATATACCGAACTGCTATGTACGTGTAGCCACAAAAGTGCGCCGCATGCCTGACATCATTGTCTATCCACAATGATAAAGTTTCGTTAAGTTATAGTTCACCCCCGCGCTCCCCGAGCCGGTGTGAGGTTTGTAAGACCTAATAGGGCTATCAACTAATAACCCGCTTGCCAATCCCGGCAACTCATTCGGTACGTGAGGACTTACAGATGATAGAGTTGGTTTAGTTCATCAAGGACACAGTTTACGAACTAGCAAAGTAAACGACCCACACAAGGATCCATCAAAGTAAACGACCCGCACAAGGATCCATAACATCCCAACCAGGGATACGTAGGTAGTCCCAAACCGGACTAGAAAATGTTAAGTAAGTTGTCTCATACCTGAGACGCATGCTTTTGAGAAAAAGAGTAGTGAAACTCACCTTAGTGTGCAAGCAAAAGAAATCCAAACCGCAAGTAAAGTATGTTACCGACACCCTAATATAAGTGTCACTAAGTAAGTATAGGTGTAATATCATTACACCATATAACTCGTTTGTCCAAGGCGTTTAAACGTTCAAAAGTGTGTAGGTGACACCTAGTGACTCTACATGCAATAGTAAACCCTACGAACTCGTTGGTGAATATGTTAGTTATAATTAGCTTTCACATTCCATATGCGTCTCATACAAGTGCCCTTTCAGTTACATATCAATTACATAACACCTATGACTTCAATTAATCACATAAGCACACAATACACAATCTGTGTTTTTAGGACAGATTGTGCGTCATCAAAACTAATTTATTTAAAATAGTTACTCAGTGAATTAATCTCCCAAATTTTTACTGAATATTCTCTGGGATTCACTTAACAACCCTTATTTTTGCTTTGTCCTAATTCCAAACAGAAAAATAATTAAAATTCGTTTAACACAGCTATGTTCAGAAAACTTTCATGACAGACCAGTTTGGTAGAAAAATTCTCAAAAATTGTGTATTCATTCAAATGGGATGAATCCACATGGAAAACCCAAATTACTTCAATGTTAACCTTCTGTAAAAATTTCATAACCCAACTCTTTACAAAACTCGAGTTATGATGACTCAAAGTCGACTCAGTTTATTAACCCGAAATTCTGATATGACCTATTTTCAAAGAAAATTCCAAAAACGACTCAACCGACGTCCAAATCACTTGATTTTACCCATTATGAAAAGCTAAGACCATGTGTGATTTAACCATGCAAAGAAAATACCAAAATCATCATGTTAAAGTCGTGTTACAGCCCCTACAAGTTCATCTAATCATTCTGTCCAGATTTTAGTTACGCCTAAATCTTTCTTTAACGACTACCGTGTGCATACAAACAACCAACAATCATCAATAATCATTACCAAACATTCTTAATACCTATTTTGATCAGATTCTATCATTATTCATACAAAGATTATAACTTTAATGATCAAAACTTCAACAACTTGCGCAACAAGTAACCTATGATATTACTAATCGCCTATCATCATGTTTAATTTGTTTAATCTTCAAAAACCTCAAGTTTTAATGATTATCAAAAGCTTTCAGACCTGGACAAACCTTGTTATATGATTTTTATAACATAAAAATAAGATTAAAGCATAAAGGATTAAAGATTATACCCCTAGCTCTTCGATACTATCAACCGAACGCCTTAGGAGCTTCCCAATCGATGATCTTGAGCCTTTGCAGGTTGTTAGGGGTTAAAAATTCGTAAGGGGGCAGTAGGAGGCGATTAGGGTTGAGTTTAGAGGTTGCATGGGGCTTAAGAGTGTTTAAATAGGAGATTGAGGCGGTTTAGAGTCGTCAGACCCCGGCGAGCGGCCGCTCGGGCTCTGTGAGCGGCCGCTCACGGGCCCTCGGCGCGCGCCGGTGGTCTGTTTCGTCTCCCGACGTGTTTTCCTTCGATGTTTTCGTTATTTCGGACCGTAATAAGTGCAACCCCATGCGTTAAGACCCTAATCAACCTAATGATCCACCTTTAGTGATTTTATTAACGTATTCGGTTTAGGTTCACACAATCACGTATGGTTTTCACATAACTTCATCGAATATCACAGAGACACATAATCGCAATCAATCCAAACTAGTTCAATATTCACCAACGTCTGAGGTTCACTATTCATGTATTCAGTTATTAACTCACAATAATGCAATGTGTGTCCTATCTAGCTAACCCTAGTTAAGTATAATGCAAGGAATGTAACTAGAGTTTAGTTAAAGTGAGAACCTGAATTGCGGGGTATCACATCATCCCCAAGTTGAAAAGAATTTCGTCCCGAAATTCAGCAAGTAAACAGTAAAGCCACCTAGAAAAGTGTGCGCTTGGTTCCCGAATGTCACATCATCCCCAAGTTGAAAGGAATTTCGCCCCGAAATTCACTTTGAGCGAGTTGCTTTATGTTCGGCATTTGATCTATGCACAGGTTCAGGTTCAGTAAAGAGGTGTGGGTATTTGAGCCGCATCTGATCTCTGCGCTCCCATGTGTATTTCGGTCCTAGACGGGAATTCCACCGTACCTTAACAATAGGTATAGTGCTTTGTCTGAGTTTCTTGAGGCCCTGCTCAAGAATCTCCACTACTTCCACGAACCGTAGCTGGTCGTTCACCTGGATCTCCTCCAGTGGCACTACCAGTTTCGTATCCGATAAGCATTTCTTCAAGTTCGAGACGTGGAATACATCGTGCACTCCACTGAGTTCATCTGGTAGATTTAGCTGATAAGCTACCAGACCAATTCGTTTGACAATCTCGAATGGTCCAACGTATCGTGGGTTCAATTTTCCTCTTTTCCCAAAGCGTATCACCCCTTTCCAAGGTGACACCTTCAACAAAACCTTGTCCCCAACCTGGAACTCCAAAGGTTTCCTACGTTTATCAGCGTAACTTTTCTGTCGATCCCGAGCAGCAGCCATCCGGTTTCTGATTTGCACTATCTTCTCAGAAGTCTCGTGCACGAGTTCGGGACCTGTTAGTTGGCTATCCCCAAACTCAGTCCAACAGATGGGAGACCTACACTTGCGCCCATAAAGTGCCTCAAAATGCGCACACTGTATCGAAGTGTGATAGCTGTTGTTATAAGAGAATTCGATCAAAGGCAAGTGCTTATCCCAACTGTTGCCAAAATCCACCACGCACGCTCGCAACAGATCCTCCAATGTTTGGATGGTACGTTCACTTTGTCCATCCGTCTGCGGGTGATAGGCTGTGCTCATATCCAGGCGAGTTCCCAAAGCATCTTGGAGAGTAGTCCAGAAACGAGCAGTGAATCGCCCATCGCGATCAGATATAATAGAAGTAGGCACCCCATGCCTAGAGACTATCTCTTTGATGTAAAGGTTCGCTAGTTTCTCCAATGTGTCTGTTTCCTTTATAGCCAGAAAATGGGCCGATTTGGTTAAACGATCCACGATAACCCAAATCATGTTATGGCCCGTTGGCGTTCTAGGAAGCTTTGTAATAAAATCCATGGAAATCCCATCCCATTTCCACATAGGGATTTCTGGTTGTTGGAGTAGGCCTGAAGGTTTCTGATATTCAATCATAACCTTCACACAAGTCAAGCACTTACTAACATAAGTGGCTATTTCGGCTTTCATGTTTGGCCACCAGTAAAGAGTCTTAAGATCTTGGTACATCTTGTCCGAACCAGGATGTACCGAATATCGAGAGGTGTGTGCTTCATCAAGCACCAGTTGCCTGAGATCCCCAAAACGTGGTATCCAGACTCGATCCATGAAATACTGAAGGCCATCCGTCTTTAGTTCCAAGTGCTTATCAGCACCATGTAAGGTTTCAAGCCCGATGTTTTCTCCCTTCAAGGATTCGCCCTGGGCTTCACGTATCTTATCAGGAAGATTGGAATGAATGGTGAGTTGTAAAGCTCGTACCCGTTTAGGTTTCGTTTCCTTTCGACTGAGGGCATCAGCTACTACATTAGCCTTCCCTGGATGATACTTGATGGCACAGTCATAATCATTCAAAAGTTCAACCCAGCGACGTTGTCGTATGTTCAGCACCTTCTGATCAAATATATGCTGAAGGCTCTTGTGATCAGTGAAAATTATGCACTTTGTTCCATAGAGGTAGTGCCTCCAAATTTTGAGAGCGAAAACCACCGCTCCCAGTTCCAAATCATGAGTGGGGTAATTCTTCTCATGGACCTTCAATTGTCGCGATGCATACGCGATTACCTTATCACGTTGCATCAGCACACACCCTAAGCCTTGGATAGACGCATCACAGTACACTACAAAGTCCTCTGTACCCTCAGGTAATGATAGTATTGGTGCACTGCAAAGTTTTGTCTTTAGTAGCTGAAAGGCAGATTCTTGGGCGTCTCCCCACCTATAAGTAATACCTTTCTGTGTTAGGGCGGTGAGAGGTTGAGAGATCTTAGAGAATCCCTCAATAAATCTACGATAGTACCCCGCGAGACCAAGGAATTGGCGCACCTCAGTAGGGGTCCTAGGAGCCTCCCACTTTTTGATAGCATTAATCTTGGCGGGGTCAACATGTATTCCTGCCTCGTTGACCACATGCCCAAGAAATTGGACTTCTCGAATCCAAAAATCACACTTAGAGAATTTTGCATACAACTGCTCATTTCTCAACAGTTCCAAGATTAATAGCAGGTGTTGCTCGTGCTCTTCCCTGCTCTTGGAATAAATCAATATGTCATCTATGAACACTATGACGAATTTGTCCAAATAAGGCTTGCACACATGGTTCATTAGGTCCATGAACACGGCCGGTGCATTAGTTATCCCAAATGGCATCACTAAAAACTCATAATGTCCATAACGAGTTCGAATCGCCGTCTTTGCCACATCTTCCTCTCGGACTCTCAGCTGATGGTATCCTGACCTCAAGTCAATCTTAAAGTAGAAACTCGACGCTTGCAGTTGGTCAAACAAGTCATCAATACGAGGCAGGGGTAACGATTCTTAATCGTCACTTTGTTCAACTCCCGATAGTCTATGCACATGCGAAAGCTCCCGTCTTTCTTCTTAACAAACAGAACTGGAGCTCCCTATGGCGAAGAACTGGGTCTAATGAAACCCCTATCCAATAACTCTTGGAGTTGGGTAGATAGTTCTTGAAGTTCGCCTGGTGCTAAGCGGTATGGTGCGCGTGCAACTGGTGCTGCCTCAGGTGCAAGATCAATCTGGAACTCCACTTGACGAACGGGTGGAAGTCCAGGCAATTCTTCTGGAAAGACATCTGGGAAATCTCGGACCACTGGGATGTCCTCAATCTTGGTTTCAGTTTCAGCTCGAGTATCAGATATGTTAGCCAAAATGGCCGGACAGCCCTTACGAATACACTCCTGGGCCTTCAGATAGGAGATGATGCCCACCATGGCACCACCTCGATCACCCTGTATAGATAAAAGTTCTCCACTTGGGAGGGGAATACGAACAATCTTCTCCTGACAGAGAATTTCAGCATGCTGCTTGGACAACCAGTCCATGCCAACCACGAGGTCAAAGCTACCTAGGGTGATAGGTAAGAGGTTGATGGCAAACAATTGCCCACTCAACTCGAGCCTACAGTCACGATGTATATGGGTTACCTCAACAAGCTTCCCATCAGCCAATTCAATAGAGTATGGGGTATCAAGAAGAGTAGGAACCATCCCTAATTGTCTACTAAGTTTTGATAAAACAAAACTATAGTCCGCACCAGTATCATATAAAATAGAAGCAAGAGTGTCGTTCAAGGAGCACATACCCGTCACGACGTTATTATCGGTCCTAGCCTCCCCAGAGCCAATCACGAATGCTCTACCGCGAGCCCCATTGTTGTTGTTCCCGTTGTTGTTGTTGTTGTTCCCAGCATTAGTGGTGTTGTTATTTCCTGTCCTGTTACCACCACCGTTGTTGTTGTTACCCCTGTTGTGGCCATTACCATTTCCATTCCCCTGACCATTCAGCTGTGGACAGTCCTTTCTGAAATGGTTCTCACTTCCACACTGAAAACAACCTTTACCATTACCCTGCTGCTGCCCTTGCTGAGCTGTTGGCTGGTTTCCACGAGGGTTAGTCCTACATTCCTTACCTAAGTGTCCCATTCGACCACAGCGATTACATTTGTTATTATTACATGCCCCGGTGTGATGCCTATAACACTTATTGCACTTAGGTAGGATTCCCTGGTAACCTCCCTGTGAGTTGTTACGGTTGTCACTACCACCATGGTTGTCATGTCTCTTATTCTGTTGCTGCTGCTGACTGCCATTCCCTGGAGGTTTGCCAGATGCGTTCTCCCACTTCCTCTTGTTATCATTGGTACTAGAAGATGAAGCACCACAAGGAGGTAACACTCCCTCTTCCACCTTCTGATCAGTCAGTTGATGAGCCATTCGAATAACCTGTTGAATAGTATTGAGATTAGCAGCAGCGACCATGCTCTTGATTTGGGGCACCAAGCCCTTGATGTACAACTCGATCCTCTTATAGGGTGGGTTGGAGTAATTTGGGCACATTGTAGCCAGTTCATGCGATCTGGTGGTATATTTCTCAATCTCTGATCCCACCATCTTCAGATTGAGGTACTCAGTCTCTAACTTCTGGATTTCATCTCGAGGACAGTACTCCTCCTTCATCAGTTCCTTGAAATCTGCCCAAGGTGTTGCGTTAGCCACTTCCACACCTAGCATCTGCACTTGAGAGTTCCACCAGGTTAATGCCAAATTTTCAAGAGTAGCAGTGGCATATTTCACTCTGTCAACTGGTGGACAGTTGCACATAGCAAAGCAAGATTCCAGTTTCTCGAACCACCGCAGTAGCCCGACAGCCCCTTCAGATCCTCCAAAATTATGAGGCTTGCAGTCCATGAAGGACTTGTAGGTGCAGGCTGGAGGGTGATGCCCAGGTTGACCTGAGTATAAAAACGTAGAAATCACGAATGAATAAAAGAGCGTAACGTGGGAGTTTAGAGGAAAGTTTAGAGCAAGATAGAGTTACCAGCTTGAAAAGCTACGAGGGCTTCCACCACCCTGTCATTGATAAGTGCATTCAACTCTGCTTGAGTCATGTTGATGTTGCCTCTCCCGTGTCCTCTTCCCGCCATAGTAGTTCTACATTTACACTATACTCATGAGGAAACAATAATATGCCCTACATACAATCGTTCACATAGTACAAGTAAACTAGAATATAAATAACATGCGCGAGAATAGAATAAAGGAATCAATTAATAGTAATTAATAAGAATCCAACCATAAGATAAACAATTCCCAAGTCTCACAATGATAAAAATAGAAGTCGTAATAAGAATGTATTTGAATAGTAAAAAAATAATATAGATAAAAAGAATCAGTCATCCTCGCGATCCATGGAAATGCATGAGCCCTAATCCTCGCTCTCTATCTCCAGTGGCTCCTCCTCCTCAGGTCCAAACTCTTCCTCGAGCGCCGCATCCAATGCCGCCTCGAGAGCATCAAATCCTCCAACCGCAGGCTCTTCCTCGGGATCCTCTTCGGGATCCTCCTCTGGATCCTCCTCTAGCTCCTCCTCTGGCTCTACCTCTGGTTCTGCACCATTTTGAGCTAGAGCTTCCTCATGCTTGTTACGGACCAGGGTCAACTCCTCCCTTAACAGTGCTGTCTCCTGAATAGCAATCGATCTCTCGTGTCTATCTTCTGCAGCTTCCTTATCAACCCTTTCCAATTTATCATTAACCCTTTCCAATTCACCAAACAAGTGGTTGATTTCTCTTTCCATGCGCTTAATAGACCCATCGGCATTCTGCCTCCAAGACTGAAATTGCCTCACGGCATTATAGGCATTCTCTAGCTCTGTATGCACGTGCCTAACCATCCCTGCCAAAGACCTCTCCAATGAGTCAATAATGGGAGGGACCTGAGCTGGCACTCCGTACCCTACAACCCACGAGTGTAACATATCTGTTGTAACCTCACGAATTTGCCAATTTATTTTGCATTAAAGTATTTCCCGATCCATGATATAAAGTCTAATTTATTTCTAAGTATTTTTATCTTTATCCGTGCACTCTATTTTTCTAAGTTCCTTTTATCATTGTACTTAAAAAAAAATCTTCAATCATGACATATGTCCTATCCTAATTCTATTTATAAAATCGTCATTTTATAAGACGGTGTTTTTTTTTTTCTAATTCAAACTAATGATTTTTTTCATTCCTTATTTAAAGCTAATCATTTTTCCAATTACATTTATAATCTCAAACAAGGAAAATATAAATTCATTTCAAAATAAAGCCTTGAGTCAAGAGTCAAAGTCTTGACAATATAATTCTTGGAGTCAAAGTCTTAGTCAAACAGTCAAAGTCCTGGTCAAAGTCCTAGTCAAAGTCTTAGTCAAATAGTCAAAGTCTTAGGCAAATAGTCAATTCATCATAAAACCTTACTTTATGGTGTTGACCAATTTTAATGGCTAATTGAATCCAAAACTAGTATAAAAACCCACCTATGAACCATTACACTTGCCACCTCTAAATCGATTGTTTCAATCCGATTAAACTTTCCCTCATACTTTTCTTCTATAGTCTATTACTTCTACAATTGAAGCTTTGATTATAAGCTCTTGTAATTGGCGAATTGGAAGCATGATATTCTTTCTTTTTTTTTCAGATTTCTTATTTCTTCAAATTGGACTAGCTACGTTGTTGAGTTTTTGGGATTCGCCTCACATACATTCACAACGCTTAGAGGATAATTCAGCTTAGCGAATGTGAGTTTACGTAACCATGTTTATGCAATTCTTTATACTTGCAACATTATACTTAAGCAATTCTACATACATGTCTAGTTGTAAACTTTAATGTCTCATGATTTAGACAACAACAACAGTTAGACTTAAACTTCAACATACATAATCATTAGCTATGGCCAAGCCGGCGATACTCAATAATAGATCTATTGGATTGACAATCCCACCTAGATTCGTTGACCATCTTTTATGGGAGCGCGGGTGATTGTTATCGTTTCAACATGATATTAAGGTGAACCGTGGATGACGGGATGGACCTAAACTAGTCGGAGGTTTGATTATGTGCATACAACACTTCATGTTAAACTTTTATTCTTAAACTTAATTGCTTAAACTTAATTGCTTGACATGGCTTATGTATTCTCACCAACTTCTAGTTGACCCCCCCCCCCCCATTTTTACAACTCAATAGAAAATAATGATGCTTGAAGTCTAGAGCTAGCATGAGGAGACAATTTGAAGTTTATGCTTTGTTTGGCTTTTTGATGTATTAGAATTTCATTCAAGACTTGTTATGTATTTTCAATTTTGGATATTTTTTACTTTAAATAAATTTCAATTAAAACTTGAATACCATGTGCTACTGTATATTCATTCTTACGTGACACCTTGATGTTTCCGCCATCAGTTGGGGTGTTACAGATTGGTATCAGAGCCATGGTTATAGGGAATTAGGTTATTAGAAAAAAATAATCTAGTCTATAACCATAGGATTTTAATCAGTACTTGCTCCTTTTACTTGCAACCTTACTTGTTTATATTCTCTATCCTACTTCTTATCCTTACTTTAGTCCCTACAAGAAGAGTGCTCTCCATCACAAGATATACTCTTAGACTAATAGGACAAATCCTCAGGTTTAGCCTGAACTACCTTGAAGATCTCGTCGAAGTTCTAGATTTTAATAACGAACACGTGCAATCTGGAAGGGTGAACGCCTGTATTCTGAGTTTTCTGTCTAGGACTGGCATTGTGCATAAATCCCAATCAGACGAGGGACCCGGATGCCTACCTGGGAATTCTCGGGATGAGTGTTCACTTATAGGCTAAAGCATGTCTTCATTATGTTATTAGAATCTAGAAGTTTTGATAAGTCGACGTTTTCGTTTATTCGTTTTAATTAATGAATAAATGATTACACTCACTTTCCTTAAACTAAGCTCTAAAATCTCAAAATTTTACAGCTTAAATCAATCTCATTTCATAACCATCTATTGATTTCACAATCAGACGAGGGACCCGGATGCCTACCTGGGAATTGTGCCCGGATGCCTACCTGGGAATTGTGAACGCCTGTATTCTGAGTTTTCTGTCTAGGACTGGCATTGTGCATAAATCCCAATCAGACGAGGGACCCGGATGCCTACCTGGGAATTCTCGGGATGAGTGTTCACTTATAGGCTAAAGCATGTCTTCATTATGTTATTAGAATCTAGAAGTTTTGATAAGTCGACGTTTTCGTTTATTCGTTTTAATTAATGAATAAATGATTACACTCACTTTCCTTAAACTAAGCTCTAAAATCTCAAAATTTTACAGCTTAAATCAATCTCATTTCATAACCATCTATTGATTTCACAATCACACTTCACCTTACCATCTTAGCCACTTTTTAAATATTCAACACCCTACCCAAATCATATTATTTCATTTCTCCACATGTTACTTATTTTTTTAAAAAACTATAACCTCATACCTTAGCACAAACTAAAGATTTCTAAATCTTGTTGTATTTTCATTACCTAGTAACTTTACAAAGTACATATTTTTGTCAAAAGATGTCCTCGAACTTAAATTCAATTGTTTATTTATTGACGTAACAAACAATTTTCTATATAATGCTTTAAACTATTAAAAATCACTTAATAGAACCTTAATCTTCAAAACCTAATGTCATGTTTGAAATCTCCAACTAACGGGAATATTTTAATCAAAGCCCACTTAGCTTGTACTATTTAACAACTTTTGCTTTATGTATAAAACCAATTTTGAAAATAAGATTTTTTTTTTCCATAGGAATAATATATAGTCTTTAAATTCTCCATCGACACTCACTCATTTTCAACTTGTTCAAATTTTTACAATATTTGGCATATACCACAATCATGTTTTCTTATACACTTGATTATAACCTTTGATCCAAACCCCAAAATTTACACTGCTACATAATCTTCTTACTATAAAATAAACCCTTTATAAACATCTTCACATTCACTATCTCTCACAACCTTGATTCTGCTTCAAGATTTTTCATCATCCTCTCAAAAACTAAATTCATATCCTTCACCTTCTCACACATGAGCTAGTTACCCATGATAACCAAACTATTGAAACTTGATTGTGTGTTGCGTCAAACATAATCCTTAGTTATACATAAGGATTTGACTATCTACCATATTTGAACATTTGAAACTAGAATTCATGGAATATAAACTATTTGCTATAGACAGACCTAGAGTCATTAACCTTGTCTAGGGCAACTCTATTACAACTCGTATGCTATACTTGATACTTGATTGCTTACATGTACATATTATCAATTTGCAATTCATGTGTGTAATAATTGGTGCACTTAATCAAACAACTGATGGAGGATGAAGTACTTGCTCAACAGTTAGTAGAGTACCAAATAACCTACTCAACGATTGGTAGAGGTCATCATGCCTGCTTAACAGTCGGTAGAGGCCCTACAACCTGCTCAACGACTGGTAGAGGCTACCGCACCTGCTCAACAATCGGTAGAGGTTCTTACTCACTGACTGGTAGAAGTCTTTTTCCTGCTCAACAGTTGGACTCATTTTTGGATACATTGTATACGATTCAATCACAATGTTATTTTGCATTACTTACATGTGTGTTTAGAGTCATAGAAGGACACAAAACCCTAATGTAATGTAAATTGGTGATTACGGTCCGGAACGTAATCATGAATTTACAGGTACGTTAAGGTAGTGTGAAATTCTATCAAGGTTTTTGGTAGATAACAAATTATAAACTCTAGTTACCTGTTTAGTAATTCTATAGTCAATTAACTCATGCATTTCTTTTTAAGATTCCTAAAACTTAAAGTTTAGTGTTTTGCTAGATTCTTATTCTCCTTGCTATTTTAGACGAACCTAATCCAACCCTTAAAATCCACACCTATCAAACCTCTTACCAAATTATTCGAAATAGTTTATTCTGTTACCTATAAATTCATGTCATGTCTTAACACAAATTTTCCAAACCACAGTTGCCCTAATTTCTACCCAATCACTGTCAACCCGGTGTTTTTTTTTTATAACTTCGGGACGAAGTTTCTAAAAGTAGGGGAGACTGTAACCTCACGAATTTTCCCATTTATTTTGCATTAAAGTATTTCCCGATCCATGATATAAAGTCTAATTTATTTCTAAGTATTTTTATCTTTATCCGTGCACTCTATTTTTCTAAGTTCCTTTTATCATTGTACTTAAAAAAAAATCTTCAATCATGACATATGTCCTGTCCTATCCTAATTCTATTTATAAAATCGTCATTTTATAAGACGGTGTTTTTTTTTATTTTCTAATTCAAACTAATGATTTTTTTTCATTCCTTATTTAAAGCTAATCATTTTTCCAATTACATTTATAATCTCAAACAAGGAAAATATAAATTCATTTCAAAATAAAGCCTTGAGTCAAGAGTCAAAGTCTTGACAACATAATTCTTGGAGTCAAAGTCTTAGTCAAACAGTCAAAGTCCTGGTCAAAGTCCTAGTCAAAGTCTTAGTCAAACAGTCAAAGTCTTAGTCAAATAGTCAATTCATCATAAAACCTTACTTTATGGTGTTGACCAATTTTAATGGCTAATTGAATTCAAAACTAGTATAAAACCCATCTATGAACCATTACACTTGCCACCTCTAAATCGATTGTTTCAATCTGATTAAACTTTCCCTCATACTTTTCTTCTATAGTCTATTACTTCTACAATTGAAGCTTTGATTATAAGCTCTTGTAATTGGCGAATTGGAAGCATGATATTCTTTCTTTTTTTCGGATTTCTTATTTCTTCAAATTGGACTAGCTACGTTGTTGAGTCTTTGGGATTCGCCTCACATACATTCACAACGCTTAGAGGATAATTCAGCTTAGCGAATGTGAGTTTACGTAACCATGTTTATGCAATTCTTTATACTTGCAACATTATACTTAAGCAATTCTACATACATGTCTAGTTGTAAACTTTAATGCCTCATGATTTAGACAACAACAACAGTTAGACTTAAACTTCAACATACATAATCATTAGCTATGGCCAAGCCGCGATACTCAATAATAGATCTATTGGATTGACAATCCCACCTAGATTCGTTGACCATCTTTTATGGGGAGCGCGGGTGATTGTTATCGTTTCAACATGATATTAAGGTGAACCGTGGATGACGGGATGGACCTAAACTAGTCGGAGGTTTGATTATGTGCATACAACACTTCATGTTTATTCATGTAGACTTAAACTTACAATAGACATTTGAATTGCTAAACTTTTATTCTTAAACTTAATTGCTTGACATGGCTTATGTATTCTCACCAACTTCTAGTTGACCCCCCCCCCATTTTTACAACTCAATAGGAAATAATGATGCTTGAAGTCTAGAGCTAGCATGAGGAGACAATTTGAAGTTTATGCTTTGTTTGGCTTTTTGATGTATTAGAATTTCATTCAAGACTTGTTATGTATTTTCAATTTTGGATATTTTTTACTTTAAATAAATTTCAATTAAAACTTGAATACCATGTGCTACTGTATATTCATTCTTACGTGACACCTTGATGTTTCCGCCATCGGTTGGGGTGTTACAGATTGGTATCAGAGCCAGCGATTTGTATTCTCATCCGGGTTCCCTGTCTGAGCTGGTTGTTCATACGGGTTCAAAGACGTGTTTTGCGAACTCCCAAGAGGGCGATAAGAAGAGTAATTACGATGAGCGGGGTTAGTCATGTTTTCCTGCAATACGTTAGATCAGTATACGTATCCAAGAAATAGCAAGTAGTGTGCTGAGAATAGTGAGTGTACTAATACTTATGCTATGATGATTATAGACTAGATGCAATCCTAGTTCACTATAACCAATGGCTCTGATACCAATCTGTCACACCTTCAAATTTCCACTGCGGGATTTATACCGCGAGGCGCATGACAAACCAAGATCCCATAGCCATAAGTCACATGAACGACTCTAAATGCCCAACCATTTAGTTCGTTATTGCAAAACCAAACCAATATAAGTATACCGGAAGCGAACGAAAAACAGTTAAAATCTGCGCAAAACACCGCGCCCAAAACCAAAAGAAAATAGTTAAATGTTTTAAAGATAGTTTAATGTTTGAGACCCATGAAATGATGCATGCCCTAACCGTGCTCCTTTCCTAGTTACCTGCAAAAGCATGCTATCGTGTGTCAACATAAAGCTGGTGAGTTCACAAAGTAAAGTAGTTGAGTATGAAAATACGCTGGTTTCCAAAACCACGTAAATAAGTAAAATGAGTTGGTTCCTAGAACCGTGTAACTACTAGTTCGTCGCATGTCAAGGGTAGCTAGCCCATTCATGATAACTAACACCGAATATACCGAACTGCTATGTACGTGTAGCCACAAAAGTGCGCCGCATGCCTGACATCATTGTCTATCCACAATGATAAAGTTTCGTTAAGTTATAGTTCACCCCCGCGCTCCCCGAGCCGGTGTGAGGTTTGTAAGACCTAATAGCGCTATCAACTAATAACCCGCTTGCCAATCCCGGCAACTCATTCGGTACGTGAGGACTTACAGATGATAGAGTTGGTTTAGTTCATCAAGGACACAGTTTACGAACTAGCAAAGTAAACGACCCACACAAGGATCCATCAAAGTAAACGACCCGCACAAGGATCCATAACATCCCAACCAGGGATACGTAGGTAGTCCCAAACCGGACTAGAAAATGTTAAGTAAGTTGTCTCATACCTGAGACGCATGCTTTTGAGAAAAAGAGTAGTGAAACTCACCTTAGTGTGCAAGCAAAAGAAATCCAAACCGCAAGTAAAGTATGCTACCGACACCCTAATATAAGTGTCACTAAGTAAGTATAGGTGTAATATCATTACACCATATAACTCGTTTGTCCAAGGCGTTTAAACGTTCAAAAGTGTGTAGGTGACACCTAGTGACTCTACATGCAATAGTAAACCCTACGAACTCGTTGGTGAATATGTTAGTTATAATTAGCTTTCACATTCCATATGCGTCTCATACAAGTGCCCGTTCAGTTACATATCAGTTACATAACACCTATGACTTCAATTAATCACATAAGCACACAATACATAATCTGTGTTTTTAGGACAAATTGTGCTTAATCAAAACTAATTTATTTAAAATAGTTACTCAGTGAATTAATCTCCCAAATTCTTACTGAATATTCTTTGGGATTCACTTAACAACCCTTATTTTTGCTTTGTCCTAATTCCAAACACAAAAATAATTAAAATTCGTTTAACACAGCTATGTTCAGAAAACTTTCATGACAGACCAGTTTGGTAGAAAAATTCCCAAAAATTGTGTATTCATCCAAACGGGATGAATCCACTTGGAAAACCCAAATTACTTCAATGTTAACCTTCTGTAAAAATTTCATAACCCAACTCTTTACAAAACTCGAGTTATGATGACCCAAAGTCGACTCAGTTTATTAACCCGAAATTCTGATATGGCCTATTTTCAAAGAAAATTCCAAAAACGACTCAACTGACGTCCAAATCACTTGATTTTACCCATTATGAAAAGCTAAGACCAGGTGTGATTTAACCATGCAAAGAATATACCAAAATCATCATGTTTAAGTCGTGTTACAGCCCCTACAAGTTCATCTAATCATTCTGTCCAGATTTTAGTTACGCCTAAATCTTTCTTTAACGACTACCGTGTGCATACAAACAACCAACAATCATCAATAATCATTACCAAACATTCTTAATACCTATTTTGATCAGATTCTATCATTATTCATACAAAGATTATAACTTTAATGATCAAAACTTCAACAACTTGCGCAACAAGTAACCTATGATATTACTAATCGCCTATCATCATGTTAATTTGTTTAATCTTCAAAAACCTCAAGTTTTAATGATTATCAAAAGCTTTCAGACCTGGACAAACCTTGTTATATGATTTTTATAACATAAAAATAAGATTAAAGCGTAAAGGATTAAAGATTATACCCCTAGCTCTTCGATACTATCAACCGAACGCCTTAGGAGCTTCCCAATCGATGATCTTGAGCCTTTGCAGGTTGTTAGGGTTAATTGTGACACCCGGCAACTTTCGGTAACTAACTTTTGAAAACTTAGTAAGTCTACCTTAGCGAGTCGCGCATATACGTTACACATAACATGGTCGGTCGAGTCGAATCGTACATCATTAGGGTTTTAACATACGCAAGTCTCGGGTCCCGGGAATTAGTGATCGGGCGGGAACGTGTTATTTATCATGTATTATATGTTTACAATCATTATGTGACTTGTCGGTATGTGAATATGTGCTAACATGTGTTAAAACGGGGTTTAACGCGCAAAACACACCAACATAGGGGCTATAGGCGATTAGGCTTGGTGGGATAGCCTAATCGCATGATATAGGGGCGAGTAGGGGGTTGCTTATAGGCGAGTAGGGCTACTCGCATGAACAGTCATGCGATTAGGCATCCTACTCGCGTATAAACCTGCACACTCGCATGATACGTGCTGGACGACCAAAAACGCCTATAAATACCACCCTTGACCTCCAAAACATCATTTGTGCAACCCTAGCCGTCCCATAACATAACCCAACACACAAATACCCTCTGGAACTCGTTTTTGCATCAAAACCACCATTTCCAAGCTTATTCCATCATTACCTCTTGATTACAAGGTGTGTTCTTCAAACCCAAACCTTTAAATGATTATGTTTTGCTCCCTAAACGTCCAGACCTGACTTATAAATGTTTTTATCTTTGAAAATCCATTTAAAACCGTTTTTAAACAAACCCACACCTTTACATGTGTTATATGTGTTATATATGTTTAAAGATAGGATTTTTAGGGTTGAATCATGGTTATTCTTGTGTTGTTTTGATGTTTATTGCTGTTATAAGTTAGTATGATGATGTCCTAGGACTTTGGATGGTTTTGGTGGTGTATTATTGATACTTGATGTTTTGACCCGTTTGAAGGATTTTAGATGATTAAGGATGATATGAGGTGTGTTGTTGATTGTGTGATGTTAGGGTTTGCTCTAGGATGATGCTAGAACAGTAGGATGCTATCGGACGACGTGATTATGTGGTTAAATCTGAATATTTGCTATTTAGGGTAAGTTCTTGCATGTTGATGTGATGTTTACATGCTAAGTTGCCATTTTGGGAAAACGCTCGCATTCGGGACTGTTAGAATGATGAAAACTTAGGGGTTTTGCTTGAAATATGTTTGTTAATGTGTTAGGATGATTATTGGATGTTTTTACATGTTTCGGATCTGATTTGGAGCGTTAAACGCGCGAAATTGCATTGTCCAGCTGCAACAGGCGAGTAGCACCCTAATCGCATGATGCTATAGGCGATTAGGGGTGTACTCGCCAGTAGGAGAGGCCTACTCGTGTGTATAACAGGCGATTAGCCCTGTAATCGCCTGTTGACCAGTCCTAATCACGTGTTGACTTTTCCTAATTGCTAGTTTGATTCCTAATCGCGTGTAATGCTGCTATATGTATATTTTAACATCCCGGAACATGATTTGACGCCTAGGAACATGATAGGAACCCCGGATTCACCCAATGACTTAGTAACACGTATTCGGACCTATTTATGCGTTAAACGGATATTATGCTAGACTAGGTGAACTGTTGCGCGTATTAAGTGTTTAATTGCATATGTGGCATGATGTTTTGTATTTATCCAACACGTGGAATGTCGGGTCACCAATGGGATGTCGAGTCTTGTCTTACGTTGTCTGGTTGTCGGTTAAACATGCTTTTCGGACACATAATGGTCATGGACTGGACTTAGGGACTAATGAACCCGATGGGTTATTAGTCTAACTTGACACATATCTTATGATAGGTCGCCAATAGTTGGGGCTATCATATCTTACAGACGGTTTACTCATATCACGCATACGGTTTACTCTTAAACGGAATACGCAACCTAAGGTGAGTTCACGGCCCCACATTTTACAGTTTTTACTTTCGGGGTGAGAAACATGCTTACAAACTATTTTATGACTTATGACTTGTTATCACGTTATACTATGGCTTACTTATCTTACTATACGGTTCATCGAAAATCCCTAGAAACCACTAACATGGGTATATGGCGGGGAAATGTGGATAGCGCTATTGGGAACTGACAAGCCCCACTCGACGGCTGGAGGCCGTGCGGGTGCATATTGTCTCTAACAAAACAAGGTCTACCGGCGATGACGGTAGCCCATAGGAACTAAGGGTAACACACGGCTTAGTCAGCAATGGTTTCACCCGTATGAGTATCTTATTCTGCGCCTGGTTTGGCGTTCTCACAAGCATAGTAGTAATTGTGATGGTAACATTTTTGAAGGATCACTGTAAACGTTTAATTAAAACCTGTGAACTCACCAGCATTATATGTTGACTCTTTTAGCATGTTTTCTCAGGTCGCTAAGGTAGCAGCATATGGATAGGCGCACGTGGTCGCACTGGAGTCGTCTCGTGTCTAGGGTTTCATCTGCACGTTTTGGGATTATGAACTTTTGAACTTATGTTTATTTATGCATGACTTTTGTAAACTTTAAAATGCTTCCGCACTATTGAATGTTGGTTTTAAACTTATGCATGGTTTTGTTTACGTAAGTTTTTACATTTAGACGTCGTTTATTGTGACCGTTGACTTGGGTCCTGGTATGTCACATGCCTCGCGGTAGAACTCCGCAGGTGGAAATTTGAGGGTGTGATAGATTGGTATCAGAGCCAATGGTTATAGTGAACTAGGACTGCATGTAGAGTCTAGACTATAGCCGAGTCACACACACTAGACGGTCACATACATTTGAGTCGTGTCTTTTGGGCAAACATACTAACCTTGTCGGGGTGTCGGTCTCCTTACCATACAGTGTCACATTACTTATCTCATTCTTAGCTATTTTTAGCTTCATTTTATTTTCATCTCTGGGTTACAGCCGAGGGGACTTACTTATCGATCTTTTGAGTTAGTTATATCATTCTGGGATGTGGTTATCGGGTGACTTGAAGTTCTGGCTCGAAGCACGCCTTGGGGACCATGTAGAGCGATTTGTTATTTCGGGTGCACACGAAATCATAAATCGAAATGCATGAAAATCTTGGTGGACTTTGTGTTCGGACTAACGGTCATGCTGGAACCGTATTCTGAGTTCGGTTGGTCACTTGTAGCTTGGTTTGTTTTGGTACTGAGTGTCTCGTCTCATGTTTTGGCAGAACATGTCTGGTCGCGCTGGTGGACGTGCAGGTGGACGCCGTGGTGGCGGAGGTGGACGCCGTGGTGGGGGTAGAGGTGGTGGTAACATTACTATGACGTATGATGAGCTCAATGAGATGATGCAGCAACAGTTGGGCGTTGCACTAGCTGCTTTTCAGGCAGCCCAGCAGACTTTCATGGGTGCTGCTGCTCCTCCAGTTCAGGCAGGTGTTGCCTATAAGCGGTTTAAGGATTGTCAGCCTCTCAGCTTCCAGGGTACGGAGGGAGCTGTGGAGTTACTCAGGTGGTTGGAGAAGACGGAGTCGGTATTTGCTTTATGTGAGACTCCAGTGGTGGATTGGGTGAAGTTTGCTTCGGGGACTTTTGTAGGAGCCGCTCTGACGTGGTGGAACTGCGTCACACAGACGCTTGGTCTTGGGGAGGCCAACGCCATGCCTTGGGCAGATTTTGTGCGTAGGTTGAAGGAGGAGTATTGCCCGCGTGAGGAGATTAAGAGGTTGGAACAGGAATATGGAAATCTTAAGATGGTTGGTTCTGAGGTGGAGGAGTACACGATCAGGCACAACGAGCTAGCAGTGATGTGTCCAGGTTTGGCTACACCAGAGTATAGGAGGATAGAGCAGTATCTGGCGGGTTTGGTGCCAGAGATTGCGGGACTGGTGTCTGCTAGGGATCCTACTACTATGACAGAGGCGGTGCGGTCAGCTACTAAGATGACCAATTTGAAGATTGCTGAGGGTGTCTTGCCTCCTAGGGGCTCATCTGTGAAGGCGCCGGCTGAGAACAAGAGGAAGTGGGATAGCGTGGATAAGGGTTCATCGGGACTCAGCGGCAACCGGCAGCAAAGAAGGCTGAAGCTTCTGGGCCATCGTCGGACCAGAAACAGGGGGGCTATGCGGGGAAAAGCCCTAAGTGTGGACGTTGTGGGTTTCATCACTTTGGTACTTGTGAGAGCTTTCGCTGTGAGCGTTGTCAGAAGACAGGGCATCTTGCCAAGAATTGTAGGGTCAACCTTTCCGGGACGACTCAGACTGCTACTGTTACTACCCCTGCTCCACAGGGGAACCAGGGTTGCTTCCATTGTGGGGAAGCGGGGCATTTCAAGCGAAGCTGTCCCAAGTTGACTCAAGGGGGCACAGAGACTACAGGGAAGGATGGGGACAAGGAAGGCGGCGGCCGGTGGACTCGTGCTCATGCTTATGTGATTGGTGCTAGGGAGAGCCAGGCGGACCCAGACACTGTTACCCGTACGTATTCTCTCTTATCTCTTGTTACGCTTTGGTCATACTTTTATCCGCATTGTTATGCGTTCGTGTTTCGGGTGTTTTCTTTGTGGTTTGGTCTCTGTTTCTCATTCTTTGGGTTGATGAGGGTCCTTTGGGGATGCTACTAGGACGGTACCAGTGGGTTAGTTATACCGATCACAGTAGGCTCCAGTAGGCTTTCATCGGGGGTCTCTTGTCTCATACTCACATTTGGTGAAAGTGGTTTCCCGGTTGTTACTGGCACGTTTGATTCATGACCTTCACTTGTTGTATTTTGGGGATACGTTACTTGGGCACAGAGGTCGACACTCATTACTGTTGAAGCCGAAAGAATCTCGGGACGAGATTCCCTTCAACAGGGGGATGATGTGACGACCCGGAAAATTTTTCTTCTTATTTGTTTTCTCTCCTCGACTTCGGGAAATTTTCGGGACGAAAATTCTTTCAACAGGGGGATGATGTGACACCCGACAACTTTCGGTAACTAACTTTTGAAAACTTAGTAAGTCTACCTTAGCGAGTCGCGCATACGTTACACATAACATGGTCGGTCGAGTCGAATCGTACATCATTAGGGTTTTAACATACGCAAGTCTCGGGTCCCGGGAATTGGTGATCGGGCGGGAACGTGTTATTTATCATGTATTATATGTTTACAATCATTATGTGACTTGTCGGTATGTGAATATGTGCTAACATGTGTTAAAACGGGTTTAACGCGCAAAACACACCAACATAGGGGCTATAGGCGATTAGGTTTGGTGGGATAGCCTAATCGCATGATATAGGGGCGAGTAGGGGGTTGCTTATAGGCGAGTAGGGCTACTCGCATGAACAGTCATGCGATTAGGCATCCTACTCGCGTATAAACCTGCACACTCGCATGATACGTGCTGGACGACCAAAAACGCCTATAAATACCACCCTTGACCTCCAAAACATCATTTGTGCAACCCTAGCCGTCCCATAACATAACCCAACACACAAATACCCTCTGGAACTCGTTTTTGCATCAAAACCACCATTTCCAAGCTTATTCCATCATTACCTCTTGATTACAAGGTGTGTTCTTCAAACCCAAACCTTTAAATGATTATGTTTTGCTCCCTAAACGTCCAGACCTGACTTATAAATGTTTTTATCTTTGAAAATCCATTTAAAACCGTTTTTAAACAAACCCACACCTTTACATGTGTTATATGTGTTATATATGTTTAAAGATAGGATTTTTAGGGTTGAATCATGGTTATTCTTGTGTTGTTTTGATGTTTATTGCTGTTATAAGTTAGTATGATGATGTCCTAGGACTTTGGATGGTTTTGGTGGTGTATTATTGATACTTGATGTTTTGACCCGTTTGAAGGATTTTAGATGATTAAGGATGATATGAGGTGTGTTGTTGATTGTGTGATGTTAGGGTTTGCTCTAGGATGATGCTAGAACAGTAGGATGCTATCGGACGACGTGATTATGTGGTTAAATCTGAATATTTGCTATTTAGGGTAAGTTCTTGCATGTTGATGTGATGTTTACATGCTAAGTTGCCATTTTGGGAAAACGCTCGCATTCGGGACTGTTAGAATGATGAAAACTTAGGGGTTTTGCTTGAAATATGTTTGTTAATGTGTTAGGATGATTATTGGATGTTTTTACATGTTTCGGATCTGATTTGGAGCGTTAAACGCGCGAAATTGCATTGTCCAGCTGCAACAGGCGAGTAGCACCCTAATCGCATGATGCTATAGGCGATTAGGGGTGTACTCGCCAGTAGGAGAGGCCTACTCGTGTGTATAACAGGCGATTAGCCCTGTAATCGCCTGTTGACCAGTCCTAATCACGTGTTGACTTTTCCTAATTGCTAGTTTGATTCCTAATCGCGTGTAATGCTGCTATATGTATATTTTAACATCCCGGAACATGATTTGACGCCTAGGAACATGATAGGAACCCCGGGATTCACCCAATGACTTAGTAACACGTATTTGGACCTGTTTATGCGTTAAACGGATATTATGCTAGACTAGGTGAACTGTTGCGCGTATTAAGTGTTTAATTGCATATGTGGCATGATGTTTTGTATTTATCCAACACGTGGAATGTCGGGTCACCAATGGGATGTCGAGTCTTGTCTTACGTTGTCTGGTTGTCGGTTAAACATGCTTTTCGGACACATAATGGTCATGGACTGGACTTAGGGACTAATGAACCCGATGGGTTATTAGTCTAACTTGACACATATCTTATGATAGGTCGCCAATAGTTGGGGCTATCATATCTTACAGACGGTTTACTCATATCACGCATACGGTTTACTCTTAAACGGAATACGCAACCTAAGGTGAGTTCACGGCCCCACATTTTACAGTTTTTACTTTCGGGGTGAGAAACATGCTTACAAACTATTTTATTACTTATGACTTGTTATCACGTTATACTATGGCTTACTTATCTTACTATACGGTTCATCGAAAATCCCTAGAAACCACTAACATGGGTATATGGCGGGGAAATGTGGATAGCGCTATTGGGAACTGACAAGCCCCACTCGACGGCTGGAGGCCGTGCGGGTGCATATTGTCTCTAACAAAACAAGGTCTACCGGCGATGACGGTAGCCCATAGGAACTAAGGGTAACACACGGCTTAGTCAGCAATGGTTTCACCCGTATGAGTATCTTATTCTGCGCCTGGTTTGGCGTTCTCACAAGCATAGTAGTAATTGTGATGGTAACATTTTTGAAGGATCACTGTAAACGTTTAATTAAAACCTGTGAACTCACCAGCATTATATGTTGACTCTTTTAGCATGTTTTCTCAGGTCGCTAAGGTAGCAGCATATGGATAGGCGCACGTGGTCGCACTGGAGTCGTCTCGTGTCTAGGGTTTCATCTGCACGTTTTGGGATTATGAACTTTTGAACTTATGTTTATTTATGCATGACTTTTGTAAACTTTAAAATGCTTCCGCACTATTGAATGTTGGTTTTAAACTTATGCATGGTTTTGTTTACGTAAGTTTTTACATTTAGACGTCGTTTATTGTGACCGTTGACTTGGGTCCTGGTATGTCACACGCCTCGCGGTAGAACTCCGCAGGTGGAAATTTGAGGGTGTGATATTAATAATTCGTAAGGGGGAAATAGGAGGGATTAGGGTTGAGTTTAGAGGTTGCATGGGGCTTAAGAGTGTTTAAATAGGAGATTGAGGCGGTTTAGAGTCGTCAGACCCCGGCGAGCGGCCGCTCGGGCTCTGTGAGCGGCCGCTCACAGGCCCTCGGCGCGCGCCGGTGGTCCGTTTCGTCTCCCGACGTGTTTTCCTTCGATGTTTTCGTTATTTCGGACCGTAATAAGTGCAACCCCATGCGTTAAGACCCTAATCAACCTAATGATCCACCTTTAGTGATTTTATTAACGTATTCGGTTTAGGTTCACACAATCACGTATGGTTTTCACATAACTTCATCGAATATCACAGAGACACATAATCGCAATCAATCCAAATTAGTTCAATATTCACCAACGTCCGAGGTTCACTAATCATGTATTCAGTTATTAACTCACAATAATGCAACGTGTGTCCTATCTAGCTAACCCTAGTTAAGTATAATGCAAGGAATGTAACTAGAGTTTAGTTAAAGTGAGAACCTGAATTTGCGGGGTATCACACCTGTCGAAAGGAATTTCACCCACGAAATTCACTCGGCTTCAACAGTATCAGATGTTTGTTCCCGTACACGCTTTGGAAACAAATGAGGATACTTAGACTTCATCTAGTCCTCACGTTCCCAAGTGAACTCCGGTCCACGGTCGGAGTTCCAGCGAACCTTAACAATACGGATCTTGCTATGGCGAAGGTGTGACATCCGCTACCCTCATCTTTACCGAGTTGTAAATTGTAGTCCTTCGTGCATTCAAAGGTTCCTATTTCAGACCTTGCTATCTTTATCTTTTTTTTATTTAAATTCTTTTTTTTAGTTTTGTGATCGTAAATTGCAAATAATAAACATAAACCTTATCATTTATTAAATTAAATAAGAAAGAGTAAGAGAATTAAATGGATTTAAGTTCTCTTTTACTACAAATAACTAATTCAACATTAAAAATTATTAGAGAAAACTTATGGGTTTTCAAAGAGATTTCTAAATTCAAATACATTGGGAAATAATTAAAATGGGAGTTTCATACTTGGAAATTAAACATAATACTTTATTTTACTTTATTGCACATTAAATTTTTTTTGAACACAATTATTGAGTAGTAACAACAACTAATATATAAACTATCTTTCATAATTCTTATACACCAAGCTCTTTCCTATTCTACGTTTCAATATTATCTTTTTGTTTCCGTCCAAGAAGGATCTCTGGCAACAACATACCATCTTTCTGTTGTGTGACCGCTTTACGCTATGATCAGATCATATTTGGTAGCCATGCATGAAGAGACGAGCGAACTACCATTTCAATATGCATTTGAACATTCGTTTTGAGGTAACAACATGAACTAAAATATTGCATATGAGAAATTGATTAAAGTAGTTGTCAGAACCAAACTTTGGGGAAATTTATGTTCAAGGTCATGGGGTTCGTAGGTGGTATCTCAATTCAAAGAATTGTCTTTTACAAATAGTATATATATGATAAGTTAATTATTCGTTAATATAAATTTACTAATTCTATACAAAGTATTATCATGTAATTATTTAGAAATTTATCATTTTGTAACTAACTTTCTTTAATATGTCACCATAATAATATATGAATTCAAACGATTTGTAGGCATCCTCGTAGTAGGATCAAAATGTTTTGGTGATTTATAAATCCTTGTTTAAATCTATTAGCTAGCGGATCAACCAATAATTGAACTAGTTTTCAAAAGTTTGGTTAATCAGTAAAAAAGAAATTAATTATTTTTCTATAAACTTAATTCAATGAGTATTTATCTATTGTTTTATCAGTTTTAGCCAACTAGTTAAACTTTTCATGATTAATTCATAAATCTATTATATTACATCATATTGTCATAAGTCTAAACATAAACTATACTTAATAAAAAAAACCCTTGATATTCTCAAATTAGGACTGGAATCCCCAAGTGCTTTCAGTCCTAAAATTCCTAGATTTTAAGTTTCCTTAACTCATAGATTTTACTTGAACAATTTAGGTTGAATTCCTCGGGATTTATCATTTCATTCATCTCATCGAAGCTTAAGTAATTTCTACTTTAGCAAACTGTGAGTATACTTATCCCCCTTTTATTTTCTTGCACTTTTGGGGTGAAACATGTACACCTATGAATCTTACACTTACACATATTCATAAACATTTTTACATACAATTCATACACGTGTTATGTTTTGAATTCTTGTGCTCTATGCTTAAACATAAACTTAGTATACTTGCAATCATTACAAAATCATCAACTTAGCTAGCCGACTTTAACAATGGATAGCGCTATTTGAATTGACAACTCGCCTAGTGGAAAGTACCTATGGTGGTGGGAAGTCCTAGGTCACTGTTAACGCTTTAATCTTTGTCACATAAGAGGTTTGATTTTAGCTCGCGTGTGTGCTTACATGTTTTCCATATTTGCCTTGAATAAATCATGACACATGAATTGTAAATCATTTTCTTTAAACTTATATTATACGTATACAAACTGAGTATTCTCACCAACATTATTTATATTGACAAAATATTTTCATACATGTTTCAGGTTGATTGTTGAGATATGTCATGTAGGACATGTGGACCTAGTAAAGACTTAATCAAGACAATATGTGAAATAGTATTTGTACTTGATGATATCTGTAATTGTAACTTGAAGCATTGAATAAAATATTTACACTTTAGTACCATGAGGTTTTGAACAATCGTCACTACGTGACACCTCGATGTTTCCGCCATTGGTTGGGGTGTTACAGAAGGCTACGAATCTTATAGTCCAATATTTCCATGGTTTCTTCATGTAACACCCCAACCGATGGCGGAAACATCGAGGTGTCACGTAGTGACGATTGTTCAATAGCTCATGGACTAAAGTGTAAATTTGAATACATTGATTAAATAATTTATTACATTGAAATGAAATACAACGATTCTAACTGTCAACTAAATTGAAATACAATGAATCAAAATCTAAATATAAATCCGAAAGCTTAAAGGATGCATCTCAAAACAACCTGAAACATGTACAAAATAATTTGGTCAATACAAAAATTGTATTGGTGAGCATACCCTGCTTGAATAAATATAGTAGGAAAAATGTTTAGCAATTCATGTGCGGTACCATTTGCAATTATGTAATAAGTAATATCCGTTCAAAACCAAACCTGAGAATAATGACTAACACATGACTAACCAACTGAATAATGAATTAACAAGACAATGACCAAGATTCTCAACAGAGTCTCAAGGGGGTATACCATAGTACTATTCATTGAAAAGCTAGGCCGCCCAGCGGTTAATGATTTTGACAAGCCATAGACACACCAATTAACATAAAGCAAACACACATGAGAATTGCATTAAGTATAAGAAATTGAAACTTGATTAATATATAGGTACATGAGTCACCCCAAAGTAGTAAAACAGTAAAAAGGGGAAAGATATACTCACATGTAAGCGAAAAACAAGAGCAAGCATATAGCAACCATGTAGCAAAGTCTGAAGATGTATATGTGCATCGCGCTACCCATGTCCTAAAGTATACATTATCACTTTAAGATGCATGTTGGTTACGTATCCTATTCACCCAACTAAACTGATCATGATTTACTAGTTATGTTTCCAAATGTTTTAACTCAACGACTGTTGAAATATAGTGTAAAACTTCTTGAAAATATATATTTATATGGAATATGTATATATATATATATACACGATTGTATGGTAAAATGTCATAACACAAACTTGTACTCTTGTATGTGAATCATGTTTGGGGTTTATTTATTTATTTAACAACTAATAATATTTATTTTAACCCGAGTCATAACTCGCATAAAAGACCAAGGTTTCTTCGTTTTCTTTAACTTTTAAAATCATGGTTTACATATAAAAGTTTATAGAAAATGAAGAACTTATTTTTATAAATTTGACCTTGCATGAATAAATAAAACAATTAATCCATATGCCAAGACTTTTGTAGTTTGTCTAAAATCATGTATAATGTTTATATATATACCAAAAAAAAATGGATAAGTGTAGTGAACCAATATTTAGTTCCTGTGAAAAATTAACATCGTGTATATGTATATATATTTTGACATCAAAAGTAATTATTATTGTGTGTACATATATGTTTGAAAAAAATCATAGATAAAAGATTGTATTGTTATAACAAAACATTTACTATATAAATGTGTTGGGTGACAAAGATTCGTTGTAGAAAAATGTATTTAAAATATAAACAAAAGTATAAATGAAAACCATACCAAAATCTAGTAGGAAACAAAGGTTTAAGACTTGATACTTGAGGGCTTTGAGCTTGAATTTGTTGAACATAAAACTTGAACTAGAAATTGTGAGAGAGACAGGTTCGGTTAAATCGTGATTGTATATAGATAGGCGATGAGGTGCAAGGGTTAAAAAAATGAAGGTTTGTAGTATTTGTGTGGAAACTTGCAAGACTTGGAAAAAGAAAAGTTGTCTTCTATTACTATAATGAATGACATTTATAAACAAAATTAAAGGAAATGAATAACATTAACACTCCTAATTGGAAGTTACTAAGAAAAATAATAATATGATGGTTCCATTCAAATTCCTAATAAAACAACAATCAATCTAAGAAATTAATTTAGAATTTTAAATTTGTCCCTTTTGTTTAAAGATAGCTAACATTTTAGGCCAGGCGATTTATTTTGACTTAAAAATAATAACCCAAAGTTATAATGAAATTAGTTTCATTTAGTGAATAGAAAGAATTAATAAAATATGTTTGCTAAACATCGATCGATTATACAACCAATTAAGATTGTTCATTCCATATTATACAATCAAAATATATACATTATATATATATATATATATATATATATATATATGAAAACGAGTCTGCGGATGAAACAAAAGAGTAAAAAAAATAAATGAAGTGTGACGATTAAATAATGACTTTTGCTATTAAATAAATAATTCGATTTATAAGGTCTCAAAGTGCAAAATAAAAAATTTAAGGACTAAATTTGAATATATAAAATAAAATTGAGGGTGACGGATGTCACAGTCTCCCCTACTTTAGAAAATTTCGTCTCGAAATTCATTTCAAGTGGGGGTTTCTATGAAACAAAGATATTGTAATAAGGCAAATAGGTTTTAAGAAATGTATCATTCATGATTTGACAAAGTTTAAAGTAGTGGTTGGTTATGGTGGCTCGTCGGGGAAGTAATGCCGCAACCACCCCTCGTAGATTTGTTCGATTGGGTCAGAGGTTGTCGTGAATATGGAAAGGATGACCGACAAAAATACGTGATTTTGGTTGGCGTTGACTCCAGTTTGAAGTTAGAAGGTTTGGCAATGTGGTTATGGTTATAAGCAAAATGGCTTGATCAATATCAATTAATAGATTTTAATGGTTTTGATGATGCAATATGTTTCACTTGTGGGTTGGACGTTACAACAACAAAATAAATAAATAAATAAATAAATAAATATAATAAATAAATGATCATACTACAAGATTTGATCTTATGTTTCATATGCATTGCACTAAATGCAATTATGGTTTTGTTGTTTCATGAATTCAAAATTTATTATTTTTTTAGAGAATTGATATAATAATATTATTATTAGTAAAAGTCGGTATGGGACACTAATGATGAACCATTTAAGAATCCAACAAGATAATTGGGATTTGTTACTGCAAGGCTTTGAATATTCGGGTATTATAATTATATCCAAACATTACGTTAAATACGGTTTATGCTATTTTCTTTTTTTGGTTTATTGTCACCATAGGTCCCTAAAGTTATAACTAAATATTGGAAAAAAAATGTTGGTTGTCACAGTCTCCCCTACTTTAGAAAGGTTTCTGACCAAACTTTATTAAGGTCATGCAACAAAATTTCGACTAACATAGAGTGTAAAAGTATATAAAGTTTAAGGTTTTCTGTAGCGGTGGTCAACAAGGAAGGCTCCAACATAACTAATTGAAGCTTATGTAAAATGTTCTTATCGAAAATGCTAGCTATTAGTCAATGATCTAACGAAGTGGTAATTATAAAGTAATAGGTAGGTTCTTGGTTAGACTCCCAGTCCGCTCCCGTAGTATCGTTTATGCTTATATATAGGGTGTACCGCAGCTGACCCACCACACTCCTGATACTTTGAACCCGTACTGATTGTCCACCAACCGCCTAAAAAAAATTACACACCACCCTTACGTACCTGTAAACCCATGATTGTGTTCCGGACCGTAAATCGATTTACCTTACACTAGGGTGTTATGCTTTTCCATAACCCTATCCTATGTAATATTAGAAACAAATGTGTGCAATCAGGATATGCTAAGTAATTGATACTGCAATGAAACAATGACATGGTTAGAGGTCATTCCCTTTTGGGTTTACCCTTTAACCGTAATGAGAGTAACAGGTAAGTAATAGACATGGTTAGAGGTTCTTCCCTTTCGGGTTCACCTTTAACTGGTAACTTCTGTTCACATCGTTGGGCTCTAGACACCTATATTGATAAACTCCGAGATTTACACTGTTCCCCTCGGATTAAAGAAATACTCTAACCCAAGTCGTACGTAGGCATTGGCTTAGATCCCATACGAGTTATCAACTAGTATGTTCGTTGGCCATGACGATGAACAAAATAATGTAAAGTATAGCAGGGTTTTGCTCAAAACAGGAAAGAAAACATGCATACCAAATATGCGTTCATGTAAGTATATAAGTATAGCATAAAATTTCGATTGAAAGGATAGTATAATATAAATCGAGTAAATCGCACAGTTGCGCAAAATGAAAGTAAACGAGTTCAACTCTTGCAAACAAGCAGTGTAAAAAAAAATCACAAATAACGTGTTAGAGATAACTATGGTGCCAGAATAAGATAATGAAATTTACGGCAAGTGAGAGTGCACGGAATAGGTGTAGTATAGCCTACTGACACGCGAGTTAAAATTTAGTAACTTTACATATATGCATTATACGATAAAAGACATTTAGCAACATTCTGATAAGAGAATATGTTCATTGTTTAAACCAAAAGTTTTGCAACTGAAAGAGTACAAGTGTTAAAAGATAAATTTTCGTAGTTTACTCGAACTCTATGATATTTTTGAAAGAATAGTAGTAATGCATGAGACTAACTTTTTAGAAATCGAAGTGTGTTTTAGATTCAAAACAGGTTCACATGAAAAGATTTCGTAGGTACCCATTTTCATGTGTTTACGAGAAGTCGAGTTTGAAAAGTGTTATAAGGCATATTAATAGTTGCAAGTTTCTCCCGAAAACATATATTGGGTAGGTCGTATGAAAATAAAAGGTTTACATTTGATTTGTGAAAGATGCAATACAAGTTTATAAAACGCAAGATGAAACTATTTCATGAAGTATGTGTAATTCTAATGTGTTTCAAAAGACCGAAATTTAAAATGGCGTGAAGGTTGTGAATGATCCCAGATGCCTTGATGAATTTTGGAAAATAGAATTTTTCGTATTTAGACATTTATTTAACTTGTAGGTTGAAATCTCATTAAAGTCGAAATTTTTTAATTATTATGAAATGTTGAGAAAATCTAAGGGTTATTGGGTTAACTTGAAACCTTTTAATTGTCAAACTTCTACGAAAATTTATACATAAAAAGATCGTTTGTTTTTAAGGTTCGTTAAGGCATCTCTTTGGGCTCATGGCGGCTACTTGTTTCAAGACACAAGGTGTATATAAAGTGTGTTCAAATTTGACGAATAGGCTTTGTAAAAAAACTTATAGGATAAGTTGTCAAATTAATCGTTTTAGAGATTTAAGGATATACTGTGACTTTGATCAAGTAAGTTTGTAAACATGGAGATATAATATAAGCTTTAATGTGATAATAAAACGAGCAAAAAGTTTTAATAATGATGATAAGGAATTTAAAAGCGAATGATCAATGAATAATGGCATATGAAAACATCAAATGATTAAATTGGGTCTTCAAATGATAAACAAATATAAATATTAATGATATAAAACATTGGAATTGTTTCCATAGAAAACTTTGACTAATTCAAGTATTTGAAATTTCCTAGTGACTTGTGGGGGCGTACTTTAGCCTATAAGTGAATGCTCACCCTTCCAGATTGCACGTGCCCCATCACTAGTGAATTCCAAAGCTTTAGCGAGATGAAAATCGAGATACAAAAATAGATCCTTGAGATATGGATTTCACTCCTAACTCAAAAATGTATTTCAAAATTGAAAACTATTGTGGAATGAAACCAATCACTAAGTTAAGGACATCACTCCTAGCTTAGTGGTTAAGTTTCTTTTTGAAGGAAATACTCTTTGAGGTGTGGATGTCACTCCTATCTCAAAGATATATTCCAAAGATAAATAACATATAGAGGAGTGAAACTAATCACCAAGGTATGGATGTCACTCCTAACTTGGTGATATCGTTTCGTTTGTGAAATACGAATGTCTTCTACTCCAAGCAAAATACCAAAAGAAAAACGAGAAAGAATCATAGCTAAAATATCTTGAAAAAAAATATAAGAATAAGAGAAATATACACGAGAGGACTCGTGAAAGTAAGCTTAGTTATAGACTAGGCTAAAAGGCATTCTAATAACCTAATTCCCTATAACCATGGCTCTGATACCAATCTGTAACACCCCAACCGATGGCGGAAACATCGAGGTGTCACGTAGTGACGATTGTTCAATAGCTCATGGACTAAAGTGTAAATTTGAATACATTGATTAAATAATTTATTACATTGAAATGAAATACAACGATTCTAACTGTCAACTAAATTGAAATACAATGAATCAAAATCTAAATATAAATCCGAAAGCTTAAAGGATGCATCTCAAAACAACCTGAAACATGTACAAAATAATTTGGTCAATACAAAAATTGTATTGGTGAGCATACCCTGCTTGAATAAATATAGTAGGAAAAATGTTTAGCAATTCATGTGCGGTACCATTTGCAATTATGTAATAAGTAATATCCGTTCAAAACCAAACCTGAGAATAATGACTAACACATGACTAACCAACTGAATAATGAATTAACAAGACAATGACCAAGATTCTCAACAGAGTCTCAAGGGGGTATACCATAGTACTATTCATTGAAAAGCTAGGCCGCCCAGCGGTTAATGATTTTGACAAGCCATAGACACACCAATTAACATAAAGCAAACACACATGAGAATTGCATTAAGTATAAGAAATTGAAACTTGATTAATATATAGGTACATGAGTCACCCCAAAGTAGTAAAACAGTAAAAAGGGGAAAGATATACTCACATGTAAGCGAAAAACAAGAGCAAGCATATAGCAACCATGTAGCAAAGTCTGAAGATGTATATGTGCATCGCGCTACCCATGTCCTAAAGTATACATTATCACTTTAAGATGCATGTTGGTTACGTATCCTATTCACCCAACTAAACTGATCATGATTTACTAGTTATGTTTCCAAATGTTTTAACTCAACGACTGTTGAAATATAGTGTAAAACTTCTTGAAAATATATATTTATATCGAATATGTATATATATATATATACACGATTGTATGGTAAAATGTCATAACACAAACTTGTACTCTTGTATGTGAATCATGTTTGGGGTTTATTTATTTATTTAACAACTAATAATATTTATTTTAACCCGAGTCATAACTCGCATAAAAGACCAAGGTTTCTTCGTTTTCTTTAACTTTTAAAATCATGGTTTACATATAAAAGTTTATAGAAAATGAAGAACTTATTTTTATAAATTTGACCTTGCACGAATAAATAAAACAATTAATCCATATGCCAAGACTTTTGTAGTTTGTCTAAAATCATGTATAATGTTTATATATATACCAAAAAAAAATGGATAAGTGTAGTGAACCAATATTTAGTTCCTGTGAAAAATTAACATCGTGTGTATGTATATATATTTTGACATCAAAAGTAATTATTATTGTGTGTACATATATGTTTGAAAAAAATCATAGATGAAAGATTGTATTGTTATAACAAAACATTTACTATATAAATGTGTTGGGTGACAAAGATTCGTTGTAGAAAAATGTATATAAAATATAAACAAAAGTATAAATGAAAACCATACCAAAATCTAGTAGGAAACAAAGGTTTAAGACTTGATACTTGAGGGCTTTGAGCTTGAATTTGTTGAACATAAAACTTGAACTAGAAATTGTGAGAGAGACAGGTTCGGTTAAATCGTGATTGTATATAGATAGGCGATGAGGTGCAAGGGTTAAAAAAATGAAGGTTTGTAGTATTTGTGTGGAAACTTGCAAGACTTGGAAAAAGAAAAGTTGTCTTCTATTACTATAATGAATGACATTTATAAACAAAATTAAAGGAAATGAATAACATTAACACTCCTAATTGGAAGTTACTAAGAAAAATAATAATATGATGGTTCCATTCAAATTCCTAATAAAACAACAATCAATCTAAGAAATTAATTTAGAATTTTAAATTTGTCCCTTTTGTTTAAAGATAGCTAACATTTTAGGCCAGGCGATTTATTTTGACTTAAAAATAATAACCCAAAGTTATAATGAAATTAGTTTCATTTAGTGAATAGAAAGAATTAATAAAATATGTTTGCTAAACATCGATCGATTATACAACCAATTAAGATTGTTCATTCCATATTATACAATCAAAATATATACATTATATATATATATATATATATATATATGAAAACGAGTCTTCGGATCAAACAAAAGAGTAAAAAAAATAAATGAAGTGTGACGATTAAATAATGACTTTTTCTATTAAATAAATAATTCGATTTATAAGGTCTCAAAGTGCAAAATAAAAAATTTAAGGACTAAATTTGAATATATAAAATAAAATTGAGGGTGACGGATGTCACACTTCAACGATACGCAGACGATCATCAACCTTGATCTCTTCCAAAGGAACAATGTGAGATTCACCTGCAAAGCACCTCTTAAGGTTCGAAACGTGGAAGACGTTTTGCAAGTTACTGAACTCGGCGGGTAAGTCAAGTTTGTATGCCACCGGTCCAATCCGTTCCAGAATTGCGACCGGTCCGACATACCGCGGATTCAGTTTACCCCGTTTCCCAAAATGGATAACGCCCTTCCAAGGAGAGGCTTTCAAAAGGACCATGTCGCCAACCTGAAATTCAAGCGGTTTGCGACGCTGGTCGGCATAGCTCTTTTGGTGATCCCGAGCTGCTGCCATACGATTTTGAATCTGTACAATCTTTTCGGAAGTATCAAACACGAGTTCCGGGCTTGTGAGTTGGCTCTCACCCACTTCAGCCCAACAAAGAGGAGACTGACATTTCCGTCCGTAAAGGGCCTCGAACGGAGCTGCCTTGATGCTAGAATGGTAGCTATTATTGTAAGAGAACTCCACCAACGGTAGGTGAGTCTCCCAACTTTTGCCAAAATCGATCACACATGCCCGAAGCATGTCCTCCAACGTTTGTATCGTCCGCTCACTCTGACCATCAGTTTGCGGGTGATACGTCGTACTCATATCCAACTGAGTAACCAGTGCCTTATGCAAGGCCTTCCAAAAGTGCGAAGCGAAACGAGAATCACAATCCGATATGATAGAGACAGGCACCCCGTGCCGCGAAACCATTTCCTTAAGATAGATGCGAGCTAACCACTCGAGTCCATCAGTTTCCTTGATGGAAAGGAAATGTGCCGATTTTTTCAATCGATCAACGATCACCCAAATCATGTCGCAACCACTAGGTGACCTTGGAAGTTTAGTGACAAAATCCATCTTGATTCGTTCCCACTTCCACTCTTGAACGTCACGCTGTTGCAGAAGACTAGATAACTTCTGATATTCTACCTTGACCTTTGCACAGGTCAAGCATTTGCTTACATACGCCGCTATGTCAGCCTTCATGTTGGGCCACCAATAAAGTATCTTCAAGTCCTGATATATCTTATCGGAGCCCGGGTGAATAGAATACCGGGACTTGTGAGCCTCGTCCATGACAAGATCACGCAATCCCCCAAGTAACGGAACCCAAATATGCTCAGCAAAATAGTGTAGGCCGTCGATAATGGAATGCAGTTCGTAGACCAACACTTACATAAATGGCTTGCGCAACTAGGCGTCCAACAGATTTTCACATCTGTCGCGCACCCACAAGGGAACGAACAAGTCGAAAGAGCAAATCGAAGTATTGTTGAAGGCATCAAAGCGCGGCTCTAAACCAAACGAACGGAATGGGTCGATGAGGTCCTGCATGTTCTGTGGACCCAATGCACCTTAACTAAGACGAGCAACGGTGAAACTCCGTTTAGCCTCACATACGGTTTCGAGGCCGTTTGGATGCCCTTCCGCAAGGGTCCTCATGGCGGACAAAGGAACAAACAACACAAAGCTCCGCTTAAACCTTGACTTGCTTGAAGAGCGGCATGAACTCGCCGCAATCAAAGAAGCCAAGTTTAAGAAACAGCTGGAGCGCTACTACAATCAAAGGGTCAAGTTGTGTAAATTCAATGTTGGTGATTATGTCTTCCGCGGCAATTAAGCCTCTAACGCCGAAAAGCACGGAAAGTTGGCTCCACCTGGGAATAACCATACAAGATCCAATAAACCTTGGAAAAAGGTGCCTATGCGCTTGAAAAGCTAGATGGCACGCCAATCCCGCGATCTTGGAACGCTACACAGCTTCGTACTTGTTTTATTTAAAATTCCCTTGTACAAGTATGGGCTACACACGACTATCTCTTTTAATTTTCAATGAAAGTTTCTCTATCTATTTACTGAGTTCACTACTTAGGGCTTTAGTCTTCAAGGCACATGCATTCTAAGCGCCCAACGCCGGACTACATACTAATTGCAAAAAGACTAAGTCAAAGACAATCTTCCAACAAGTGTTCAACTTATAAGAAAGAAAAATGCGCACAAAATAAAAAAGAAGAAATATTCATTTCATTCCAAAAAGGCGCTAAAGGGCTTGATATTTACAAAGAAATAGAAAAATAGATTACAAAATCTAACCATTCGGAGCCCTCATAAACAATCAGATCCTCCTCCTCCCCCTCCTCATAATGCGTTGTCCCAGACGCCCCAACGCCGCCAGCCACCAGGCGCTCCCTCTCCAGATGCTACGCCTCGTCTTGCTCTGCCTTCTTCGCCGCCTTCGCATCTTGGCGGTCAGATTATTCGATGAAGTAACGGAGGGCTGCCGCTGGGTCCGCATAACGATTGCAATCTTCAACCGTCTTTAGGATGGGGGACTCAATTAGCTCGACCTTTGTAAGCTCGACTTCATGTTCCTTCTACAAAGTCTTACCATTGTGCTCCGCCTCGTCAATATTTCTGCTGGCGAGAACATGATGGTAGCCAGTGTCAAACCCATCTGCGTACCCAACAGTGCGGGCAGTAGCAGCAATGACGGCAAACTGGTCCCCGAGGTTAGGCTCGTTCCAGAACCGATTGAAGATCTGAAACAAAAGATCCAAGTGTTAGAAAAAATTTCTATAACTAACGAAAGGGAAATAGGCGTTAAAAGGTAACTTACCTCATAAATGCTTGTGGTCATCACCTAGCGCATGGACTCCTGCACACTGGAGGCTTGGTCAAGAAGAGAATTGGCATTCTCAGCCTCCAGATACGCCACAGTCTGGGCCTCCTCCAGAGAGGCCACCCTCTCCTCCTCCAAGGACGCCTTCTCCTTCTACCAGGCGGCCTTCTTGGTCTCCAAGACCGAGACGCGCGAGTTCACAGTCATCATCTCCTTATCTTTTGTTTTGGAGCTCTGACCTCGCGTCTGCAACCCTGGAGTCTCTCTCCTCCAAATCCTTGGAATGGTTTTTGGCGGCAACACGTAGTTGGGAGTTGTCATTTTGCAAGACTTGCACTTACTCCCTTAACTTCATCATTTTAGCATTGGTGGCCTTGCAAGAGTCAGTCCACCTCTTGTTGGCCACCGCGTGCTCTGTCTCCACAGTCTTCACCTTATCTTCCGCCTGATAAGCTCGGTCGTAGTACCTCTCAATTTCAGAGCGCAGCTTCTTCTCAATTTCCCGCATACGCTCTTCTCTCCTGGCTACCGCGGCCTCCGCCTCCCTAACCGCCACAATGCTGCGCTGAACCTCCAAATCTCTTCGTTTTAATGAGTTCAACATTGCAACGTTAACGCCGACGTTAACACATAGCTCGAACATGAGCTCCGGCCGGTCCAGCCCATCTTGATATTCCATTTCTTTAGGGGGACGATCTCTTCCACAAACTCCTTCACGAGGAGGGAGCTGGAGAAATGCGAGTGTTCTCTCAAACTCCAGTGAGGGCGGAATATTTTGTCTCCCATGGAGTAAGTCAGAATAGGTTTTAGCACCTTTGCCACCCCTCCCTGCAGAGGGGTCCTTCAAGCCCTTAGGCCCACCGGCCTCCTTCTCGAATGGGCCAGACAGCGTCTCACCTGTCTGGCCCGCACTACCATCACTGCCCCAGCGCACCCCGCTGGGGTGGACTTGGACTGCATGCCCTTGTACTTTAATAGGGTGGCCTCTACCTCGGCCTTGGTAGTCGCCTCTTTATCGGACAGAGCCTTGGCCACCACTTCTTTGTCAGCAACGGCCTTTGCTCTGGCCTCCTCCTCCACATGAAGGGGTCTTCCCCAGCTTTCTTGGAGGCGGCCTCAGTCTTGGCCTTCTCGATCGCCTCCACCTTTTCATGGGCAACCCGCTCCTCTTGTTGCTGCTTCTCCTTGAGCCCATGCTACAACTTCTCCTGCATGTGCTTCCACGCAATCTCCTCTTCGGTAGGAGTGGGCGCAGAGGAGGGAACTATCTTTGGCACAGTAGGAGCTACAAAATAAAACATAAGTATAAGAAATATGATTATGAAAGCGGAAAAAAGTAATATACAAAATATTAAGTTACTTACCGAGCGTCTTCTTCACCGTTTTCTGGATAAACGGCCAGCGCTCGGGAGGTGGCACAATTGTAAAGGAAAACAGCACCGACTTCGTCTCCTTGGTACTCTCTTCTTAGGGAAAGGGGCCAGATTTACCAGCCCGACTCGTTCCCCCTTTCCCCCTCCGCCTGAGGCTGCGGCCCTTTGACGAGTTTCCTCTTCTTCTTCTTCTTCTTCTTCTTCTTCTTCTTCTTCTTCTTCTTCTTCTTCTTCTGCTTTTCGGGAGGCGTTTCAGTATCCTCTGGATTAGAAGAAGAAGACTCTTTCCGCTTCTCCTTCTGGAAGGTATAAGGACCTTCACCACTTGCACTCAAAGGCGCCGACTCAAATACTTCCATATAATCAAATTTTTTTATAAGTATGAGTCTGGTGCACCATTTTCCAATGACCAAGAGTGCCCAGAATCCTAGAGGGGCGCGTAGGATGAACCAACTCCTCTGAAGATCTGGTGGACTCCTCGTCAGAAATGATTACGCACGGGATTTCTCCCGATGCCCAATAAGACAAAGGATCATGGTTAATAGAACTCTCGCTCGTGGCGCGGAAGTGTGCAGGCGCATTCTCCTAGTTTGGCAGATATAATCTACCCAACATCTTCTCTACGACCGACGGACGGTCCGCCAGGGGGACTCTCCACCCTAACCTGGCCTGGTCACGCGCCAGGAAGGCGTCAAACTTCGTTACACCTGCAAAGGAACAAAACGGTTAGTTTATGCTGCGAAATCATCAAAGGATTAATAAAAATGTTGCGCTACGTTAACACTTACCCTCATCAAGAATGTAAGGCTCTTGTCCCGGAACCAAGCGCAACCGGCTCATCCCGAGCAGAATGAACAACGCCTCCTAACACAAATTCATGTCAAATGGAGACCCATTGGAAGTTAAGGTTACAAACCAATCCTGGTCTTTGTAACCTTGCATCACCGGGTAAGTGGGGAGCTTCTGGCGCTCCCCAATAACCTTCCAAGGAATCTTAACGGGGATAACTGTCTGCTTAACATAAAAGAACTTTTCTTTCAAGTCATGCATAGACTTGGGAGGAGTAGTCCCCACCGGCTGCACTTTGGAGCGCATGGCGAAGTTGAACCGGGATTGATCCCTGGTCACAACATAGAAAACGTTGAACCACTCGAAAGTCTGAAGTTTTGGAGACCGGTCGGAATTCTTGAAGATCCACCGGAAAACTCAAAGGATTTTAGAGAGAGCTTGGAAATACAAACTTGGAGAATTTATAAAAGTGAGGAGAGAGAAGATGGAAAGAAATATATATATATACCCATCGCATTTAATGCGATGGGTAACAACTGTCTGCAAGGTGGGACGATCCATTACCCGAACGCACAGGATGAAGCCACGTGTCCCACTCGTCTCCGAGAAGTTATACTCGCACGCGTGGTCTCCCACGCGTCTGACACAAGACAATCTTACACTCACCACGTGTCACAATTTCGAAGACTACTAGCTACACTCGCGTGCGTGGACGGCCACTCGCTTGACACACGATGGAAATTTCATCTGTCACGTGCCTAATTTGACTTCCATGATGTTAGACACGCCTTCTGCCGTCTGACACGTCTACCAACCTCCTCGGCTTGCTCAACACGCTTCCTCGGTTTCCCCCAAATTTATTACAAACCTTTTCAAATTCTTGGCGCAGTTACATCCAATCATATCTTCATTTTGTATTAACTACACTAAAAGGTGGAGACACGTCACCCGCCTGATTTACCTTCAACAACAAGGCTTGCCACGTCATCACTTGGCGCTGGTTTGACGTAAATCAAAAAGACGTTCTCCGCCGGATTTACCTACAATAACCAGGCCTGCCACGTCATCACTTGGTGCTGATTTGATGTAAATAAAAAAACGTTCTCCACCAGATTTACCTACAACAACCAGGCCTGCCACGTCATAACTTGGTGCTGGTTTGACGTAAATCAAAAAGACGTTCTTCGCATGATTTGTATTTCCTTTCTTGTTTGGTTTAGCTAATAATAAGTTGTGGAAAGTCAGGGATCATTGGATTGAAGTGAATGGTCTTAGTTACTGGCTGGTGATGCAACCTAATGTGTTGGTTAGCGCTGATGTGGTGGTTGAATGGCATGCTCTCTCTGAAATTTTGGCTTGAGTTTCTTTAATTGATAAGGAGGACCGATGGGACTGGTTTGGTTAAGGAGCTGTGCCTTTTTCAGTGAAGGAGGTAGAAAAGTTGTTGGTTGATTGCAGGAATTTTGAAGCTCGTTTCAAGTTCAAATGGAATGCGTGGGTTCCTCTCAAGTGTAACATCCTCGCGTGGAAATCCGAGATGCATAAAATTCCTACAGTTGATGCTCTAGCCAAAAGAAGGGTTCATTGAAAAAACAACATTTTCTTTTACGTACACACATTTTCTCACTTCATATTAGATTTGTATTTCTCATAAAGCACCCGATAAAATGTGTTTAGCAGGATAGGCTTTGCGATTCAAAAAGGGATAGCGGCGCAGCTTATTGCCCGCTTACCCACAATCTAAGGGGCTGTTTGTTTTTTTGCTCAGAAGCACTTCTGACCTCTTTTGTCTGCGCAGCGCAGCCGTGTGCAGACGTTTGGGGTCTGCAGATTGTTTGTTTTTTGGAAGACCTTTCACTAAAAAAGGTCTTCCTGACATCTTCTTGGTGCAGACTTGTTCCAAGGTCTTCTAAGGTCTTCAAAGGTCTTCTCCTCACCCACCACCACCACCACCATGACGGTCAACCACCACTACCGTCCACCACCATCGTCTACCACCACCACCACCATCCACCACCACCACCACTGTCCACCATCACCACCACAGTCCATCACCATCACCACCACAGTCCACCACCACCATGGTCCACCACCACCACCACCGTTCACCACCACCATGGTCCACCATCAGACTGCTGTAAAAAATCAGTTTATTTCAGCAACCTGCAGACGTTAACAAACAAACAGTCTTCTTCTTGCAGACTGCAGACCTTTGGTCCACCTCTTTTTCTGCAGATGTGATCCGCAAACTGCAGACCTTTTCGTGCAGAAATAACAAACAACACTTAAATGTAACCTGTTTTGTTATGATCAAATGAACATGGTGCATTGGTATCAAAGATATTCATACGCAACGTAAAAAGAACCATTAAAAAACTAAAACAAAAGGACCAAAAGAAAAAAAAAATGAAGCATTGACATTCTAAGTCCAAACTATTAAACATTAACAATTTTAACACAAACTAATAAACAACGAATGACTTACATAACAAAAAGGCAACGCGCTCATCAAGCGAGTAGAAACACACCCCGTGCAATCCTTACCTCTGCTGTACTTTTTCTCATCCATCAACTACTTCACCTAACATACTTTAACAATAAACAGAATCAACTCCATCACGCGCCTAGTCGCGCGTGTACTGTAACCCACCCAAAGCATGCAAAACTTTAACCTCCAATTACCTTTCAACAAAAAACCCAATTCCTCACAATCAGCAAACTAATAATAATAATAAATCCCAATTTTTTTATAAATAAAAAACCCTAATTGTATTTCCGTTGATCGCACACATTCTTCACAGGTATTGTTATCTGATTCCGTTACTCTATTCCTACATATGCATTAATTAATACGGTCTTATATTTTCTATGTTCTGTTTTCAGAGTTTAGATCTGTTGTATTTTTATTTATTTACTTTATTGTGGTTGATGTATGATTTGTTTGATGATAGTGTAGCTTGTTGATGCTTGAAGTTTAGCTTTTTAATTTGTGGTTTATTGTATTTTGGTTTGTGGATTGGTGTTTTGGATGGCTTTTGTGATGGAATAGTGGTTGAATTTGTAAGGATTGTTTTGTTATGGTTTTTTTTGTTTGAGATTTGACAATGTAGTATGGTAAATTGAGCTAAATTTGATTGTTGTATTGTTTAAAATTAGGGCCGATGATTAGCGGGTTGTTGCATAGTAATTTCTGAACATGTTCAGCTAGGATGAGCAAATGGTACTGGTACTAACCGGTACCGAATTATTTGTAGTACTGACTTTTTGGCGTTTTCGGTACGTTTTCGGTACTGGTACCCAATTTTGGCGATTTGAGCTCATCCCTAGGTTCAGCAGGTTGTGCATAGTGATTTTTCGACCCCTAAGACCCATAACTTTGTTTTAGTAGGATCGGTTTTGCTATCCAAAACGGGGTTGCGGCGCAGTTTATTGTCTGTTTACCTGCCACTTTATTGTAATTGTAGTGCTATCAATTTAAAAGATGGAAAGAAGATCGTACATTGCATTTTCTATCTAATATAGAAGTAGAAGGATGAGGAGACCGTAAGTGCTAGAAGAAAGTGTTAATTTAAGTGATGTAGGTTACTAGTTCTTGTTGCTCTTATATAGTTGTTCTGTGTTTAATGGTAGTCATCTAGATGAGTGTTAAAAGAAAATTTCAATCTGGTATGTTATTAATTGTCAATGAGTTGTCATCGTTGAATTCTGTTTCAATACATTGATAAATTCAAAATGTGTTTTTCTTTTTTCATACGGAACACTATATGATTGGGATTCAGGGTGATGCAATGCTGAAATTTTTATGCTATTTGATCACAGGGAATGTATCTTGAGTATCATGGACATGGATGATAAACTTGTTGCTAAAGGTGAGAACTTGACGTTTTCATTTTCTTTCGCAGTTTTTTCTTCTTCACAAACTTAGACTTGTGCCACTTGCTAATGTTCAGTTTATTGCACTACAAAATTTGAAGGGAAGATAGAGCTGTAAGATAGCATATAACCAAATTAAATTCTCAAATTAAGTAGTTAAGCCTTGGTAAAACTTAGTTATATTCTTCTTTTAACTTTCTAAGTTGTTGTATATGACGATATGTCGATAGTCGATTAATCGTAGTTATTTGTTTCTATTTTTAGTAAACAGATAAAAATTCGGATTAGTAGATAGTATGAAAAGCTGACAACCATCCAGTAAACTCAACTAAAAAAAAGTAGTTATTCGCAAACGTTTATGACGCTAGGTCTTGCCCTTCCAAAGGGCAGAATGCAGATCTTATAGGATCACAAGAACAGGGAATTTTGATAATGTAGGAGTGATTCCATAAATATCCTTTTTAGAGCAAGAATTTCTAACCGATTTTGGGATAAAAATTGAGGTTTCATCCGATTTCTCTTTGCCTTCTATATATCTTTTAATTCCCAAAAAGCCAAAACTATATACCATAAAGTTGTATCATTTATTAGAAGGAACTATATTCTTGATCAACAACGAATGCTAACTACTTCATGACTTATTTGAGGCACTACACTTTCCTGGAAGTCTTGATCAAATGTATATATTGTTTCATGGCTGTTATCCCTATACACATTTAAGTAATTTAAAATTGTTACTTGCCGACTGAACACTAAACGACAAAACATGTGCTGCATCTCTCTAAAGACACTTGACATATTAATGCATAACCACATTATCTCATATGATACCTTGAAATTTATTGAGGACAACTGTACAGAATTATCTGTTCCAAAATGATCAAGATATCATCATCATCATCATCATCACCAGGTGGTGATTTCGTCATTAACTAAACACTTTTGTAGGATATAATTCAAGGTGTTGTTTGGTGGTATAAGATCATTCTTATTGCAAAAATTCGGTTTCACTTTTTTTTTCGTTTATTGGGAAAAAATCAAAGCCATGTTTGGTAAGAAGAGTGAGATCCTATGTCTAATTTCTTCCTATTAACTCCATAATATCTATTTAATGGTTGGTGATGAGGCCATAGAGGACCAACATACAAAACCCTAGAAATCATTAAGAGATCGAAGTTGTTGCTTCCACCAGCGTGCTCTTCTTCTAGCATCTGGCCCCAGTTAATCAATCTTGTTCTCTTTGTATCATTGGAATGCGATGTTGTCTTGTTTCTGGTTTCCACATTACGCCTATAATTTGTTTATTGAAACTCTTAAAGAAAATGTATATCTATAATCTTTTAAACAGGTTGATTATGACAAAGTTCTCAAGGGTATCTATTTATTTGGTTATCTTCCAGATCTGTGTAAATAAGAAATTTGTTGCTGGGGTTTGGATTGTGTTGTTTGTTATATACAGTTACAGTCTACGCCCTAGATTCTGATATTGGTAAGCAGATAGATGAATTTGTCTTAAACTGCATTGTAGTCTGGATTATCAGACAGGATTTTTCTGTGTATTGTTTTTAATAAACTAAATCGAGATATACTTGGTGTCTTTTTGTAAATTCTTAATTTCTTCTGAGTTTATAACCTTTGAAATTGAGCCCAATTTTCGAGTGTTGCCATAACTAACCTTTGCCCTTGTATAGACCACATGCTTAACTTATAGAAGATTGGTTCCATCCCATTCAGTCACAGCCACAGGCATGGCTTTCTAGTTTAATTACTTAGGTTGATAAAAATTTGGTTCTGTAAGCTGTTAAAATTTTGGTTTAAAGAACATTCCATTCAAAATGTATATTGTTTGGTTGATTGGTTCTAAAGAATGTTCTTTTATTTCAGTTCTAGTTTCTGTTTTTAAAAGACTGGACACTCAGTTGATGCTTCAAGAAGCCTAGAGCTGGTCAACTCCTGTGTATTTTCTTTGTTAAGGAGAACCGATCAGCTGCAACAAGAAACATGAATAAGAAACTGTTGAAGAATCAGGATTCCAAGAAGGTAACAGTGAGTCCAAAAAGTCAGCCTTCAAGAAAACAAAGCAGAAAAGCTGAAAACCCTATACGAGTTTCACCAATCACAGAGCCATGTTCTGATTCTAGATGCTCAAGTACATGGATTTGCAGGAACTCTGCCTGTAGAGCTGTACTTTCCGTTGTTGACACTTTCTGCAAGAGATGTTCATGTTGCATTTGCCATTTATTTGACGACAACAAGGATCCTAGTCTTTGGTTGGAATGCACATCTGATTCTCCAGAAGGTGAATCATGTGGGTTATCTTGCCACATTGAGTGTGCCCTCCAGCGTGGCAAGGTAGGTGTTGTTGATCTTGGACAATTGATGCAGCTTGATGGGAGTTATTGTTGTGCTTCATGTGGCAAAATTTCAGGGATACTTAGGTGAGTCTCCCTCACTTTGACATTAAGTATTTATTTCAGTAGTGTCTTAGTTTTGTCGTAGGGACTTGGATTTTCCTACACTTTAGGGGGATTTTGTAGGTGTTTATCTTCCTGTATCTATGCTGATGTGCCTCTCTATCCACCGTGATAGGGGTAAGGTTTGCCTACGTCTCACCCTTCCCATACCCTACTGATAGGTTTGCTATTTGTGGGATTTACCGAGTTTACTTTTTTTATAATTTCTCCTAATAGAACAAAGGAATCTCTTAAAGATTTTATTTTTCTTGGATTCGAGTTTAGCATTGGTGTTTTCTTATTCTTTTGTTGGGGTCTTAATTTTTCTAGGTATTGGAAGAAGCAACTGACTATTGCTAAGGACTCTCGACGCGTTGACAGCCTATGCCATAGGATATATTTAAGTTTCAGGCTTTTTGATGGCACAACAAGGTTCCAAGAACTCCATGACATTGTTAAAGATGCAAAGAGCAAATTAGAGACAGAAGTAGGTCCACTGAGTGGGGTCTCTGCCAAGATGGCACGAGGCATAGTAAGCAGACTTTCTGTTGCAGGCGAAGTTCAAGCACTTTGTAACGCCGCAATTGAAAAAGCCGATGAAATTTCTACCACACTTTCCAGTGCAAGCCTGGATGGTAAAGGTATCTCCTCCAACTTGTGCTCTGTTTTTTTCAATCAGTCTCCAATAAATGTTCTTTAAATCACATGGAGTGCTTATTTTTTTATTTTTTTTAATCTAGAAGTGGCAAACTAAGCAGGTTGGGTTGGATAACGGATTAACGGGTGACAACAGGTATTTTTGTACGAGTAAAAACATGCCAAGTCAATTTGGGTGACCTGGAACACCTTGTGTTCAAAGTTTCTAATATTTTAAAATAGTTAGCATGTTGATAAGATTACAAAAATTATACTATTTCATTTTTTAATAAAGTAATTAATCATAATCAGAACTGATTCATCCATAAGAAAATGAGTTGAAATCGCTACCTCTGGAATTAAGTTTCCTACAAATATCAAGGGATGAATATTTTATTTTCCTTTGCAGAAGGCTCGGTCCCTGCAGCATGCAAGTTCATCTTTGAAGAAGTAACATCATCTTCTGTAGTGCTTGTTTTAATGGTACCTTCTACAGCATCATCCAATAGTATAACCGGCTTCAAGTTATGGTATTCCAAAACTACAGAAGAGACCCTTGCTAAAGATCCCATTTCAACTTTCCCTAGATCTCAAAGAAGAATTTTGATTTCCAATCTGCAGCCTTGCACCGAGTACTCATTTAGGATCGTATCATACACCGAAAATGGTGATTTAGGTCACTCAGAGGCCAAGTGTTTCACGGAGAGTGTTGAGATACTACACAAGAATCCTTCTGATGTCATTGTTCCTCACGATGAAGGAACCTCGGGTGCAGGTGTCAAAGATGTTGAATCAGACTCTGGATTTAAAGTTCGTGATCTTGGGAAGATCCTACGGCTAGCTTGGGTAGAAGAACGAGGGTATTTGGATGATATATCAGGTGCAGATTTGAGTGGGCTTGGTCAAATGGTGAATCCAGCAACTTCAAAAGCTGATGAATTGCCATTTACATCAAACGGACTTGACTTGAATATTGCTACAGTGCCTGACTTAAACGAAGATGTTGCTCCAAATGATTCTTCTAGAGATGAAGCAGATCATGGCAGCGGTGGATCTGAAAACTGGGCCCAACATGGGCCCAATGGGGAAGTGCCAGCTGTTGATTCCCAAGCTGAGGTGTCACGAAAGAGGCCCGCTAGTACAGAGATCCATGACTGTGATAGCGCGTTAGTAAACATCTCATCACCCTTACCAGCCAACAAAGGTGGGGCAGGGAACTTGGATGAAAACTTCGAATATTGCGTGAAGATGATCCGAATGCTTGAGTGTGAGGGGTACATCAAGCAAGAATTTAGATTAAAGCTGTTAACATGGTTTAGTCTGAGGTCAACCGAGCAGGAACGTCGAGTGGTCAACACTTTTATTCAGACACTAATAGATGACCCGAGCAGCTTAGCAGGACAGTTGGTTGACTCATTTGCGGATATCATAAACAACAAGAAGCCTAGAAATGGTTTCTGTAGTAAACTGTGGCACTAAACAGGGACTGACAGACAGACTTGTGATTTAAGTTATTATTGGGATTGCGCTCATTTTTTCTTGACCGAGGACTTTGAGAAAGCATCTCATACATTTGTAGCCGATTTAATCAATCTGTTAACTTTTTTCATTACATTTATAAATTATTCGTATTTATTTCAAACAATTATGTTGCGGACACACGTAGTTGATTATTGATGAATGCTCAATTTCTTGGTAAGAGCTTACTGTCTGGTCTCAGTTAGGACTATTTTGAAGATTTTTATCTTTTACAGGTTATATAGTTGAGATATGGAATCGCTTTACTAGTTTACTTAAATTTAGATGTAGAATAATCCTATATTTAGTCCCTTGTTAGCGTTAGCTGATACATGAATCATTATTTTAAATGCACCATTTTATATGATTAAAAATAGTTATGGCATCTGATATAAGTGCAGCCTACAAATAATTATGTGTTTATAGGTTTACCCCGTGATGTCAGTGGTGGATCCAGAGGGGGTTCCTAGGAACCTTCTCGATTTGGAAAAAAAAATTGAAAATTTTAGTGGAAAAAGTTGAAAAATTAGTGAAAATCTACGAAAAGTAACCCCCTGGAAATCATTCCTGAATTCGCCACTGGATCTAATCAGCTAAAGTTGTAGAAAAAAAAATTGATCGATCAATCACAGATTTAGTAAGGTCAAAACATCTTCTAGACGTTATCACCTTAACAATGACTCTACTCTTTTCCGGTAAGTGCCAAGAGTTACGGTGCGACACCAGTCATGCTCTCATCCTTTGATAAGTTGATAAACTTTGACCATCAAGGATGGTGCAAATTCAAGCCACATAGTTCGAGCACTATACTGATGTAGTCTGTATCTAAGATTACAAAGTAATGGTCAGATACTAAGCTCACACAGAGAGATTAGGGACAATCTCTGGTGCAATAGAGCTGTGATGAATCAAAAATGGTTAACGAACAAGAAGAAGGTAAAGAGGCGGGAAAATCGGTTTATTATCATAACTGCCAAACAATTACAACGACCTTGACTTTTATAGTCAAAACAATACAAATGTCAAATGACTAATCTATCCCTGACTTATCATATTAAAAGACTATGATCAAACTCGCGTTGTACCAAGTTTCATCAACAAAACATATAGTCTTGTAGACAATACATGTAGAAAACATGATATATGAGAGGTTATTCACGTACACCATAAATTTCCACCGGCGTTGATGAAATAAAGTGAGGTACATAAATAAACATGGTTTCACTACTGTATCGCAATTACTAATTACTGTGTGATGACTATACTTGTGTGTGTGCATAGTGCATATATATCTATATATCACAACAAAAAATATACTAATTTTGTGAGTTTCCAAACAAACACAATATCCATATTATATAATAAAAGAAATAGTAAATTGTTGTTTTCGTCCATGTGGTTTTATGCCAAATTGCTACATATTACAATACTGAAAGTTTTGCAACAAGCGCACGCAGGTTTATAAGTCTTGCGATTTTAGTTCCCCTGACACAAGTCCATTAATGTCATTAAGTGGATACGAAGCCTCGCCTCGATATTCGTAGCCTAGATAGCCGTGTGTGCGTACGGCGATTCACCTTTAGAGGAAGACTCGTTCAACTCTGACAGCAGAAATGTTTTGTGATGAGAACAAAAGTCGGACATGACATCATCCTCATGATGATCATTCACCCCTGTTTTGTAAGAATCTAGAATGTCAAACTCCTCCTAAAACAAGGTTGTGATAAGTATTTCATAAAGAAACAACAAATGAGTAAATAAACCTTATACCAGGCTTCTCTAGAACCTATGACTCATTTAATGATTCACCAAAAAAATACTTGTCGTCCCTTCATGACATTGGTACATTGCTGATGATTGAAATGTGAATTCTTGTGAAATTGAACAAATGATTGTGAAATTGTCTTGTGTGAAAATGCAAAATGTGTATGAAGAAGAAGGAAAGGCAAACCAATAATTCATTTACCTACATATACGCCTTGTATAGATCTATATGAGGCGTATAGGTAGTAGTACCATCATGTCAAATATCTCTATGCTATCTCAAACCTCATACTAATTACTCAAACCTCGTACTAAATACATCATGTATAGATCTATAGTTCTATATACATTCTTTAAGGCCAACTGTTAGAGCCCCGCCAAAGACAAATTTAATGTAATTTTTGAATCGATTAATGTAATTTAAGTCCTGAAAAAATAAACAAACAAAAAAAGAATAGTTAAGGGGCAATATTGAAAGTAACCAAATCTGGATAACCAGAAAATCCAAAAGGACCCCATAACGAGAAAGTTTTGAGCCAAAATGTGAGCCTCACATATCTCTCCAATCTTCTCTCCTCTGTTACACACACCAGCCATGCGAATTCTTCAAGCTCCAGCTTCACTCTACGTGACGTCACAATGCTCCAAACCTCAATACAGAGGTATTTTTTTATAATTTTGTACTCATTAATTCTGTTTTAACCTTTAATTGCGGATGTTTGAAGTATATAAAACCGTAACTGTAGACTCGAAGCTTCTGGATGGACGTTCTTTACAATCCGCCACGTTTGGCTCTCTTCTATCTCCAACAGTTTGTTGTTTATTAAGGCGTAGTAGGTGTGTCAACTCTGTTTCTGTTAAAGCTGCTTCTCTAGACGGTCAGTCTCATTTTCCCTTGTTATGTAGAAAAAATTGTTGATTTTGGTTATTTAATAAGTGGACTGCAAACAAACCGAACGAACATGAACAAGTTAAGGAAATAAATGTGTTTACGATCGGTTAATGAACACTTACTGAACGAGAACGAGAACGAGAACTAGACTTTATGTTCGTGTTCGTTCATTTAGGAAATGAAAGGAACATTGGAACTTGAAGACCTAACAATGGAACATAGGTTGATAATATTCGTTGGTGTGAATAGTGGGTAAGGAAAGAGGAACACTGCATAAACAAGGTGGGAATAGGGTTTTCGTATTTTAATTGTTAGGGTAATAAAATAAATAAAAGATAAAGAGTATATAAGGTTTAGATAAAATAGTTAAATGTACAAAATTCTTTAATGAACATAAACAAACGGACATGAATGAACGAGACATCTGTTCATGTTCGTTCCTTTAACTAATCAAATGAAAATTTCTTATTCTTGTTTGTTTGCTTATTAAACGAACGAACATGAATGAACTGACCGTTGAATGGTTCATGAACTGTTTGCTAAACTACTGGTTCGTTTGCAGCCCTAAGTATTGTGTTGGGAAAATTATGAAACTAACTGAAAAAGGTTGATAGTAAGGTGAATTAAATATGATGGAATCAGTAAAACCTAATGGTTTTATATAGAGTGACAGCAATCATTTAAATATTATTGTGAAACTAGGATAGGGCAAGCCTAGATCCAGAATAATAACTTATAGTCAGTAGTGAAAGTGCATGTATTGTTTAACTGATTCAGTTACTTTGGTTGTTTTTGTGATTGGTCTGATAGCTGATGCTGCATCAATGTTGACTAGAGAAGCTGAAAGTGATGTGTTAAAAGCCTTGTCACAGATTATTGACCCTGACTTTGGAACTGACATTGTGTCATGTGGGTTTGTGAAGGATTTGGACGTTGATGATGCTTCGGGAGAGGTGTTCTAGAACATGATGTTACAAGTCCACAGATTACATAAATGCTTGTAAGTTGTGATCTCATTCAGTGTTTTCAACTTTGTATCTCAGGTTTCATTCCGGTTGGAGCTCACCACGCCAGCGTGTCCGATCAAGGACGAGGTAATTAAAACAGAGTTGTCATTCTTTTATGATGATCTAATGCATGCTAGATTTTGTCAAATATTATTCTTCATGTGATTCTTTTGGAAGTACCACCTCTGATTCATTAGATTGTTTTAAAATAATACGCGAATGAGTTAACTTGAGTATTGTGGGTGCTACATGTATGAAGTGAATTGAACTACATCTTTAAGAACAGTTTTCACATTGCAGTTTGAGCGGAAGGCTAACGAGGTGGTGGCAGCTCTGCCCTGGGTGAAAAACGTCAATGTGACGATGTCAGCTCAACCTGCAAAGCAGATTTATGCCGCACAACTTCCTGCTGGGTTACAGAAAATATCAAACATAATAGCAGTTTCAAGTTGCAAGGTACCAAACTTTCCCATATTTATTCTCTATTAGTTTTGTTAATTGATTGATTTGGTTTTGAAAGCTCAGCATCTTACATCAAAACCTGGTTGTAGTTCTGTACAAATACTACTTTGTTTTGGTATGAATTATGACAATGGTAACTCCTTTAAGCCTCAGCTCCTTACCATTATATTGCTGGTTGTACACTGATGCACGGACCTTACATGAATGCCAAGTGCACTAATTAATAATAGGTACTGATGTGCAAGTAGAGATTGTTCCCATGAGTAATTATATGGATTAATCGTTAATTTAACCAAATACAAGATCATTTCAGCAACTAATAATTAAGAAAATATGCAAATAAATTATTAAGGACTGTTTCATAAAATAATTATACAAACAAAAAAGTTCTTGCAAAAGCATGGGAAGAATTCTGCTAGGCTTCCATTGTCATCTATGATCTTTGGTTGAGCAAGTTAAAGCTATTTTTACTTAGGAGATGGAGTCACTACTATTGAAGTCTCCTGGTATTCAGGTGGATGATTATCCCTAAACAATGAATGTCCACATATCCAAGAATATCATCTGTCCAGTTCCACGTAGATGTATTGATATCGATAACTATAAATTTTAAGCCTCCCAAACTGGTATCCAAAACTGCCACACAAATATTGTAATGGTCTATAGAACAAGGTTTAAAAAGGCTGAAACGGGCCTCGAGGCGTTGTCCGTTAGCCTCACGAGGCGTAAGCCTCGAGGCGGACCGAGGCGTAAGCCTCAAAACATTATTAAAAATAACAATATATATATATATATATATATATATATATATATATATATCATAAAAATACAATATAATATAAAACAAAACATCATGGATATTATAAAATCTAATTTAGTAACGAAACAAACATCAGAAAATAGTTTTAATAGCATCTTTAACTTAAGTTTGGAGATCAAATGTAAACTAGTGAACATTGAGGGGTTAAATGTAAAAATACCAAAAGTTGATAAGGTAGATGAGCAGGTGTGTTTTGGTTGGATTTTGAGGTGGGAACTCGTTCCAAGTACAATTTTTGACCCGACTTGAACCAATTTTCACTACCTAGACCCAATTTTGACTTAGGTGTTGAGGCTTAAGCCTCACCGCCTCGCCTCACAGCCTCACCGCCTCGAGAAGCCTCGGAAAAGCCTCGGATAGGCCGAGGCTTAGGTTTCAATTGACCCCCATGAGGCTAAGCCTCTAAGGCGTTTTTTCATAGCCTCAGCCGAGGCGTAAGCCTCGAGGCGAGCCTCAGACAGCCTTTTTAAACCATGCTATAGAATCAGGTAGGCTTGTTTGTTTTGTGGCATGTTAACTGTATTCAAAGATCAGGTAATCACCCAACAGCTTCATCCAAGTATCTAACAACTTCACCGAACAGAAAGTAATACAAAATGAAAATTAACGTGCATGCAATCGTAAGCTAATATACATAACACAACTTAAATAATGAGACCCGGAGCAATTCATTTTGGTTTTATAGGTAAACCACATTGTCACCAGAGAGGTATGAACACCTACCATGGAGATAGAACCAGTTGTATTCGTGTTACATGTGATTAAATGAGTTGCGGAAATCTGAAAGCGAACAAATTTTGCTTAACCATTCTAGAAGGGGCCAACTCATGCCATACTTTTTAAATCGGATATGCTTTTCGTACTTGGTATTGTTAACCTTTGGTGTTTCTATGAATTTGTAATAACTGTAGGGAGGTGTGGGGAAATCAACTGTTGCTGTAAATCTGGCATACACTTTGGCTGGGATGGGAGCTAGAGTTGGTATTTTTGATGCTGATGTATATGGTCCTAGTTTGCCGACTATGGTCTCCCCTGAAAATCGGCTGCTTGAAATGGTATGGGCAATCAACGAAGGTTTACAGTTCTTTGTTTTAGTCGTCTGTATGGGCAATCAACGATCTATAATCATGTATAAGTAATTTTTACACTTCCAAACTATTAAGCATTCACATATCGAAGTGTCAAAAAGTTGTTGCTGTAATATAACATAATTACCGATCCTTTTTTTATGGCAACACAAAGTTAATGAAATACAATTTATTAATCTAGTGAAGCCAAAGATGTAACCATTTTGTAATAAAAAGGTACTTCTCAATGTCAATGGATTATCATAGCATACTTATGATGTGTAACTGTTGTTATCCGCTAGAATCCAGAAAAGAAGACCATCATTCCAACCGAGTACATGGGAGTGAAGATGGTATCTTTTGGATTTGCCGGACAAGGGCGTGCAATAATGCGAGGACCAATGGTTTCTGGGGTCATCAACCAGCTACTGACTACTACAGAGTGGTATTACATTCTTCCTATTTGCTTAACCTGTTAAAAATAATCACTGATATGCTTGATTTCTTTCTAGTTTCTACTACTTTTTCAATCAAATGATAGTGGTAGCTTCATATATTTTAATATCTTTAAATATATAACTAGACTTTGGTCCAGGAGGTGTCATGGTCAATACATCTTAATGTAAAATGACTGCTTGATTCGTTTTCGAATTCTCATCATTTCATATTGCTACTTTTAATTTCAAATAATGAATCTAGAAGACTGGTACAAGCATCGTGAAATGATGATTTAAGTAACCAATGAATGTTGTACTTAAACAGGGGAGAGCTTGACTATCTTGTTATTGACATGCCCCCGGGAACCGGTGATATTCAGCTTACCTTATGCCAGGTCTGCTCATAAAACTCGGCTTTTTATCAACCTGTGCTATATTTTTCAACTGAAACTTTCTTGCTGCTTACAAGATTGTGTTTTGCTAGCTTCGTGTATTAAAAATCCAATATATTAATTTTTTTTTTTTTCAAATTCTAACTTATAGGTGGTCCCTCTGACCGCTGCTGTGATAGTTACTACTCCACAGAAGCTTGCATTCATTGACGTTGCAAAAGGAGTCCGCATGTTTTCTAAGCTAAGGGTGCGTGTAATATATGATTCAAACAATATTCTTCTTTGTATTCCTGACAACATTTTGATATGGTTTCAGGTACCATGTGTCGCGGTTGTTGAAAACATGTGCCACTTTGATGCAGACGGGAAACGGTTTTACCCATTTGGTAGAGGATCAGGATCACAGGTAAGAAACCCTTAACTAAATAGTTAATGCTATAGGTGTCAACATGGGAGGGTAGGTTGGGTAATGGGTCAGTGTGGGTTTACGTCGAAACATGTCATTGATGGCCCCGGTTGAAATGGGCCGGACCAGGTTGGATGATCTACTAGTACTTTTTCTGCTTTTTAAAAAAAATTATAAATAACTATTGATGTAACTATGATTACAAAAAACAATATTATTACAGTATGAGTTAAATCTTTGAATAAAAACAATTTAGGAAATTGTGTGCATTAGAAATTGACTGGGCGTACTTTCAATCTGTTTTAGATAAAACACAAACCTAATCGGACTATTCGAAAGTATGATCTCTTAGTAACTTGATCCATTGTGGTTGCAGGTTGTGGAGCAGTTTGGAATCCCTCATCTGTTTGACCTTCCAATCAGACCAACTGTAATTACTATATTAGGCTTCCTATGGTTTTTATGATTTCGTTTAAAGGTGAAGCCATCTAGAAACTTGAAACCTTCCATTTTGACAGCTCTCTGCTTCCGGTGACAGTGGAATGCCTGAAGTGGTGGCTGATCCTCAAGGCGACGTTGCTGAAATATTCCAAAACCTGGGAGTGTGTGTGGTACAACAATGTGCAAAGATCCGCCAACAAGGTGATCTAAACATCGAAAAAGTTGAAGCATGTATTTGTATAACTGTATCTAAAAACAGCAGTTATCTTTGGTTTCAGTTTCAACAGCTGTGATGTATGACAAGTCTATTAGGGCAATCAAGGTGAAAGTGCCGGATTCAAATGAAGAGTTTCTTCTACATCCTGCAACTGTCAGACGAAATGACCGTTCTGCCCAAAGTGTGGTATGCTAATCTTTAGTTTTGCTATATTTCATTATTATGTTGCAAGTTATAACTGTCTATAAAGGTGTTTCATAACTGTAAGATTAACCAGATAGTATACTCAAGCTCGGCCCGTTTTCATTTTTTTTTTAATAATTGGTCAATCATATGGGACAGGATGAATGGACCGGCGAGCAAAAATTGCAGTATGGTGATATCCCAGAAGACATTGAACCTGAAGAAATTCGACCAATGGGAAACTATGCAGTTTCAATTCAATGGCCAGATGGATTTAGCCAGGTACCTGACTATATATATACAAGTATTTTCTTTATTAAAAATAAAATTTTCGTTTTGTGGGTAACATTTTTTTATGATGTCAAAAGTAAACTTATAATGCTCATATCTTGGTTTTGTACAATGCAGATTGCTCCTTATGATCAGCTACAATCGATGGAACGATTGGTTGATGCGCCTCAACCGATACCTGCATAGATGAGCTAGATCTTAATATGATGGTGTTGCACACACATTTATAATTATACATATGAATTCAGTGTGGGTATAGAAATCAAACCACATTGCAGATCATGTGAAATTCAGTTAGGTATTAGAGACCTAGAGCATTCTTTGACACATATCTGTAGTGAACAAGCATCATATTCATATATAGCAAGTACATTTATTACCATATATTCTATGAATGCGAATATAGAGATCATTTGGTAGAAATCCACCCGGATGAAATTGATGTCGTGTTGAGCCGTTCCTGTTGCTCCTAGCTCACGATGATTTGACGAACCCACTGGAAGTGGTGGACTGGAGACTACCCTCAAACGGTCAAGTTAGCATATATGAACTGAAAGATTTCGTTCAAGTTTAAACAAGGGCGGGTCGAATTCATAACAAGGGCGGGTTGGATTCATAACAAGGGTGGGTCGGTTCCATCAGGCCCGGCATAGAAGTATCCGTTGGTAAGGCTAGACTTCATACATAATTGGTTCAATTGAGGCTATTTGAATTGCCTTAGTTTAAACTGGTAGGATTGGGTTTCAAAAGAAAAGTTATTTTACATCTAGACATTTTATTCACATTAATCAATGTTGCAAATCCACGCAAAAAGTTACATTAGCTCTATATATTAGATTAATTATATATTTCTATTTAAACTTTTAAATTATTTACAAATGCTTTGAAATTGGATTAGTTATATATTTCTTTTTAAACTTTTAAATCTTTTGGTTATGAAAACATTGCTTTTACCCTCAAACGGTCAAGTCAAGTAGGCATATATTTTTAAACAGCTAATTTTTTACATCTTTTTTTTTTTTTTTACACATTTTACACCCTTTAATACCTTTTTTGCACACCCTTGAGTTAAACACTCAACCTCATCTAAGAAAGGATTTCCTCCCTACCATCAGGCTATAAACTAAGTGGTTGGGAAGGGTGTTAAACACCGCCTCGGGGGCGTTAAACCCGGTCGCCAGTGCTACATTTGTTATACCCTTCACTTTTTTTCATTGTTTTCTTTTTTAGTTAAACCACCGTGTGATAGTTAAAAGATGGATTAATTAAAGGCTATTATCTATTGACAAGCGTTATTCACTTTTAGTTTCTTAGGGGGGAGGGGCGCTCCACTGAAAAAAATTTCACTTCACTGATTTCTATCAATCATTCACTGTCACATCACTTCACTGATTTACTTCACTGAAACAAGTTTTTTTGGAGGCGGCACTTCACTGATTCTTTACCAACAACTAATTATTTTCACACATAATAATAACAATAATATATTACCCTTTCTCACCTTCTCTCCCCCTCTCTCAATAATAAATGGGTCTGACACTCTCTCTCCCGTAAAGGACCCCGTTAGATAGAACCAACAAAAGGTCCATGTGACCCCTACCAACACTACCGGCGGCGGTGTTACCATGCTGATAATGAGGTACCCGTAACCAAATCTGATGGTGCCCCGCCCCGTCCCCCTTACAACCGGTAGACCTAACACTTTATCATGAACTAGAAATAGACTAGTGCTTTTAAGAAGGTCCAACTTTTCGGCTATGGCCACCTGCCTCCATTTAATTTTGAAAGCTTGATTTCAACCTAACATAAAATAAGATATGGTACCCCTTTCATTAAATGAGATGCATTGTACCAAATTATCTTTTGGGTTAAAGCAAATCAATGTATAAAATAAACTAGGGATGTCAATTTTCGAAAGAAAATAAAAGTAATCTTATTTTAGGTTGCTATATCTAACTTGTTTTATGTGCTTTTTGTGGATGCGTTTAATAAAATGGGTTATGTTCAACTGTTCATTGGACCTGTGTCGACCGGCTAACTCATTTATGTTTTCTAACACATTTTAACAACCCACCAACTTGATTAACCATGTTTACAACTTGATTAGTATCTATCAACCTGTATGTACGTTTAAATAAACAAGTTAACGAGTCTTATTAGCGTTACACAATTTTAAGGGTGTGCAGATTATGGTTATTTTTCATACCAATAAATACATGGATCATCTTCGGGTTGAACAGTTCAAATTGCTAACGCAAAACCCACCAACCCACCAATTCACCAAATCTAAATCATCCGATGGTACAAATATTGTTTAACAAAATAAACTAAAGAGTTAATACCCAAAATCGTCCCTGAGGTTTGATCACTTTTGTCACTTCAGTCCAAAACCCGAACCTTATACATCTGGGTCCTTCAGTTTTATTTTTCTTGCCAAATTCGTCCCTGACAAGGTTTGGTTTTTGGACTGAAGTGGCAAAAGTGACCAAACATTAGGGACGAATTTGGCAAAAAAAAAAAAAAAAAAAAAAAAACTGAAGGACCCAAATGTAAAAGGTTTGAGTTTTGGACTGAAGTGGCAAAAGTGACCAAACCTCAGGGACGATTTTGGTTATTAACTCTAAACTAAATGAAAATACTTCTTATAAGAGTGTGGGGAGTGGGTGGGGGTTTCAGCGCAGGAAACCAACCCATGCTCGCTAAGCCCCTCCACTCCCCTACATTTTAGAGCTTGAGTTAGGGAGCCCTCACTGTCTATGTGATAAACACGTGTCAAATCATGCCTCCAATCCAAACCCCTTTTGACTACCTTCGTTCTAAACATTTGATTTGTTTACGATCCACATATGACACGTGTGAAATGAATGGTTTGAGCTTAAACTTTTAATGCATAAAATAATGGCCATAAAATTTAATGTCCACGATATCTTCTATCACGCCACCAAATCTAACACCAGCCGTCTAATAAATGATCTCACCTATACTCATAACTCACAAAAGGTATGCAAATCGATTTTTATACGCTTCTTGTTCACATCTTACACTTCATTACCTTTCTTTTTTTTCTTTTTAGTTTTGTAGGTGTTAACTTGTTACTATCAAAAAAGCAAAACACGATGAATACAATTTACAATTAAACATATATGACCTACCATAAACAAGTGTCCCTCTTCAACTTTACGTGGTTCTTCTTGCAAATTCCCAAGGCGCACACACACACACACCATAAAAGATGATATACGTTATAAATCATGATAAGATTATGTGTTGGTTTAAAATAATGCGTCGTCACATTAAGGTTACATAGACAATGTGCTTTAACTAACTAATCTTTTAACTATGACGTTCTAGTTTAACTAAGAACACGATTAGTTGACATTGGGTGAACCCCCTCACGTTTCTCACATTGGTGTTAATGGTGTACCTTTGTTATTTGCATTTGTAATCAATTAATCATGTTAATAAACACATTTGAATAAATACTTTATAATTATACGTAAATTAATTATCATTCGAAAGCTATAACAACCTAAAATAAAATTCAAATATAGAAAAACATTAAAATATAATCACATATTTATAAACACTTAGTTAAAATCACGCGAATTTAACAAAAAAAAAAGTATTTCAACATGTATATCAAGTGCTTTTTTCTTCCTGAAAATACTCTTCCCTTGTAATATGGTATGGATGTCAATACTCTTTTTTTAAGACTCGTTAGTTTAATAATTTACTTACCACGTTGTAAATGTTTTTGAAATGATGTTTGTTTAAAAAACACAATAAACTTATGGTTTATAATTAACATAGTTTAACTGAAAAAAGGATAAGAAAAATACCTAAAATGAAATATAATAAATTGGTTAAAACATAAAAAAAAAAAAGAAGAAGAAATTTATTGAGTTAAATATATAATAAAATAAAGTTATAACGGGTTGACTGAAAAAAAAATGTAGACATAAAAATTATAAGATGTCGACTAAGGGTGAAAGGAATCGAAAACATCATAGCCAAAATTTAAAACACAATGACTACATAGACTTTTCACATGTTGTACAAAAAATGCATTTTGTACAGGAACCTATACACGTCGACTAATATAAAAAAAGAAAAGAAAAAGAAAACTAAACTGTTTTAGTAAGTAGTTTTGAAATAACTAGGGCTGTAAACAAACCAAACGTTCGGTGAACAGTTCGTAAACCGTTTGGCGGGAAGTTCGTTTGTGTCCGTTTGTTTAATAAATGAACGAACACAAACAAAAAATTCCGTTTGATTAACTAAACAAATAAACACGAAGAAATGTCTCGTTCGTTCGATTGCGTTCGTGAACGTTCGACAATGTGTTTGTTTACGTTCGTTTATTTATATCCGTTCGTGTATGTTTGTTTATGTTCGATCACTAGTTAAAACTTAGGATAATTATGAAATTTTGAATTAGGAATATCATGTATTCATGCCTATGCCTAAGTAATTTTAGATAATTATGTCTAAGTTAATATTAACAATGTTTTTTTAGTTAGTTGCATATTAAATGTTTGTTTTTGTTTGTTTGTGTTCAAGACCCGTGTTCACGAACAGTTCACAAACAACTGAATTTCTTAACAAACAAACACAAACATAGAATTATGTTCATTAGTGTGTTCGTGAACGGTTCGTTTGTCCAATAAACCTTAACAAACAAACACGAACAAAACCTTGTTCGTGTTCGTTTGGTTCGTTTACAGCCCTAGAAATAACTATAAGTTAATATTTTTTTCCACGACAGCTTAATTAAGATTTTGTCCAATCTAGCATTGTGTTCATAGGTCAAAACTTTCACAATATATTTCTCAGATTTTCACTTTATGCTTTAATTTCAAGTTATGCCTCCTATTGACTTACAATAGTACTCAAACCGCATTGTTTCCTTGACTTTAGTTGGTTGTATAGATGATCTTCAAGTGACTATCAGATCTTTATTTATAATGGGTAAATATTGGTACATTCTTTTCACTCCATCTCTCACCGGATATACATATTGGTAGGGTTGTTCAAATAATAATTTTGGGTGTCCTATTAAAATCATCCTACTATAAGATGAGAATCATGATCCTATAGGTGTTTAGTCTGTGTTTTAATGTAACATTTGGCCCCTCTCACCATCAATATTGTCTGTTTTGCCTTGATAGGTTGCCCATTTAAGAGCTTACGGATTTGTTTTGGTTACTCTTGTGGAGACCTTTCAGGAGGTCACTCATCCTGATACTGCTTCCACCAGAGCACGCTTAAGTATGGAGTTTCCATGTGATCCAGCCTCTCGCATGATCAATGTTGTCCGTTTTGCCTCCCATAGGTCGCCTATCCAGGAACTCATGGATTGAATCTTAGTATTACTTTAACCTGAGCATGTACCAACTACTGAGAAGATTAACATGGACCATTGTAACATCATAGGCAAATTCAACATCGACCGTGAATAAAAGAAATTCCTAGTTCAAACATGTAATATGATATTTTTAGTTTTTAAGATAACTTTTAGTTCAATATTGACGTGCTCAAATAGTAATATAAAATAGCAGAGAAAAGTAGATCCACAGGCTTAGTTTTAAAAGGTAAACCAATAGGTACTAAACTACACATGTATAAGTATGCGTATTTATCGTTAAGTAATACAGTAGTGGTAAGATATCTGATATCAATTTTTGTTAGAAAGAATATCAATTAGGATCAGAACAATATCATCATTTCCTGTTTTGTGAAGATCTCAACAGCTAAGCAATGGAGGAAATTAAGTAATAGAGCCGTTGGCTAATTCCTCACCTTTCCTTTTTTTTTTTTTTTTTGGTTGTAGTCTTTCTTATTTAACTCTGTCCATCTCAATGTAAATGTAATACAAGCAATATATCAAAAACATTATTTCTCTCATTCATACGCAATAAATCTGTGACACCCGGCAACTTTCGGTAACTAACTTTTGAAAACTTAGTAAGTCTACCTTAGCGAGTCGCGCATACGATACACATGGTCGAGTCGAGTCGCACATCATTAGGGTTTTAACGTACGCAAGTCTCGGGTCCCGGGAATTGGTGATCGGGCGGGAACGTGTCATTTATCATGTATTATATGTTTACAATCATTATATGACTTGTCGGTATGTGAATATGTGCTAACATGTGTTAAAACGGGGTTTAACGCGCAAAACACACCTACTATGGGGCTACAGGCGATTAGGCTTCTGGGAATAGCCTAATCGCATGATTAAGGGGCGAGTAGCAGGATATTAGGGGCGAGTAGGGCTAATCGCCCATACCTTCAGGCGAGTAGGCACCCTACTCGCGTATAAGTTCTGCATAATCGCGTGTAACACGCTGGACGACCAAAAACGCCTATAAATACCACCCTTGACCTCCAAAACATTATTTGTGCAACCCTAGCCGTCCCATAACATAACCCAACACCCACACACCCTCTGGAACCCGTTTTTACATCAAAACCACCATTTCCAAGCTTATTCCATCATCACCTCTTCATTTCAAGGTGTGTTCTTCAAACCCAAACCTTTAAATGATTATGTTTTGCTCCCTAAACGTCCAGACCTGACTTATAAATGTTTTTATCTTTGAAAATCCATTTAAAACCGTTTTTAAACAAACCCACACCTTTACATGTGTTATATGTGTTATATATGTTTAAAGATAGGATTTTTAGGGTTGAATCATGATTATTCTTATGTTATTTTGATGTTTATTGCTGAGATAAGTTAGTATGATGATGTTCTAGGAGTTTGGATGGTTTTGGTGGTGTATTGTTGATATTTGATATTTTGACCCATTTGAAGGATTTTAGGCGATTAAGGATGTTATGAGGCGTATTGTTGATTGAATGATGTTAGGGTTTGCTCTAGGATGATGCTAGAACAGTAGGATGCTATCGGACAACGTGATTATGTGGTTAAATCTGAATATTTGCTATTTAGGGCAAGTTCTTGCATGTTGATGTGATGTTTACATGCTAAGTTGCCATTTTGGGAAAGTGCTCGCATTCGGGACTGTTAGAATGACGAAAACTTAGGGGTTTTGCTTGAAATATGTTTGTTAATATGTTAGAATGATTATTGGATGTTTTTACATGTTTCGGATCTGATTTGGAGTGTTCGGTGCGCGAAATTGCATTGTACAGCTACTACAGGCGAGTAGCACCCTAATCGCATGACTGTATGGGCGATTAGGGGTGTACTCGCCAGTAGGGAAGCCCAATCGTGTATAATACAGGCGATTAGGCCCTATAATCGCCTGTTGACCAGCCTAATCACGTGTTGACTTTTCCTAATTGCTAGTTTGATTCCTAATCGCGTGTAATGCTGCTGTATGTGTACTTTAACATCCCGGAACATGATTTAACGCCTAGGAACATGATAGGAACCCCGGGATTCACCCAATGACTTAGTAACACGTATTCGGACCTGTTTATGCGTTAAACGGATATTATGCTAGACTAGTTGAACTGTTGCGCGTATTAAGTGTTTAATTGCATATGTGGCATGTTGTCTTGTATTTACCTAACACGTGGAATGTCGGGTCACCAATGGGATGTCGAGTCTTGTCTTGCATAGTCTGGTTGTCGGTTAAACATGCTTTTCGAACACATAATGGTCATGGACTGGACTTAGGGACTAATGAACCCGATGGGTTGTTAGTCTAACTTAACACATATCTTATGGTAGGTCGCCAATAGTTGGGGCTATCATATCTCGTAAACGGTTTACTCATATCACGCATACGGATTACACAACTTAAGGTGAGTTCACGGCCCCATATTTTACAGTTTTTGCTTACGGGGTGAGAAACATGCTTACAAACTGTTTTATGACTTATGACTTGTTAAATTCTTATGGCTCATGACTCTTTATCACATTATACTATGGCTCACTTATCTTACTATACGGTTCATCGAAAATCCCTAGAAACCACTAACATGGGTATATGGCGGGGAAATGTGGATAGCGCTATTGGGAACTGACAAACCCCACTCGACGGTTGGAGGCCGTGCGGGTGCATATTGTCTCTAAACAACACAAGGTCTACCGGCGATGACGGTAGCCCATAGGATTAAGGGTAACACTCGGCTTAGTCAGCAATGGTTTCACCCGTATGAGTATCTCATTCTGCGCCTGGTTTGGCGTTCTCATAAGCATAGTAGTAATTGTGATGGTAACATTTTTGATGGATCACTGTAAACGTTTAATTAAAACCTGTGAACTCACCAGCATTATATGTTGACTCTTTTAGCATGTTTTCTCAGGTCGCTAAGGTAGCAGCATATGGATAGGCGCACGTGGTCGCACTGGAGTCGTCTCGTGTCTAGGGTCTCGTCTGCACGTTTTGGGATTATGAACTTTTGAACTTATGTTTATTTATGCATGACTTTTGTAAACTTTAAAAATGCTTCCGCACTGTTGAATGTTGGTTTTAAACTTATGCATGGTTTTGTTTACGTATGTTTTTACATTTAGACGTCGTTTATTGTGACCGTTGTCTTGGATCCTGGTATGTCACACGCCTCGCGGTAGAACTCCGCAGGTGGAAATTTGAGGGTGTGACAGATTGGTATCAGAGCCAGGTTTATAGTGAACTAGGACTGCATGTAGAGTCTAGACTATAGCCGAGTCTCACACACTAGACGGTCACATACATTTGAGTCGTGTCTTTTGGGTAAACATACTAACTTTGTCGGGGTGTCGGTATCCTTACCATACAGTGTCATATTACTTATCTCATTCTTGGCTATTTTTAGCTTCATTTTATTTCCATCTCTGGGTTACAGCCGAGGGGACTTACTTATCGATCTTTTGAGTTAGTTATATCATTCTGGGATGTGGTTATCGGGTGACTTGAAGTTCCAGCTCGGAGCACGCCTTGGGGACCATGTAGAGCGATTTGTTATTTCGGGTGCACACGAAATCATAAATCGAAATGCATGAAAATCTTGGTGGACTTTGTGTTCGGACTAACGGTCATGCCGTAACCGTATTCTGATTTCGTTTGGTCACTTGTAGCTCGGTTTGTTATCGGTACTGAGTGTCTCGTCTCATGTTTTGACAGAGCATGTCTGGTCGCGCTGGTGGACGTACAGGTGGACGCCGTGGTGGCGGAGGTGGACGCCGTGGTGGGGGTAGAGGTGGTGGTAACATTACTATGACGTATGATGAGCTTAATGAGATGATGCAGCAACAGTTGGGCGTTGCACTAGCTGCTTTTCAGGCAGCCCAGCAGACTTTCATGGGTGCTGCTACTCCTCCAGTTCAGGCAGGTGTTGCCTATAAGCGGTTTAAGGATTGTCAGCCTCTCAGCTTCCAGGGTACGGAGGGAGCTGTGGAGTTACTCAGGTGGTTGGAGAAGACGGAGTCGGTATTTGCTTTATGTGAGACTCCAGCGGTGGATTGGGTGAAGTTTGCTTCGGGGACTTTTGTAGGAGCCGCCTTGACGTGGTGGAACTGCGTCACACAGACACTTGGTCTTGGGGAGGCCAACGCCATGCCTTGGGCGGATTTTGTGCGTAGGTTGAAGGAGGAGTATTGCCCGCGTGAGGAGATTAAGAGGTTGGAACAGGAATATGGGAATCTTAAGATGGTTGGTTCTGAGGTTGAGGAGTACACGATCAGGCACAACGAGCTAGCTGTGATGTGTCCGGGTTTGTCTACACCGGAGTATAGGAGGATAGAGCAGTATCTTGCGGGTTTGGTGCCAGAGATTGCGGGACTGGTATCTGCTAGGGATCCTACTACTATGTTAGAGGCGGTGCGGTCAGCTACTAAGATGACCAATTTGAGGATTGCTGAGGGTGTCTTGCCTCCTAGGGGCTCATCTGTGAAGGCGCCGGCTGAGAACAAGAGGAAGTGGGAGAGCGTGGATAAGGGTTCATCGGGGACTCAGCGACAATCGGCAGCGAAGAAGACTGAGGCTTCTGGGTCAGCCTCGGATCAGAAACAGGGGGGCTATGCTGGGAAAAGCCCTAAGTGTGGACGTTGTGGGTTTCATCATTTTGGTACTTGTGAGAGCTTTCGTTGTGAGCGTTGTCAGAAGCCGGGGCATCAGGCCAAGAACTGCAGGGTCAACCTCTCCGGGACGACTCAGACTGCTGCTGTTACTACCCCTGCTCCACAGGGGAATCAGGGTTGCTATCATTGTGGGGAAGCGGGGCACTTCAAGCGAAGCTGTCCCAAGTTGGCTCAAGGGGGCACAGAGACTGCGGGGAAGGACGGGGACAAGGACGGCGGTGGCCGGTGGACTCGTGCGCATGCTTATGTGATTGGTTCTAGGGAGAGCCAGGCGGACCCAGACACTGTTACCCGTACGTATTCTCTCTTATCTCTTGTTACGCTTTGGTCATACTTTTATCCGCATCGTTGTGCGTTCGTGTTTCGGGTGTTTTCTTTGTGGTTTGGTCGCTGTTTCTCATTCTTTGGGTTGATGAGGGTCCTTTGGGGATGCTACTTGGACGGTACCAGTGGATTAGTTATACCGATCATAGTAGGCTCCAGTAGGCTTTCATCGGGGGTCTCTTGTCTCATACTCGTATTTGGGGAAAGTGGTTTCCCGGTTGTTACTGTCACGTTTGATTCATGACCTTCACTTGTTGTATTTTGGGATACGTTACTTGGGCACCGAGGTCGACACTCATTACTGTTGAAGCCGAAAGAATCTCGGGACGAGATTCCTTTCAACAGGGGGATGATGTGACGACCCGGAAAATTTTTCTTCTTATTTGTTTTCTCTTCTCGACTTCGGGAAATTTTCGGGACGAAAATTCTTTCAACAGGGGGATGATGTGACACCCGGCAACTTTCGGTAACTAACTTTTGAAAACTTAGTAAGTCTACCTTAGCGAGTCGCGCATACGATACACATGGTCGAGTCGAGTCGCACATCATTAGGGTTTTAACGTACGCAAGTCTCGGGTCCCGGGAATTGGTGATCGGGCGGGAACGTGTCATTTATCATGTATTATATGTTTACAATCATTATATGACTTGTCGGTATGTGAATATGTGCTAACATGTGTTAAAACGGGGTTTAACGCGCAAAACACACCTACTATGGGGCTACAGGCGATTAGGCTTCTGGGAATAGCCTAATCGCATGATTAAGGGGCGAGTAGCAGGATATTAGGGGCGAGTAGGGCTAATCGCCCATACCTTCAGGCGAGTAGGCACCCTACTCGCGTATAAGTTCTGCATAATCGCGTGTAACACGCTGGACGACCAAAAACGCCTATAAATACCACCCTTGACCTCCAAAACATTATTTGTGCAACCCTAGCCGTCCCATAACATAACCCAACACCCACACACCCTCTGGAACCCGTTTTTACATCAAAACCACCATTTCCAAGCTTATTCCATCATCACCTCTTCATTTCAAGGTGTGTTCTTCAAACCCAAACCTTTAAATGATTATGTTTTGCTCCCTAAACGTCCAGACCTGACTTATAAATGTTTTTATCTTTGAAAATCCATTTAAAACCGTTTTTAAACAAACCCACACCTTTACATGTGTTATATGTGTTATATATGTTTAAAGATAGGATTTTTAGGGTTGAATCATGATTATTCTTATGTTATTTTGATGTTTATTGCTGAGATAAGTTAGTATGATGATGTTCTAGGAGTTTGGATGGTTTTGGTGGTGTATTGTTGATATTTGATATTTTGACCCATTTGAAGGATTTTAGGCGATTAAGGATGTTATGAGGCGTATTGTTGATTGAATGATGTTAGGGTTTGCTCTAGGATGATGCTAGAACAGTAGGATGCTATCGGACAACGTGATTATGTGGTTAAATCTGAATATTTGCTATTTAGGGCAAGTTCTTGCATGTTGATGTGATGTTTACATGCTAAGTTGCCATTTTGGGAAAGTGCTCGCATTCGGGACTGTTAGAATGACGAAAACTTAGGGGTTTTGCTTGAAATATGTTTGTTAATATGTTAGAATGATTATTGGATGTTTTTACATGTTTCGGATCTGATTTGGAGTGTTCGGTGCGCGAAATTGCATTGTACAGCTACTACAGGCGAGTAGCACCCTAATCGCATGACTGTATGGGCGATTAGGGGTGTACTCGCCAGTAGGGAAGCCCAATCGTGTATAATACAGGCGATTAGGCCCTATAATCGCCTGTTGACCAGCCTAATCACGTGTTGACTTTTCCTAATTGCTAGTTTGATTCCTAATCGCGTGTAATGCTGCTGTATGTGTACTTTAACATCCCGGAACATGATTTAACGCCTAGGAACATGATAGGAACCCCGGGATTCACCCAATGACTTAGTAACACGTATTCGGACCTGTTTATGCGTTAAACGGATATTATGCTAGACTAGTTGAACTGTTGCGCGTATTAAGTGTTTAATTGCATATGTGGCATGTTGTCTTGTATTTACCTAACACGTGGAATGTCGGGTCACCAATGGGATGTCGAGTCTTGTCTTGCATAGTCTGGTTGTCGGTTAAACATGCTTTTCGAACACATAATGGTCATGGACTGGACTTAGGGACTAATGAACCCGATGGGTTGTTAGTCTAACTTAACACATATCTTATGGTAGGTCGCCAATAGTTGGGGCTATCATATCTCGTAAACGGTTTACTCATATCACGCATACGGATTACACAACTTAAGGTGAGTTCACGGCCCCATATTTTACAGTTTTTGCTTACGGGGTGAGAAACATGCTTACAAACTGTTTTATGACTTATGACTTGTTAAATTCTTATGGCTCATGACTCTTTATCACATTATACTATGGCTCACTTATCTTACTATACGGTTCATCGAAAATCCCTAGAAACCACTAACATGGGTATATGGCGGGGAAATGTGGATAGCGCTATTGGGAACTGACAAACCCCACTCGACGGTTGGAGGCCGTGCGGGTGCATATTGTCTCTAAACAACACAAGGTCTACCGGCGATGACGGTAGCCCATAGGATTAAGGGTAACACTCGGCTTAGTCAGCAATGGTTTCACCCGTATGAGTATCTCATTCTGCGCCTGGTTTGGCGTTCTCATAAGCATAGTAGTAATTGTGATGGTAACATTTTTGATGGATCACTGTAAACGTTTAATTAAAACCTGTGAACTCACCAGCATTATATGTTGACTCTTTTAGCATGTTTTCTCAGGTCGCTAAGGTAGCAGCATATGGATAGGCGCACGTGGTCGCACTGGAGTCGTCTCGTGTCTAGGGTCTCGTCTGCACGTTTTGGGATTATGAACTTTTGAACTTATGTTTATTTATGCATGACTTTTGTAAACTTTAAAAATGCTTCCGCACTGTTGAATGTTGGTTTTAAACTTATGCATGGTTTTGTTTACGTATGTTTTTACATTTAGACGTCGTTTATTGTGACCGTTGTCTTGGATCCTGGTATGTCACACGCCTCGCGGTAGAACTCCGCAGGTGGAAATTTGAGGGTGTGACAAAATCTATGGATGTAGTGTCTCTTGATACTAAATCGTCTTACCAATGTGAAGAAACACGAATCCTGGATTACCGTATAGACGCTAATCCTAATGGTGATTCTACTGTATTTTATAAAGAGGTGTGTTTATAAAAAACGTGTGGGTCTAAGGACAAGACCAAGGAGTTTAAGAGACTACCGATCAGAAGAGCCGAGCCTCTAAACGTTAGTATAATAAATAGGGGGTTGAAAAAGGTACGAAGAAGTTCGTAGTCTTTTTGAGTGAAAGTATTGGTGAATATCGTATGCCAACAAAAGGAGATGGAGCTCCTCCTTTTGTAGTACCTCGACCTCACACTTCCTCAGCCCATCCTCTACCCTTGATGGGGCCCGGCCCAGGTAGAGGTGTCTCTAAGTTTCCGACCCAAGTCCCTAAGCCCAATGGTACAAGTGGGTTTTGTAAAAGGAGAAAGTAAAGGGGGGATGTTTCCGTCCTGACGATAGTACGCGTGGCGTCCGCTGAGTGGACGCCTGTGGGCGGCGGACACGTGGCGTCCGCCTACTGGTAGACCGAGGGTGGTGGGTAATCATCCTCTTTCTTGAAACTTGAGATAAGTTGAGAAAGTCTTGTGTCAGAGAGATATTTTGGCTGGGAGGCTGCCACGTCGTCGTCCTTTCTGCGTGTCAGACTGGGAGCAGTCTTTGATTGGTCGAGAACTCTGGCGGGCAGCCTGTTGCGTCAGCAACAGTTACATGGGGCAGGGGTGTGTGTCTCGAGGCTGCCCAAGAAGGCATGTGTTAATCGTGCTGACGAAGCTTCAGATAGGTTGCTTGGGAAGCTTTGAAGCGTACTGGGCAGGTAAGCTTGCGTCTGGCGTCAATTGAACGCTAGGTATATCGCCGTCGTAAAACAGGCAGATGAGTCTGCGTCTGGAGTCCGATGGACGCCAGGTATATCGCCGTCGTAAAACGGGCAGATGAGTCTGCGTCCGGCGTCCGATGGACGCCGGGTATATCGCCATCGTAGAACGGGCGGATGGACGCTAGACGTTCTGCTGACCTACAACGGGCGGACGGACGCTAGACGTTCCGCTGACGTAAAACGGGCGGACGGACGCTAGACGTTTCGCTGACGTAAAACGGGCGGATGGACGCTAGACGATGTATGTTTTAGTTGGGCGTTGATATGGTATTTATGATGTTTTGATACCATATCCCTTCAAGTCCCCCAGTCCAGTGCTTTCATGCGGCTCTGGCAGGGGAGTGCTAGACTTGATTTTGCATGTGTACTTTGAGTTACATCCAGTCGTCACTGGGTTTTCGTGTAACAAAGTGTACATGTGATTGTATAACCTCGTCAACTGGTGCGCGCACAGTGATCAACCTGCAGGCGTATGACGGAATAAGCGTTTGTTGTGGGACCTAATATTAGGTCCGGGCAAACAGAATGAGAGAGATTCATTCTTTATATGCAAGGCTTGAAGCAGGATGAAGAAAGTTAATTCTTCATGCATAAAGCCTGAAGCAAGATGAAGAAAGTGTGTAAAGCTTGAAGCAAGATGAAGAAAGTTAATTCTTCGTGTGTAAAGTTTGAAGCAAGATGAAGAAAGTTAATTCTTCATGCGTAAAGGTTTGAAGCTCATGTGATGAATTTTGATCTTCCTTGTGATATTGATAGCTATGTTCATAGGATTGGGAATAAGCTCATCAAGAAATATCAGGCTGGTTTGATCAATATGTTGAAAGTTATTCGTCTTCTAGTCACTATTGTCATGGGGTGGCGAATATGCTCAGACATTGGGTTAGGCGTTATTGCGCATTCCTAGGATGTGGAAAAAGGAAATCCTGATATGTTTGCCTTTTGCACGCAGGCGCGGTGCCTGAGAAGGCGTCGGGCCTGATTGCGCGTCCAAAAGATGTAAAAAGGGAAGTCCTGAGATTTTTGTCTTTTGTGCGCAGGTGTGGGGTTTGAAGAGGCGCCGGGCCTGATTGCGCGTCCAAAAGATGTAAAAAGGGAAGTCTTGAGATTTTTACCTTTTGCGCGCAGGCGTGGGGCCTGAAAAGGTGTCGGGCCTGATTGCATGTCCAAAAGATGCAAAAAAGGAAGTCCTGAGATTTTTGCCTTTTGCGCGCAGGCGTGGGGCATGATAAGGCGTCGGGCCTGATTGCGCGTCCAAAAGATGTAAAAAGGGATTTTTTGTCTCTGTCTGCGCCTGTAGTTACTCCGCAATAAATTTGTCTTTTTGAATTCCGTGTGAATTAAAGGCGAGAATGTTTGGAGATGAAGAGACATGTCTGACGGTTGGTACATCTGCCTTGGAGAATGTGTCTGACAGTTACTGTGATTGTTGAGTTAGTAGGCCGCCACGTGTCGTGCATCCGTTGCATGTGGACAGCTGTTGGTGGTAAATTTGAACGTGGGTGTACACGTGTCGATCATCGGTATCGTGTGACAGCTGGGGGCAGGGTAACCGTCAGGCGAGTGAGCCACGCGCGGCGCGTGAGCCGTTCCTACACGTGGGCTTCCTGACGTGTCGGCTGGCGATTGGACCTTCGCGTAAAAAGCCTGCTTGTGATGATTACCTTTTCTGTCTTTGCATTAAATGCGATGACTATATATATGGCCTCTTCGATCACTTATCCATTCTATCTTCTAAAAAATTTCATTTTTTTCTCCGGTGAGTTCTAAAAATATTCCGGTGAAACAGACTTTCGAGTAAACTTTACCTTTCTTCTTTTATTTTATTCGAAAAAATATGTCTTCCGAAGATAAGAAGGCGGAGTTGGCGATGAAGGATGCCCAAATCTCGTGGTCCAAGGACAAGTTTCAATCCTTGGTCCACAAGTTTAATATTCTCCGGGAATGGGAACCGGAGTTGCCGGAGAAAGGGCAGACTCCGGTTGATTGTCCCGAGGGAAAAATTTGCCTATACGAGGCCTTTTTCCTGAAGGGTCTTTTCCGGCTTTCGGCGTTGAGGTTTCTGATTTCGGTTTTACAGAAGTACAACGTTCATATCTCTCAGATGAGCCCCTTCGGGGTGATGAGAATTATGCATTTTGAAGCCACCTGTCGTTCATTGAGGAGGGAGCCAGAGTTTGATCACTTCAACGTTTTCTACAAACTTGACGTGAAGGAGACAAGTTGGGTGTCTTTTACCGAGAGGTCGAAAACGGTTAGCCTGGTTATTCCGAAGAGCTTATTGAAGACTCTTCGGGATTGGAAGAAGTGCTTCTTCTTCTTGAAGAAGGAGGTGCTACCGGTGGAGATGGCCAAGTTGGAGCTTCGTGCTGGCCAAAGGCCACCGTCCTTTGAGGTGATGAAGGACTTTCAGGAAGAGGAGTGGTTCCAGGAGTTGTCTGCTCATCCAACCCGTTTGGATGATTTAGAGAAGTTGGATGAGGGCTGTTGTGGGTGAAAATCCTCAGGATGATTTTACCTCACATCCCTAATGTACCATCCCTAGGATGCTGAAGGACTTAATTAACTTCAGGATGTAACAGTGTTTCGGCATGTACACATCCTGAGAATGAACTAACAAGTTGACTCACCTATGTATGACTGCAGGTACAAATAAGTTATAATATGGATTTACATGCTTGACAACGTCTATATTATCATCCCCAATTAAAGAATTCAAGGATAGAAGTATAACTCGTGGTCAAGATGGAAGATGGAAGAAATGGTCAAAGTTGTAACCGATATACATTTAATATCGGCGACAAAAGAAGAAACAGCTGAAACATTAAACTAGCTAAAGAGAAACCGTTGCTACAACGTTCACCTGAGATGAAACAACCACAACGGTCATGAGAAGACTTCAAAAAACTTAACTACTTAGCGAGTTTCATGGGATCGTTTGTTTATTTCATGTACTATATAAATGGGGGTATTGGACGAGTATAGGACACATTGCTCACACTATAGCTACATACATACACTTAGCTGATCACAAACACTTGCACAATCATTGTAATCATAGTACACTCGTCCAAATACTCATCCAAAGTTGTATCTTTTTACCACATTAATATTAACAAACAAGGCAGGGGCCTAGACTCCTCCCGAGGTTTTATGCCGACGATCTACAACTGATCAAGGGCTTTCCTCGTAGATCGTGTGTTGTTTCTATTGTTTAACACTCTACTCGTTCATCCCTAACAGTTTCATCCTTAGGATATAACTGTCCATCCTGAGGATATAACTATCCACCCCGAAACTAACCTAAGCCATCCCGATCATAGTTGTTATATTTTTGCTTCTTTAAAATCCCGATACACCATCTTGAGAATATTATTGATTTAAAACATATTTCCACACATTTAGCACTCTACCTCACATAAACTAATTTGGAATACAAAGTTATTTTCACTAGATAATTTTTGACCAAAACAATTTGGCGCCCACCGTGGGGCAAGTGGTGCTATTTTAACAAAAAACTTTGTTAAAACTCTCTCTCATTTAATTCTCTTCTACAAAATTTGACACTATGGCTTCTTCACAAAAATCTGTTTCAACATCCATGCCATTTACAACCTCTATCAGAAATACTGTCTTACCACCTCCACCTGCACTTCCAAGAAGTTCCACTTCCCAAATCCCACCTAGACCATCTGGATCTACTCTTCCTGTTTTTGTATCGAATGATGAACTGCTTTCTATGTTTGCACTAATGAAGGATTTGATACATCAACAACAAGACACAAACCGGATGTTGATAAGAGAGATACAAGCTCTTAAATCATCCTCAAGAAGGCCAAGTGAAGACATGGGGACACCATTGCAGCCCAGGGCGTTAGATTTTAATTCTAGCATCTCTCGAGGGGTGCATCAAGGAGATTTTATCCCCATGAGTTCTGGATTCTCTGCTCCAGAAACAGTTACTGCTCCCAGGATGGCAACCACCAGGGATACAGGATATACACCTGTGCCATCCCAAGGATATAACACTAATGGTAATAATTTAAGTTCTAGTACTTTTACTGCTAATAATGTTGCTTCTTTGCAGGATACAGGAATAAGTCCTCAGCTAGCAAGGGAGCTTCAGAAGATCAAGGATATGGTATCGAGTGTTCCAGGGATAGTACAGCCCATCCCTGAAGTATCTTCGGCATGCCATAGAGTGTCAAGATTTGCATCTCCCATATGTGATGCAGAGATTCCAAAACGGTTTCAAACTCCAAGCATGAAGCTCTATGATGGATCTACAGATCCTGAAGAGCATGTGGCTCAATTTAGGGAAAGGAAGGAAATAAATCCAATCCCTGCCAATCTGAAAGAAGCATGTTTATGCAAGGGATTCGGCTCAACTCTTACCGGTCCAGCCTTGAAATGGCTCCTAAGTGTTCCTCCCTATTCTATTACTTCTTTTGCACATTTAATTAACATGTTCAATAATCAGTTTTCTTGTAGTCGGACGTTCGAACGTCTGACAAGTGATGTATACAGGGTGACTCAACCACAGGGAGAATCACTAAGGGAATACATTACTAGGTTTGGAAAGGAAGCACTTGACATCCCGAACCTGGATGTCACAACAGCAGTACATGCATTCAAGATGGGGCTGCAAAGAGATTCACCATTCTACCAAGAATTGGTGATGAATCCATGCAGGAACTTGGATGAAGTCAGGAACAGAGCTCTAAGATTCATCCGACTTGAGGATGATAAGAAAATTCAAGAGAGGATAGAATCATCCTCAAAATATAACCATCCCAATCGAAAGTCCACTCCCACATATGAACCATATAAGCATAAACCATATGCTAGGCCTGATAATAAGAAGGTCAATGTGGTAGAAGACGACGATGAGGATGACTGCCCTAAATTATCAGATTATTGTTTTTCTGTGGATGTAACAGGATTGATGTATGCCATGAAAGATCTCGGGGACAAAGCAAGATGGCCAAGAAAAGAGAATAAGGCAGGATGGAAGGATAAGTCCAAATGGTGTGCCTATCACGAAGATTTTGGCCATATCACTGAAGATTGTATCGCCTTAAGAAAGGAGATAGCCTATCTCTTGAGCAAAGGTCATCTTAAAGTACTCCTGGGCAAAAAGAAATCAAGAGCTCAGGATGGTAGCAACATCCCGAAAAGAGCAGCATCCCCACCTAAGGATGCTGGTATCATTAACTTCATTTCAGGAGGATCAGACATTTGTGGAACCTCATACTCAGCTGCCAAAAGACATGCGAGGGAGACAAAGTCTGAAAAAGGAGAAAGACCAACAAAGACGACCATCTTAACGACCTCTAAAGTGATCAGCTTCGAGGAAGAGGACCGAGAAAACATTCTTGATCCTCATGGTTTAGTTATTACTTTGTATATTTCTAACCACTTTGTTCGCAGGATTCTTGTAGATGGAGGAAGTTCAGTGAACATCATCCAGCTTGAAGCTCTTAAAAGAATGAATATCCCGGAATCCGAAATAGTTTCCAGATCATCAGTCTTGGTGGGCTTCAGTGGAGAAACTAAAAGCACAGTAGGGGATATAAAGCTGCCAGTGTATGTGGAAGGGGTGAACTCTATCCAGAGATTCTGTGTGAAAGATTCCCTATCCTGTTACAATGTTATCCTGGGGAGACCCTGGATACATGACATGAAGGCAGTCCCTTCAACATACCATCAATGTATAAAGTTACCCACACCTTAGGGAGTCATCAAAGTAATAGTGACCAACAAGAAGCTAAAGACTGTTATACAACATTAATGAAGGCTTCATCACGTCAAGCATAGCAACTACAGAAGGATGCACAGTGCCATCCTCAAGATGTCAAGGCACATCCTGAGCAGGATGTAAATGCTGTTTGCCTTGACAACGGCAACAAGGATATCACTGTGCTAATTGGTAAGAATATCCCTAATGACATTGAACAATCACTAATCTCATTTCTTAAATGCAGGATGTCTACTTTTGCATGGAAGCATGAAGATATGACTGACATTTCTAAGGATGTCATCACTCATAAACTCAGGATTGATAAGAATTTCAAGCCCATTCAACAAAAGAGAAGGAAGTTTGCTCCAAAACGAAATGTCATCATACAAGAAGAAGTGGATAGATTCCTTAAATCCAAGATGATAAGAGAAGTAAAATTTCCAAGATGGCTTGCCAACGTGGTGGTGATTCAAAAGAAGAATGGGAAGTGGAGAGTATGTGTAAACTACACAGACCTCAATAAAGCTTGTCCTAAAGACCCATTCCCATTACCACAAATAGATTCAATGGTGGATGCTACAGCAGGACATGAAATGCTGACATTCATGGGTGCATCCTCAGGATTCCAACAAATTCAAATGGAACCAGAGGATCAAGAAGACACAACATTCATGACCCCATCAGGTATATATTGTTACATAGCTATGCCATTTAGATTAAAAAATGCAGGTGCAACCTACCAAAGGCTAGTGAATATGATGTTTAAAGAAAAGATTGGGGACACAATGGAGGTGTACATTGATGACATGGTGGTCAAGTCCAAGAAGGCAGGAAATCATCTTCAAGATCTTAAGGAGGCATTTGACATCCTGGACGCCTATAACATGAAGTTGAACCCATCTAAATGTCATTTTGGAGTCGGTGCTGGATAGTTTTTAGGATATCTAGTTACTAAAAGAGGGATAGAAGCCAGCCCTAAACAAATAAAGGCCATCCTTGATATCAAATCCCTAAAGAATATCAAGGACGTACAAAGGCTGACAGGCAAGATAGCAGCCTTAAACAGATTCATTTTGAAATCCTCGGATAAATGCAAAGAATTCTATGATATCCTGAGGAAGAATAGTAAATTTGACTGGGGACAGAGACACGAGGAAGCATTGAAGAAACTGAAAGAATATCTAGCAGCAGCTCCACTCCTGATGAAGCCTGAGGATGGAGAACCACCGCAGTTATATCTTGCAGTTTCTGGGAATGCTATAAGTGCAGTCTTGGTAAGAGACTTCGAGGGGGAACAACATCCTGTCTACTATGTAAGCAAAACTCTACTAGATGTTGAGACCAGGTATTCTCATCTCGAAAAACTTGTTTTAGATTTGATAATGGGATCCACTAAGTTAAGGCATTACTTTGAAACACATAGGATACACGTACAAACTAACTATCCAATTAAAAATGTACTTAGAAAACCAGACTTGTCAGGTAGAATGGCTAAGTGGTCAGTAAAATTGAGTGCCGTTGACTTAGTATAGGAGCTTAGAAATGCAATCAAATCTCAGGCTCTAGTAGATTTTGTGGCTGATTTCAGTAGTGACATCCTGAGTGAAGTAGAATCTGAAGTACAACAATTAAACGAAAACTTAGGAAAATGGATTTTGTAGACTGATGGTGTTTCAAATGCAAAAGGAACAGGCTTAGGAATACTACTAAAATCGCCACAAGGGGACAAAATACCCCATGCTATTAGTTGTGCATTTCAGACGACCAATAATGAGGCAGAATATGAAGACCTCATTTCTGGTTTACAACTTGCTAAAGACATGCATATTGTTAATATAAAAGTATTTGTTGATTCTTTGTTGATTGCTAATCATTTTAATGGGTCTTATGCAGTAAAAGGACAAAAGTTAGCTCTTTATCTTGAAAAAGTTAAAAATTTATCAACTTCTTTTGTAGAATTTTCACTAACACAGGTACCTAGGGAGGAAAATGCTGAAGCTGATGCCTTAGCAAATCTGGGATCCTCCTTTAATCTACCAATAGGGTCCAAGATTCCCATCATTCACATTCTGTAACCATCAATTGAAGAGTGGCATCCTAAGGATGAAACAGTCCATCCCGAAGATAAAACAGTCCATCCCAAGGGTATCACTGTTTTAGCCACTCAGGCACAAGATGATTCATCATGGATGACTCCTATAATAAAATATGTACAAGAGGATGTCATTCCTGATGAAGAAAATCCAAAGGCTTTCAGGATGAAGGTATCTAAATTCACAATTATAGACAATATTTTGTATAGAAAATCTCTTGCAGGTCTGTATCTGAGATGTCTCAACAAGGATGAAGCAAATGAAGTGCTCAAAGACATCCACGAAGGAGATTGTGGAAATCATACAGGAGGAAGATCTCTCTACTCGAAGACTTTGAGGACAGGATACTATTGGCCTACTATGAAGAAGGACGCCATGCTATATTCCCAAAAGTGTGATCCATGCCAAAGACATAGCAACATCCTTCACCAGCCTGCTGAACCATTACATCCTGTTATTTCACCATGGCACTTCATGAAGTGGGGGATGGATATAGTAGGAAAGCTACCCAAAGCCCCTGGAGGAAAGGTATTTATGCTGGTAATGACAGATTACTTCTCAAAATGGATTGAAGCTGAAGCATTCGTGCAAGTCAGAGATAAAGAAGTGGTCTCATTCATTAAAAGGAATATCCTAACAAAATTTGGAGTGCCATCTGAGATTATTTGTGACAATGGTTCTCAATTCATAAGCAAAAGAACAACTGACTTTTGTGAGAGTTGGGGAATCAAGAGGGTGATTTCAACACCAGTCCATCCTCAAGCTAATGGACAAGCAGAATCTTCAAACAAAGTCATCGTCAACAACTTGAAGAAGAAGCTTGGGGAAAAGAAAGGGAAATGGGCAGAAGAACTTCCATTTATACTCTGGGCAGATAGGACTACCTCCAAGAATGCTACTGGTCAAACACCTTTCTCCTTAGTCTTTGGAACAGAAGCAATGCTGCCAACAGAGATGGTCATGCCTACAACAAGGAAACATCTTCAGGATGCAACTACCAATTCATAAGCATTGCTTCAGGATTTGGAAACTGTGGATGAACTCAGGAATGCTGCTAAAGTAAGGATGGCAACATATCAGCAAAGGATTGCTAAAACTTACAACAAGAATATCAGGATAAGAAGATTTCAGGAAGGAGACTTGGTATTGAGAAAAGCCTTTCAAAATACAACAAAACCAAGTGATGGAAAGTTAGATCCCAAGTGGGAAGGTCCGTACTTGATCGATTCCGAAGCTGGTAAAGGAGCATATTGGTTATCAACGATGGAAGGAGAGATTCTACCAAGGGCTTGGAATGCAATTCACTTAAAATACTACCATGTTTAGGGATGCATGTGACTGATATCTCTGGAAGAGAAACCATGGTCCGAATCACAGGTGGGATGAAGGTAAAGGCTGATAGAGATGAATCATCTCCATATGTAAGTACTTATCCTTTATCTATTTCGATCGATTATATTTTTACTAAAAATGGTCTAGAAATAGTCCATCCTGAGAATTTTGCAGTACCATCCTGAAGATGGAATGCTTAGAAGACTAGGGGGCTGGCCACCCTCTCCTACGTTAAGGTGTCTACCACTTTCCTAAGGTTTAAAGGTTTTCACCTTTCACATTGGGTTAGCAACCCTCGCCTGGAGCGCATGATGCCCATGTATATTCTTGGGATGGTGGGACCAGTTCATGTAAAAGTGGCTGACAATTTCATTATCTTTGAGATATACGATGGAGCTCTTAAGGTTTAGACATTTTTCAATGTCTCTTTCTCGTGTTTGGTCTAGTCACCAGGGCCTTGTCGCCAGTTATTTCCAAGATGTTACATAGTGGTCTTGTCACCAGGATTATTTCAAAAAAAGGGTTTTGATCCCAGTTAAACCAAAGGCCTTGTCGCCAGTATAATAACAAAGTTCTCCTTTACAGGATATTATTAAGATTCAAATCTTCCTAAGGATTAAAAACTTGAAGTCCATACTGGAGATATCAAAATAGGGACATCCCTAGGATGCAAAGCTATCCCAAGGATGAAAAAGAAACTGGGGACATTCTCAGGGTATAGAAGACCATCCTGACGATGACAAGGACTTATGAAGAATATGGCAAGATCAGGAGAGTTACTCAACAAAGAGGATACGTTAGGTATTATTTTTATCATTCTTTTACACTTAAACATTTGCTAATGTTTGCAGAATATCAAAAGAAAAGAACACAAGAGTATAGCGCCAAAAGTGGTTACCATATATTATTTATGCATCATGATCAAAATTTGATGTCAACCCCTGGCTTCATCCAAAACCAGGACCCATCCACCAGGGGTCAACATCTATGGTCCGGATCAAATAAAAGATTTGGGGCTTCGTCTTGAAACCAAGATCCCTCCACCCCAAACCTTATAATATCCTAGATTATTACATGCCAAAATAAATTGTCTGAAATTGTTCTACCAACCACTACCACAAAAGTTCAAATTAAAAGTGGGCTCCAGCCTAGTCAATACATCCTTCATCGTCCACTGGAAGATCCTTCACCACCTCAGCAATCCTGGCCTCAGCTGCCTTTGCCTCTGCATCCTCGTCCTCAGGATCTTTTGTCACATTCTCGGGATGGGCAACAGGAACAGGCTCATAAACTACTTCTTTTCCACCCAGGCTCTTGATTTTCTCCTTTCAGGCTTCAACATCCCAGGTATTCTGATCAAAACCTGGATCCTTGGCCTGAAGAGCCATCTTCACCCTGGCCTGAAAGACAACAATACTAGCAGACTTGATGAGCCCATTCCTGTGATCCTGTGCCCCCTTCTCCTGATTCAATATGGTTTTGGCATGCTCAGCCTTCAGTCTCTTCAGCTCTGCTTCAGTCTCTGTCAGCTTCTTCAGAAATCTTTGACTGCCTTGACATCCATGCTGTCAATGTCATCCAGATCAAAAGAAGCAACTTTCTTGGCTGAGGATAATATAATAACAGAGTTAGTGAATAAAATAATAAACATTCCTGGGATGTAACCTGACGTGCTCACCAGACATCTTAGAAGCATGGCTGGTGGTATGACTATCTTCCACTCCAAAAGTCCTTTCTGATTCAGGTAACTTGTAAATAACTTCACACCGGAGAGAAACCTTGTACACAGGAGTAGCAAACTTGGCAAGGGAAGCACCTGTCAAACAAAAAAAAAATTCAAGATGTTAGCATCTTCGGGATGTAACTAAAAAGTTTTTCATGAAAACACTAAATATAATTTTACCACTCTTTAACCAATAAAGAGGGATCTCATCCCCTTGGGGAATAGAACTCCTCTTAACAAAGAAAAACTTGGTTTTCCAATTTTTCTCAGATTTTATCACGTTAAAAAGAAAGGGTGGATCCTTTTTTATGACTTGAAGAATATAACAGTGAGAACCATGTGTCCTCAAGTTATAAATATAAGCCAGGTCCCCCACTTCCAGATGGACACCATGATCCTCAACAAGCTTGCTGCAAACCATCAGAGTCTTCCAAAGTTCAGGCATGGCTTGGGAATAAGCCATCCCAGTCATATCAAAGAAATCTTTGATAAACTTAGGAAACAGATCCCTCAACCCTAGAAGGAATGGTAAGTACAGGAAGCAGACCCAGATAGAAGATGCATAATTTGATCTTGCATGAGGATCGTAAGGACGAAACTCTGCAGAACTTGGGAAGATTTTCGAGTCTTCTAAGGCTCGAATCTCTTTGTCATCAAAAGAACAGATCTCCTGTTCAGGATGACTCAAGAGGTTTTGGGGAACGAAATCACTAGAAGTACCCACATTCTCAGAAGTTCTTGTGGATCTTTTTGCCATCTTCGGAATATTGTTAATTTTTTGCAGGTATGAAGAGGAAAGTAGAAGAAAGAAGAGAGAAAATTACCTTCTTAAAAAATCAGATGTGATTATAAAGGAAGGGATAAGCTCTAGATATAGGGGGTAGAAGATGATGCTTGTAACGGTCATCACATATTTATCGCCGAGAAAGTAGCCGTTGTCATCTTGACAAGACATCCCATCAGTCATCAGAAAAGAAATTTAGATTAAAAATTATTTCTACCTTAAAAGATATTAACAGTAACATATTTTTGGGGACAATTGTTGTGGGTGAAAATCTTCAGGATGATTTTACCTCACATCCCTAATGTACCATCCCCAGGATGCTGAAGGACTTAATTAACTTCAGGATGTAACAGTGTTTCGGCATGTGCACATCCTGAGAATGAACTAACAAGTTGACTCTCCTATGTATGACTGCAGGTACAAATAAGTTATAATATGGATTTACATGCTTGACAAAGTCTATATTATCATCCTCAATTAAAGAATTCAAGGATAGAAGTATAACTCGTGGTCAAGATGAAAGATGGAAGACATGGTCAAAGTTGTAACCGATATGCATTTAATATCGGCGACAAAAGAGGAAACAACTGAAACACTAAACTAGCTAAAGAGAAACTGTTGCTACAACGTTCACCTGAGATGAAACAACCACAATGGTCATGAGAAGAGTTCAAAGAACTTAACTACTTAGCGAGTTTCATGGGATCGTTTGTTTATTTCATGTACTAGATAAATGGGGGTATTGGACGAGTATAGGACACATTGCTCACACTATAGCTACACACATACACTTAGCTGATCACAAACACTTGCACAATCATTGTAATCATAGTACACTCGTCCAAATACTCATCCAAAGTTGTATCCTTTTACCACATTAATAGTAACAAACAAGGCAGGGGCCTAGACTCCTCCCAAGGTTTTATGCTGGCGATCTACAACTGATCAAGGGCTTTCCTCGTAGATCGTGTGTTGTTTCTCTTATTTAACACTCTATTTGTTCATCCCTAGAAGTTCCATCCTGAGGATATAACTGTCCATCCTGAGGATATAACTATCCATCCTGAAACTAACCTAAGCCATCCCGATCATAGTTGTTATATTTTTTGCTTCTTTAACATCCTAATACACCATCTTGAGAATATTATTGATTTATAAACATATTTCCACACATTTAGCACTCTATCTCACATAAACTAATTTGGAATACAAAGTTATTTTCACTAGATAATTTTTGACCAAAACAAGGGCATCTTTTGCCTGGTGGGTATGAGCCGCATAGGGGTTAGGGAAGGGTATGACGTTGCTCCCGTTGGCAATGATGGGCCCCTGTCAGTTGAAGGTAAGTTTATTTGATTTTTCTTTTGTTTATGTCACTCTCCATGTGTATTGACGCATGCGTCTCAGACTGTAGGTGAGCATTTGTTCGAGGTATTTGCTGCGCGTGGTTCTTGCACTATTTACATTACGGTTCCTGAGGGAGGGGTGTCGGCCATTGAGCAGCTGAAAGTTAATTTCTTGTTCCCGGCGCAGATGGAAGGTGCGCCTCGTAATCTCAAAGTTGGTTTCCTTATCAACCCCAAGCCGTTGTCCGTACGCACGACGACTGGGGTTAATTATGGTTTTCAGTCCGATGATGAGCCCCACGGATGGCGCCAATGAAGAATCACGAATCCTGGATTACCGTATAGACGCTAATCCTGGTGGTGATTTGTCACACCCTCAAATTACCACTTGCGGGGTTTTACCGCGAGGCGCATGACAAACCAGGATCCAAGTCAAAGATCACAATAAACAACTCTATATGAAAAACGTAAACAGACATAACCATTGATTTAATAAGCGGAAGCGTTTCAGTAGCATTTAATCAACTATGCTATCATCTCAAAAGTTGTTCAAAATACTTTTATTACAAAACATGCACTAAGTCTAGACGCCAATGCAGACCCGTGCGCCTAGTTCCGTTCATTGCTACCTTAGCGACCTGAGAAAAACATGCCAAAAAGATGTCAACATATAATGCTGGTGAGTTCACAGGTTTGTTCAAAATGTTACTAAAATGTTACCATGTCCATACTATATCAATGTTACCAAGTACGCTAGCTAGGCGTATGTTTCATTACTACTACGATTGGAAACCATTACTAGACACGTTTAGCAATGTTCAGCATGTTTAAGCAGCCAGTATGTTCAGCATGATACCAATGTACCTGTTCGAGACAATATGCACCCGCCCGGCCCTCCAAGCCGACGAGTGGGGCAGGTCATGCCCAATAGATCTATCCACATTTCCCCCGTTGTGCAACCCCGCACATTCATGGTTTCCCCCGGGACTTTCCAAAAGATCGTAGAGCAATATAAAGTTAAAACCATAGTATGACATATGTTACCAAAACCGTTTAGCGCATGTTTTCTCCCCCAAAAGTTAAAGCAGTAAAAGTGGGGCCGTGAACTCACCTTAAGTAGCGTTCTTCAAATACAAGTAAAGATGTTTAGCCCTTGATAATCCCTCTACCGGAGATCTATCAAAATGTTCACATAAGTGTTCCGACTAATAACCATAAGGTTATCTAGTCCCTGATTGTCCAGATCGTAACCAAGTATGTTTTAAAACGTGTTTAAATGTTTAACCGACACACTAGACCGACCCGACATCCCGTTGGTGACCCATTACCCTAACTAATCAAGTACACATAGATTACACACAAGGTTCAAGCATAAAACACTTAGTTTGTATCAAAAATCTCATTTCTGCATCAGAACGGTCGAACCAGTCAGTTTTAAGTCTCCTTCGCACCTTTTTGTCTCCTTCGCCCGTTTTACACCTCGTTCGACCGTTCGATGCCTCCTTCGCCCGTTTTATCACATTCGTCCAATATAAACCCAGGTTCGACCCTGGATCCCTCCTTCGCACCATCGACTGGTCGAAGGAGGCCAGGTTCGCCCCTGTTGTATAATTTTTCCTAAAAACGCTTCAAACACATTCAAAACGACCCGAAACATCATCAAACACAGCAGTCAAGCATGGATAACTTATCCCTACAAAACCCCACCGATTTCCCCCGATAATACGTCCGTTTTAGCCCTTTCCCAAATTGGTAAAGATTATGGAAACATCACTTTCATGCATGAATTATTTACCGAATTTGGAAACTTTTGAAATCGATTCATGCTTAGCTTAAAATACTCAGTTTGTCGATTATCCGATCTTTCTTATTCATTCTATTGATCATAAATATTCATACATCAAGTATTAATCCAATAAAACCCCCAAATATCAATATATCCAATCCTAACCCTAGACAACAATATTCCAATCATTAACAACAATCCTATATCATGTTTCTATCATAGATATAGCAGCAAATCATTGAACAACACATAACACCACATAATACACAATTTACATATGTTATTCATCATGAAAACCTATGTTAAATGATCATGTTTTGATTTAGAAAGATGTTTAAAAGGTTTTTAATCATGAAAGTACCCTTAGAACAGATCCGGACAATTAGGGTTAGATGAAAACGAATTAAAATGCTTTTAAAAAGGTTTAGGATTATGAACACACCTTGGATTCTTGTTTAGATGTTGTAGATGGGTTAGATTATGAAAAAGAAGAGCAAAAACTCCTTCCTTAGTGTTCAAGATCGTTTGAGAGCGTTTTGGGACGGTTAGGGTTTGTGAAATGATGAAAAATGACAAAGGTTGGTATTTATACTAATCTTCCTTCGCACCAATTCATTGGTTGAATGTGGTCTCCTTCGCCCCTTTCACAGGGTCGAATGAGCCCTGTTTGGTCGAAGGGAATTCCTCAAATTCCACTTCCCTGGTTCGCCCACTTGCATGGGTCGAACCAGACACTTTTCTTCTCCTTCGACCACTCGAAGTGGTCGAACCAGAACCCCTTTTTAACTAGTTTTCCAGTTTGTCGTGTTTAACGCATTCTAACACATCTTAACACATAAGCATGCATCCTTAGTCTATATTTAACACATTAAAGCACAGATAATCATTTACACATCATTTAAACACATCTATGTATATTATCCACCACCCGACCCATAATCTACACATATACTTAATTAGTTCATGTAATGTCACCAACAACGGAACCCGGTACTAGTGTATTACCAAAACGACTCCCAATGATCCTCCAGATCATTGTACCCTGGACAATCCTAACTTGACCCGACTCAACTAACCCAGTTAAGTTTGTTTATAAACGTTTCTCGCTAAGGTAGACTTAGATGTTACTAATATGTTTAAGCCGAACATGCCGGGTGTCACATGATTCTACTGTATTTTATAAAGAGGTGTGTTTATAAAAAACGTGTGGGTCTAAGGACAAGACCAAGGAGTTTAAGAGACTACCAATCAGAAGAGCCGAGTCTCTAAACGTTAGTATAATAAACAGGGGGTTGAAAAAGGTAAGAAGAAGTTCGTAGTCTTTTTGAGTGAAAGTATTGGTGAGCATCGGATGCCAACAAAAGGAGAAGGAGCTCCTCATTTTGTAGTACCTCGACCTCACACTTTCTCAGCCAATCCTCTACCCTTGATGGGGCCCGGCCCAAGTAGAGGTTTCTCTAAGTTTCCGACTTAAGTCCCTATGCCCAATGGTGCAAGTGAGTTTGGTAAAAAGAGAAAGTAAAGGGGGATGTTACCGTCCTGACGATAGTACACGTGGCGTCCGCTGAGTGGATGTTTGTGGGCGGTGGACACGTGGTGTCCGCCTACTGGTAGACCGAGGGCGGTGGGTAATCATCCTCTTTCTTGAAACTCGAGATAAGTTGAGAAAGTCTTGTGTCAGAGAGATATCTTGGCTAGGAGGTTGCCACGTCGTCGTCCTTTCTGCGTGTCAGACTGGGAGCAGTCTTTGATTGGTCGAAAACTCTGGCGGGCAGCCTGTTGCGTCAGGAACAGTTGCCTAGGGCAGGGGTGTGTGTCCCGAGGCTGCCCCATTAGGCATCTGTTAGTCGTACGGATGAAGCTTCAGGTAGATTGCTTGGGAAGCTTTGAAGCGTACTAGGCGGGTAAGCTTGCGTCTGGCGTCAGTTGGACGCCAAGTATGTCGCCGTCGTAAAACGGGCGGATGAGTGTGCGTCCGGCGTTCGATGGATGCCAGGTATATTGCCGTCGTAAGACGGGCGGATGAGTCTGTGTCCGGCGTCCGATGGACGCCGGGTATATCGCCAACGTAGAACGGACGGATGGACGCTAGACGTTTCGCTGACGTAAAACGGGCGGACGGATGCTAGACGTTCCGCTGACATAAAACGGGCGGATGGACGCTAGACAATGTATGTTTTAGTTGGACGCTGATATGGTATTTATGATGTTTTGATACCATATCCCTTCACAATGCTTAACCGATATAAACATAAAAAAATGATTTAATTTAATAGTTGCAAAAGAAGGTAGATTGGCAAGAAAAAAAAAGTATACATGTAGAAAACTTGGAAGAGATCATATTGAAATTATAACCATTGATACTTGAATCATCAAACTTGGAATGTTATATGAGATTTACTTAACTTATGAAAAATGTTTTATGATTAATAGTAAAAAGCATGTGAAGCACTAATATTGATTAGAGCCGGTTAGGATTAACACCGCAAAGTAAGGAATCAATGCTATGGACACACAAGTAAGTTTAGTGAAGCAAGTTTTTTTTTTATTTTTTTATGATCACCTATAATTAGGGTTTCGAAGTTTAGTTCTGACTAGATAGACGATCGTGCGGTTTACAACCTATTCTAGATCAACAAGTAGAAAACCCCAATCAGTTTCAAATCATTTTATTCAGCTGTAAGTAGCTCACATATTTTACCAATTATATTATCGTTTTTTTTATAACCTGTTAAGGTTTCAAACCTCGGATTAATGGACGTTTATATACTCCGAAGATAGTATGAATCAAATCTAGCATGCTTAACCTAACACAGAATCAAACATACAAGATAGTTTTATAATCAATATTTAACATGCAATCAACCATATTATAAGTTAAACATAAACAAGCTTTACACAAGCCGCATTAACATAGGTAAACAATGCAAAAGCATCAAACAAAACGAAGAATCATCTTGTCCAAATCAGGGGCGGATCTATTCAGCCCGAGGGGGTTCCTAGGAACCCGTTCGGTTTAAAATTTTTAGTGTTATTATATATAGAAAATTTTTCAGGAACCCCTAAGTATATTTGAAAGGAACCTCTAACTAATTAAGCTAAATGCTCCGGTGGTAATTTCTACCCTTTACATCCTTCAAGTCCCGAGTTCAAATCCTATCACCTTTGTTTTAATTATTCTGTTTTTTTTTTTATCTTTTATATACAAACAAACTTAGGGTTTCAACATCAAATTTGTAGCTGATATTTCTAGTAGATAAATATTTCAAGTTTTTATTAGATACTCCAGCAGACCAGCAGCCCCTGGCCCTGCCTCCCTCACTTTCTCAAGTGTACTTGTTTTCTAGTGTGTTCTTGTTGTAGGCCACTTTTACTGATGTTAACCCTTAGAATTTAGATGTTAATTTTTAACCTATTGTGTTAAATCGATCATCATCCTTAACTAGTAAACCATTGAAAATAAATTTGGATGATCTTTCATGGATCCTTCCTAAAGGATATCAATTTCATTTTATCACCCTCGTCAAAACGACCCGACCCGAACCGAACTGTCAAACCGACCCGATTTTTTTACATTCCGTCTTACGAAATTGGAGCATCTAAAAAAGTGAACCCCTTGGAAAAAATTTCTGGATCCGCCACTGGTCCAAATGTTATAAAGAATTTAGTCGGACATAGTTACGTAAAGAACATAAAATCTAGATCCAGGTGTGTTCATAAAGCCAAAGTAAACGAAAAGAATAAAGGAGTCCAAAGCAAACAACAAGCAAAATGCTAACCGAATGATTTTGCCTTTAGTCATCAATCTTTTAAGGAGTTTTTTTGCTGAATTAGTAGAAATGTCTAACAATTTTGTGTCTTTGGTGGATGTGACAAACTTTTTTTAGAAAATGGGAGACCCGCAATCTTAGATTGCCGGTGTGGTGAGGTGTATGGCTGACTGGGATAGACTTGCTGACTAGGACAACATGGCACACTTTTGTTTGAGGAGGTGTTTGGTGGGACGCTGAGTTGGCACATCCGCAATCTAAGATTGCGGGTGTCTTAAATTTGTTTTTTTTTATTGTTAGACATTTCTACTAATTCAGCTAAAAACTCTCAATGTTAATATCTGACTCCAATGCAACAGCAGAGATTGGAATTGACAAAACATCTTTAGCCATTCTAGACAGAACCGAAAATCTTTCGCTGTTAGCCTTTCACCAAAGTAGGATATCAAACCCATCATAATCTTCAAAATCCTCATCCTCGTTAAGGTATATATCGATCTCTGACTTGCATCTTACATTACCTCCAAAACCTATCACGCGTCTCTGGAACAGCCCTGTTGGACCTGTGTGAAAAGCTAACACAGACACCCGCAATCTGAGATTGTGGGTCTTGTACAGTCAGCATCAACCATGAGCAGCAAGTCCACGTCTCCCAGCCTTCGATACACACTAAGCATTAGAATCCTCCACATCAGCACAACCGCAATCTCAGATTGCGGGTCTTCCATTTTTGAAAAACCAATTTTGACATCTACCAAAGGCACAAATCTTTGCAAAAAATCTACCATTTTGACAAAAAACTCTCTTTTAAGCTTGCTTGATCCTCTTCTTCCTCCAATCCAAATAATGTTACAACCTTTTTTTCGTGACTTATGATCACAAGAACCAACTCTCCAACTTGTGATCGTAACTTTGCATAAGTATACAATTTATTTGTTAAAAGCCACTAAAATTTTATTATATATGTCCCAATCTTATGATTTTTTTAATAAATGTTTATTGTTTTTTAGAATTCAGCAAGCCAAATGAAACACTATGCATCTTGGTTACTATGTAGTGACTATTTTTATTTATTATTTTTTTTTCACTTTGACTTAAATTGAACAATTATAAAATTGTGTTACGGAGTATTATTTAATCTATCCGTTATGGTCATGTGATTGTAGGGGAAAGTGTGCGTATTAGGCGACACCTTAGCGGGCAACCACACTAACATGGATAGAGGAGTGACCAATTTTTTTTCCTTTAGAAATAAGCATGTGTTAGCACCTTTGAACCAAACCTCGGTGGTTGTGACCAATTTTTTTTCCTTTACATTTTTTTGAACGATCAGATATTCATTTCACCAAGCTAGCGGGGTATTAGCATATGTCTTACATCACTGTTGCTATAACAAGGAAAATGACCGGGATTAGGTTATGAGATGTTTAGGTTTATATGTTAAAGGCATGTTAGGTTAAGGTTATGATTTAGTGGATCCTCTAGCTCCTGGAATGGACCTGCACAAGGTAACAGACACCATTAGCCTTAGCGCAGGAGAGGGTCTCCTGCGTTTGGACTCCGGCGTGAGAATAAGTATGTATTCTTTTGGAGTGATAAAGTAGAGAGTATGAGAGTAAAAGGAGTAGTGAGAAGTGTGTGTGGAATGCATACCCAAGGGTCTCCTTATATAGGCAATAGAAATCTGCCCAGGAGCTCCCTTACGGTAGCATCCTTACTATACCTGGCCATGGTTGACTCTCTTTATGCTGCCAGCAGTGAGACTTTGCCCTTTTAGTGCATTTTCAGCTTTTACTATTTCCTAGGCAGGCTTGGAGCTGTGTGATGTTTTGTTTTATGGCAATTGTAACAAGCCAAAACACCTTTTTATATTTCCAATGTTTTTACTGTTCACTTTCTGCTGCATAGCTACCGTATGGCAGCCATGCTGCCTTATGTTAGCTGTTCAGCTCCAAGAAGTCCAACAAACCTTAATACTTTTTACTTTGCTTTATTTTCTTGAAAAGGGTTTAGACGTGGTCGTTTTAGGACCCACGTCATCAGCCCCCCAGTCATAAGCATTTGTAAAGAAGTTATAAGTGCTTGTGACTTGTAAGTCGTTTCTTGCCTCGGTAACAACGTTAGTGAAGCTGATCTGAGTACCGAGGAGTTATCAGACCCTAAGCTCCCTCATGGGAGCTGTATATTTGTGTCATGTCCTTGCTAATATTTTATTTTAACTCCTGTCCCTTCACTTCGTATGATGAGTTTTATAATTAATTATCGCTGGCCATCATTACTTTTGGGGGCAGATTTATGTCCCATTAGCTGCTACTTCGGCTGCTGATTTGATGGGCCGCATAGGCTGACGTCATCCTATAGGGCAGATGAATGATTTCTGCCTTGGTAACCGTTGTAGGTTATTAATTTCAGATTTTGAACTTTATAAAAAGGGGAAAACTTCTTAATCCTTCATTCCATTCCCTTTTTAGTATAACTTCTCTCTCTCTCTCTCCCACGATCACCTCTTTCGCCGGCGTCCCTATTTCTTCTATAAAAACTGGTAAGTGTCTTCCTTTTCTTGCACTCTTGTTTTTTCTTTATGGCTAAAAGTGATCTTATTTCTCAATTTACCCGGTTATCCAAGTCTGATGCTGAACAGTTTTGCTCGGAAATTGGTATTCCGTTGTCTTTTGAACCCTCTCTTCCGAAGGGTAAGACTCCGGTAACCTCTGTTTCTTCCGGCAAACTAGCTGTGTACACTCGTCAGTTTGATCAGGGTAATCTCCGATACCCTTTTTCTAGGTTTTTTCTTAACGTTTTGGAGTATCACCAACTTGGTCTTGATCAGTTGTGTCCTTCCGGTGTAGCCCGTATTATTCATTTTGAAATAGTATGTCGGTGTCTTGGCTATGAGCCTTCTTTGGCTATGTACCACCGGTTTTTTAGGTTAGCCAAAAATGGGAACTGGTTTACCATTGAGAACACTCAGTGTGAACCAGCCCTAATTTCCAGCGTCATTGGTCTTGTATCCACTTGGAAGGATAAATTTTTCTTCTTGAACTCTGATTTCCTACCCTTCAATGCTCCGAGGAGATCTCCTGATACTCCTCTTAATGAGAAGGAGCCTGATCCTGACACCCTTGATCAGGAGTTGTTGGAAAAGCTTCGAACTTGTCCTACCCGTCTCCGCACCTTTCCTGAAGATTTTTTGGTTATGATGGGTCTCAGTGTTAATTGGAATGATCCGGAGACTGAACCTGTGATTTATCATGGTGGGGAGGGTATGTGTTGTTGAGGTTCATTTCCTTTTATCCTCTTTTGTTCCTTTGTTGTATCTGATGTCTTTTTTCTTTTTTGCAGAAATGAGTACTCTTGATTTCCTTGCTTTGGATGATATTGCTGATGTCAAGTTCAAGGTCCGGGCCTCAGCTGAGGGGAAGAATGTGGTTGTTAGGACTGAACATGTCCGTTTCCAAGGGGAGTATACTAGAATTATCTCCTCTCCATCTGCTGCCGCGGAGCCTTCAGTGAGGAAGTCTATCAGTGTTCGTCGCTCCAGCAAGCGACTTCAAGGTGTTTCCTTCGGGCCAGGGAACATTCATGCTGTTCCTCTTGTCATTGAGGAGGAGTTTGAAGACTCTTCGCTGATAGCATCTGCTATGGGAGGTGTGCCTGCCTCTGGGAAGGGTAAGCTAACCTTGTCTTCCCCTAAGAAGGATGATGCTTTATTCAAAAAGCCTAAGGATGTGGTAATCAAGAGTGAGGATCAAAAGTTGTTGTCGGGAGCTGAAGGAGGTGAGAGTTCAAGGCCGGTTGCTAGCGTTGGTGTTGATACCCCTGTTCAACAGGGTCAAAGTGAAGAGGTGTATGTACCAAAGTGGGACATTAAAAGTTCTGACCTGTTGAAGAGGGCTTCTGTTTGTCGAGATTTGATTGATCACTCCATCCCTGATGCCGAAAGGGCTATGCACCGGGAGTGGGCGGACAAAGATTTGAGGAAGAAGATGTACTTTCATTTTGGACAGTTTTTATCATTGTTTCTAGACGGTATGGCTAAGTGGGGTGGTTTATTGGTTCGGAGTGAGCAGGTGGAAGGAGCTTATGCAAAGCATGAGGGGGAGCTGCTAAAGGCGAAGGAGGAGTTAACTAAATATGTTGCTCGGGAGAAGGATTTGGTGCATGAGTTGGCCGTGTCTAGGACTCAGCTAGGTTTGGAGAAGGAGAAGTTCGACAAGATGTTCAAGGGTTTGAATGATGAGAAAGTGAAGGTGGCTGAGGAGAGGGAAGGTCTGGCTAAGGCCAGGGAGGCGGTTAAGCAGGAGCTGGTTGCTGTGGAGAAGGTTGGTGTGGAGCTAATGGCTCAGGTGGATCGTCTGACCGGAGAGAAGGATTGGCTGATTTCAAAGGGGGTTCCTCGTTTTGTTACCAACTTGCTTCATTCCCAAGAGTTTAATGCTCCGTTGGCTGACATTTATGCCAAAGCCATAGCCTTTGGACGTCATGGGGGAATACAAGCTGGTTTTAAGGCAGCCACGGAGGGTCAGAAGATCGAAGAGCTTCCTTCTTTTAAGCCTTCCTCTGGGGATGAGTTTGTGAGTGCAGTGAAGGCGATGGAGGTTTCCACCTATCCTTATATTGCAAATATTGCCAAGGCCTCCCAACAACCTATCTCTTCTCTGCAAGGTCTGGAGCCGGAAGGTTTGAAGAAGGAGGTGGTCGACGAAGTCTTCAATGCCTATGTGTCAAAGAGGCCCCTAAGGATCATGTTGGAGGGTGCTGATCGTGGGGAGGGTAGCTCAAAGTGTTTAAAGCCTGCCGATTCGTCTAATGTTTCTGGTTTGGAGCAGGTATTTGAAAGTCCCTCCCCCTTCAAGCTTTGAAGATTGACTCCGTCCCTCCTGTTGGTGAGGACGATCCGTTTGCTGGCCTTGACACCGAGGATCTGTATGGAGACGTTGGGAACCGAGCTCTGACTTTCACCGGTGAAGGCGATACCACCGATGAAGCTGAAGATTCCATTACCCCATGATTCCATCATGTTTTAGTTTTTTGTGTTATGTTTTGGGCAACTCTTGTAGTGAAACTCTAATGTACTCAGCCTTAGGGATTTTAAGTTAATGGAAATGCTCCCCCGATAGGGGTGATGCCTTTTATGTTTAATGTTTGGTTGTGTTGAATATTTGTGCTTGCCGTTTATAGTGTTTGCAATGTCTTTAACCTTTTGCCATGAGGTGGATGCTGCAGTCACCCATCCCAGGATACTAAGCTAGAGAACCGATGCAATGCTTATCATATCAGCTTGTTGGTAACCTTTCTCAACGGTTACCTATATGAAATGTTCGTTTTGATCCCAGGCTACTAGGCTAGAGAACCGACGCAATGCTTATCATATCAGCTTGCTTGTAACCTGTTATGAACATGTATGAGCTGTCTTGGTGTGAGGAGCTCACCCTCTTTCATGGGTTTAGGTATTTCATCTAAAAGGACTTGTCCCATGGAGTTGTGGATTGTATTAGGAACTCACCCTCTATACAGGAAGGTCATTATCCTTGTTACCTGTTGAGCAGTTGTGGCCTAGGAGCTCATCCCCGTTTCATGGGTAGGTATAGCGCCGGATCCCATGGAGCCTGGTTAGGAGGGGCTCACCCTTTGATAAGATAAGTGACAAGTGAACTATGATTTTTAAAAGAAAGTTCATTCATTCATTAGCTGTTTCATGTGGGATACATAGTAGCATTACAACCATTAAACATAGAATCGTTTCAAATGTTTGTCGTTCCAGTGCCTCGGGACCATGTTGCCGTTTGGATCAGCTAGCTTGTAGGATCCCCCTTTGTGGGCTTCCTTGATGACATAAGGACCCTCCCATCGGGGACCTAGCTTCCCTACACTTTGCTGCCTGCTAGCTTCATTACATCTCAACACGAGGTCTCCTGGCCTGAAGACTTCCTCTCTAACCCTCGTATTGTAGTAGGCTTCGAGTTTCTTTTTGTATCTAGCTTCTCTGATGGAGGCTTGATCTCTTGATTCTTCGAGGAGATCCAGGTTGAGCAGGACCTCCTTATCATTGTGCTGTGCATCTCGCCGTGTGCTTCTTCCTGAGCTTACCCCAATTTAAGCTGGTATGACGGCTTCGCTACCAAAGACGAGGCTATAGGGTGTCTTCTGGTGGCTTGTTTTCTCCATGGTTCGGATAGCCCAGAGAACACTCGGGAGCTCGTCCACCCATTTCTTGCCATGCCTTCCCAGCCTTGCTTTGATACCTTCTACGATACTCCTGTTCATACGTTCAACCTGTCCATTGGACTGGGGGTAAGCTACTGAGCTGAAGACCTGCTTGATGCCCAGCTCGATGCACCAACTGCTGAACGGCTTGTTGGCAAACTGCTTCCCATTGTCTGTTACAATTTCTCCTGGTAGTCCATATCTGCAGATTATCTGCTCCCATACGAAATTCACCACATGCCTTCCCGATATTGTGGCCAAGGGCCTGACCTCCGGCCACTTGGTGAAATAGTCAACAGCTACCAAAAGGAATTTCAGTCTTCCCGGGGCCGGTGGGAAAGGACCCACTATGTCCATATCCCACTTATAGAAGGGCCAGGTAGAGATGATGGGTACAAGATCATGCTTTGGGTTGGTCTTCACCGGTGTTTGCATTTGACACGCTTCACATTTTCAGATCGTTTCAAAGGCATCTTTGTGCATGGTGGGCCAATAGTAACCGAGGTTCATAAGTTTTGATACTACGGAGCGGGGCCCAGCATGCATGCCACATATTCCCTCGTGTACCTCCCTGATGAGATAGTCACTTTGATTGGGTCCGACACACCTGAGTAGGGGTGCCAAGTATCCTTTCTTGTAGAGCTTGTCATCTTCAATCATGTATTGCCTTGTCTTGATGACCAACCGTTTTGCCTCTTGCTCATTATCTGGCAGCTTCCCTTCTTTTAGGTAAGACATTATTGGGGTCATCCATGTGGATTCTGTTTCCGTGACTATATCTTGTACTTCTTTATCATCAATGGAAGGTTCTCTAAGTACCTCAACCAGAACTTTCTTTGTCAAGTGAGCAAATGTTAAGGAAGCTAGCTTGCTCAAGGCATCTACTTGCTTGTTCTTGGTTCTCGACACTTGCTCTAGTGTAAAGGTTTTGAACTCCTTGACGAGTTCTTTGACCTTGTCCTTGTACTTGATCATTGAAGGTTCCTTAGCGGTGTATCCTCCATTCACTTGCTTGACTACCAGGTTTGAGTCAACAAACACCTTCAACTCTTGCACTTTAATGTTCCTTGCCAAGCTTAAACCGGCCAGTAGGGCTTCATATTCAGCAACATTATTGGTGCAGGGGAAGTCTAAACGGAGGGCATAAGTGTATTCAGTTCCGTGGGGGTCCCTAATGAGGAGACCAGCCCCGGAACCTTCTACACTTGAGGTTCCGTCAGTGAAAAGGCACCACTTCCCTTGGAGGTCAGGTTGTTCTTCCTCGACCTCATTCATCTCTTCCTCCGTCTGCAGGACGGGTAGCTCGGTTAAAAAATCAGCAAACACCTGCCCTTTGTAAGCCCTCCTAGGCACGTACTCTATCTTGTGCTCCCCAAGGCCAACAGCCCATTTGGCCAGCCTCCCCGAGTCTTCCGGCTTTTCAAGGATGGAATGTAGGGGTTGGTCAGTGATTACCTTCATTGGGTGAGCTTGGAAGTATCGTCTTAGCCTCTTAGCAGTGTGCACAAGTGCTAGCACGAGCTTCTCCATGGGAGCATAATTGATTTCAACATCTTTGAGGGCCCTGCTGACGAAATAGATAGGTATTTGTTCCTTTCCTCTATCAACAAGGAGGACCGAGCTAACTGCTTCAGATCCTGCAGACAAGTAAACTGTTATTACTTCCTCCTTTTCAGGAGCTGCCATCTCTGGCAGGGAAGCTATGTGTTTTTTAAGCTCAAGGAAGGCAGCCTCTGCCTCTTTAGTCCAACGGAAGTCCTTCTTGTCAATACAATTCTTGAGTGTTTTAAAGAAAGGTAAGGACTTTTCCGCGGACTTAGGTAAGAAACGTTTCAAGGCAGCGATTTTACCGTTGAGGCTCTGCACTTCCTTCTTCGTGGAGGGTGACTTCATCTCTAGGACAGCCTGGATCTTGCTTGGGTTTGCCTTTATGCTTTGTTTCCCGACTATGTGACCAAGGAACTTTCCTTCCTCGAACCCAAAGGAGCACTTTACTGGATTTACTTTCATGTTTATGCCCCGGAGGTTATCAAAGGTCTCACGGATGTCTTTTATCATCGCCCCTCCCGACTTGCTTTTGATGACCAGATCGTCTACATAGGCTTCCATATTCCTCCCAATTTGTTTCGAGAAGGCCTGATCAACTAACCTTTGGTAGGTAGCTCCTGCGTTTTTTAGGCCAAAGGGCATCTTTCGGTAGCAGAAGATCCCTTTATCTGTGTGGAAAGCTGTCTTCTCCTCGTCTTCCTGCTTCATTTGAATCTGGTGATACCCCTTATAGGCATCCAGGAAGCACTTGTATTGGAAGCCAGTGAGGGAGTCGACCTTCCAATCGATCTCGGGTATTGGGTAGCAATCTTTGGGACAAGCTTTGTTGAGATCCTTGAAATCTACGCACATCCTCCAGGAACCGTCTTGTTTGGCTACCATGACTGGGTTGGCCACCCATGAGTGGTACTGCACCTCCCTTAAAATCCCTGCTTCTACCAATTTTTCTACCTCCTGGCAAGCAGCCTGGCTCCGGGCAGGTGCCAGGCTCCTCTTCTTTTAAACGACAGGTTTGTAGGAGGGAGCTATGTTAAGGGAGTGTTCTGCCAAGCTCCTTGGGACTCAAGTCATGTCTCCGGGACACCAAGCAAACACGTCTCGGCTGTCCTGCAAAAGATTGATTAGTTTAAACATAACCTCATCAGGGAGCAGATTATTTACTTTTATGGTTTGCTCCGGATAGGCAGGGTTTATGCTGATTTCCTTGACGGGACCACTGGCCGGTGCTTTCACCTCTCTGGGAGCTTGCGTCTCTTCTACAGAAGCTATTAAAAGGGCTTCTGCTGATGGCTTCAGGGTTGCGATCCCATTGGGCGTTGGGAGCTTCATAAGGCCATGTGTTGTCGAAACCACTGCGTCAAAGGTTGCGATACCCATTCTGCCAATTAGAACATTGTAGCTTGACGGGTACCTGATTACAGAAAAGGTCAGCTCCTCCGTCCTGGATAGGTCCCCATCTCTGAAACAAACGTTTAGGGTGAGCTTCCCCAGGGGATGTACACGTTCTCCTGAGAAACCCACGAGGGAAGCATCTGATGGCTTGAGTTTGGACTTGATTTCTGGGCTTAGTGACTCGAAACACCGTTCGTACATTACTTCTGATGAGGCACCTCCGTCCATGTACACTCGGTCTATTGGGAAACCATCCAGTTCGGCCTCCACTATTACAGGGGTAATGATCAATTCATCTGGAGCAGGAGGGAGGAAGATGTATTGCTTGTTCCAGGGCTCGGTCTGAGCCCTCTTAACCTGCTGGGCTCCCTCGTATCTGATCATGTTGACCTCTTTGTCCTTCCTCCCCTCATCTTTCCTTCCCTTGATGTCCTTGATCAAGTGAGCCAATTCTCCAGACTTAACGGCTTCTTCTATCCTCTTCTTTAGCTGGTAACAGTCGTTTGTGTGGTGTCCGGTGTCATTGTGGAAAGCACAATGCTTGCTGGCGTCCCTCTTATTGGCGGGCTTGGACAAGGGCCTGGGAGGTCGGAACGTGTACTTGACCTCCTCAGTGGAGAGTATCTCCTGAGGGGTCTTAGTTAGGATTGTGAATACATGCCTTTCTTTTTCTTGATTTCTTCCAGGCCTGGGAGACCATCGTCTTTCCTCATTCCTTCTTGACTCGAATGGTCTTCCAGATCGTCTTTCGTTGTAGGGTTGGAAGTTGGCTCTTCGGGAGCTTGTCGAGCTGTCTCTCCAACTTCCCCGATCCCATTTCCTGGTATCCTGCCGAGTGAGAGCTTCTTCTCCCCGAAGGAAGGCTTCCGCTCTCACAAAGGCTTCTTCCATGGTTTGGGGAACGTCTTCATGAAACCTTCTCAATAACTTTTTAGGGCGGATGGCCCCCATGAATCCCGATACTCGAATATTTTCTGTGGCTCCACTATATTGTAAACCTTCCCTCTTGTATCTCTCGATGAAACTACGGAGATCCTCATGTTCCCCCTGTTGGATTTGGTATAGTATAGCAACATCTTTAGTGCATTTTCTCAGGGGATTGAAGTTCGAGGTGAAACTTTTCCTTAGATCATCAAAGGAGGAGATGCTACGGGCAGGGAGGCCACCAAACCATAAGCGGGCCGGACCTACCAATGTTTGCATGAACATGTGGCAACACTCAGCATTGTTCCACTTCTCCACAGTGGCTGCCCTAGAAAAAATGTTCAGATGGTCGTCGGGATCCTCGGTCCCGTCGTATGTCTTCACGTTAGCGGGCATTTTGATCTTGTTGGGAAGTCAAAATGTGCCATGTGTTCGGCAAAACATTCTAACGACTTGGGACGGTATGGCTCAGAGGGGGTAGCCTCAATTCGGGTTTCTGTTGCGGAGGTTTGAACCAGGGGTTGGGGAATACCTGTCCCCTGACCTCCGGGAAGAGACGTTGCTGGTACTTGGTTTAACGGAAGTGGGTACTGCCATGGGTACCCTCCGTGCCATGTAGGGAAATATGGTGGTATATACGGTGCGTGCTGAGGTTGGGAGTAGTTGAGGTACATTGCTGCTGAAGAAGTAACTGGTCCTCCAACGTAACATCCGGTTCCTGCCAAAGAGGTGGCAATTGCACTACTTGCCAAGGGCAGGGACCTCAGAGCTTCCGCAAAGGAGAGAGGTGTTGAGGACGACAAGGACACTTGTGTGGCTTCCACCAACTGTCTTGTCGTGTGTTCCTGGACCTCGGGAGAGAGTACGGTTCTGCTAGGACCTCCCCCTGAGAGAATACCTCCCTGACTATTCAAATAGGGGTGAGGATTCGTGTCAATACGTTGTGTTACTGGGGAGGTAGTTGTACCCCATAACGAAGGAGAGGGTGAGAGGGTACCGGTAGGTTCTTCGTCGTATGACAACCTGACCTTCACACCCCTGGACCTTTCCTCTCGTACATACCCATTCAAGAGGTCTCGGAGTTGCAAGAAGTTTCTTCGTACTCCCTCCGGGGTGATGTCCATTCGTTCAATAGGTAACAAAACGTCATCTCTAGGAGATGAATAAACAGCCCTTGAGGCTGGTGGAGTTTGATAATTGAGCATATCTCCTAGAGACGGTTCGACGTGTGGTCCGTCCGTTCCAGGTGTTTCATGGCCTGCAGCGTCACCGGAAGTGTGACTGCTGTCCGGAGTTTCTTGAAGACCCCCGTCATGGTGGTTATCTCCACCGGTCATCACAAAAGAAGGTTACTTAGGAACAAATGGGACTGAAGAACTTTCAACAACTTTGTTCAAAGTAGCGACAGCCCCACGGTGGGCGCCACTTGTTGCTACAACAAGGAAAATGACCGGGATTAGGTTATGAGATGTTTAGGTTTATATGTTAAAGGCATGTTAGGTTAAGGTTATGATTTAGGGGATCCTCTAGCTCCTGGAATGGACCTGCACAAGGTAACAGACACCGTTAGCCTTAACGCAGGATGGGGTCTCCTGCGTTTGGACTCCGGCGTGAGAATAAGTATGTATTCTTTTGGAGTTATAAAGTAGAGAGTATGAGAGTAAACAGTGCAGGAAAGAGTTCAGCCAGAGGTGTGTCCGTAGCCCAACAATCCAACCAGAACAGAATATCCGACCCATTCCCCACCACCCCTTTGATACATTTATCTACCACGACACCGTCCTGCCTAACAATCTGCATCGACGAGTGCACCTGCTTCCAAGGGCCATAAATGGAAATCTTGGATGGAATAGAACTCCAACTTCTAGACGAGCTGTGAATCGCCCATATAACCCTCCTCCAAAGGCTGGAATTATCTACCTTAAAGCGCCACCACCATTTGACCAACATGGAAAGGTTCGCATCTTGGAGAGAACCGAACCCGAGTCCACCGTATTCGATAGGGGCGATTACTTTTTTCCACGCCACCCAGTTCATCTTTGCTTTCTCCTCAGAGCCGCCCCAAAAGAAAACACGCCTCAACCTGTCAAGCTCATCTAAAACCCTCCCCGGCGCCTTGAAAAGGGAAAAGAAATAAGTTGGAAGAGCATTGAGTACAGATTTGATAAGGATTACCCTACCCCCAAACGAAAGGGTCTTAACTTTCCAGATCGATAACTTAGACCGAAACGACTCCAATACCGGTTTCCAATGTTTGTAAAGGTTCATGTTAGCACCCACTTTCAACCCTAGGTAAGTAAACGGGAAAGACCCGGGTTTACACCTCATAACCGCAGCCATAGAATCGACTTCAGCGGCCTCCACACCTAAGCCAAAAACATTACACTTCTTTAAATTAGCCTTCAATCCGGACACAAGGTGAAAGCATCTAAGAACGCGTTTAAGATTCATTGCATTTGTGAGCGACCACTAGCCAAGGAACACCACATCGTCCGCGTATAACAGATGTGTTAATAAAAGTTCACCCGAGCTGCAAGCCAACCCACGAAATAAACCAACCTCGAAAGCACGTTTCATTATCCCGGACAAGGCTTCCATAGCAATAATGAACAAAAAGGGGGAAAGGGGGTCGCCTTGTCTAAGCCCACGGTTACAAGTAAACTCATGTGTAGGAGACCCATTAATTAACACGGACGCCCGGGCCGAAGAAACTATAGACATAACCCACTTGCACCACGTGGAAGGAAAATTCATCTGTAGCATAATAGATTCCAAAAAATCCCAATTAAGTGAGTCATAGGCCTTGTCGATGTCGACTTTAAAGATCAAACCTTGCCTCTTGTAATTGCTACAGGTTAATTTGTAAAAAGTAATCATTAACTAATAATTGTGATTACCAATAGAGTGGTAGTCCATTGGCAAATGCAAAACCTTTAAAACACTTAGGTTGTTAGATCTAGGATTAGTACACCACTTAACATCAGGTTGATGTCATATCAGGATTCACACACCACTTAACTTTATTGGGAACTAGCATTTTAGTGGGAACCTCTTCATAAAATTAGGGTGAGAGGGGCACTCCTAGAAATAATATTTTCTTTCACTGATTTTAACCAATACTGCACTGCCACATTACTTCACTGATTCACTTTTTTGGAGGTAACACTTAACTGATTCACTACACTGAAATCTTTATTTTTTAGTTTTTTTAAGGAAACATTAAGTAAACATATTATTAAGCTAATAAAATAAACTTACAATATTAAAAGTAAATTAAAAATAAACTAAATAAAAGAAAAAACTATTCAGAGATATTCGCTTCGAGGTGCGGTAGATCAAGTGTGTCTAGATGTTCCACGAGATCATTTCGAAGTCTGAAATGCGTATCGGATTATGTCAACTCCGCAAGGGCTTGGTCGTCGAAGAACGGTTGGATAGGGGGGTTGCGTATGTGGACCGGTGATATCGCACGCCCCTCGTCTTTAATTATCATGTTGTGCAATATCATGCACGTATAGACGATGATGCTATGTAACGCCCCAAAACCCGAATTATGTTATTGGCACATTTCGAATATTAACAAAGTATGTAGACTTGTCCATAAATCTTTTAAAAAGTTTAAGGGTAGATTGTGTCAATTGCCAAACCTTGGTAGTATAAAATGTATGTAATAAGGTTTTTGGTCATTCATTCATCTCCCCCAAATTTTAGAAAGAGAAAGAGTGTGAGAGAGAAAGAGAACCATCCAAGTAAAGAAAATCCCGTTTTTAGGTTTTCAGCCTGTTATAAAGTGCAATTTCCCGGAGATTGCACCGTTGGATCGTTCTCAAATCTTTACAGAAGCTTTAACACAAATAGAAGTTCATATCCAACGGTGGGTTTTTGATATAGAGGCCTGGAAGAGGGGTTTTTACTGACCAGAAGACATCAGCTCGAAAATGGGTAATCTGGCCACTGTTTTGCTGTTTCAGCAACATTGGTGGCTGTTTGAGGTGGCAGAAACTAGTAGGTTTCGTAGATCTCGTCGAGACGGTTCCATGGACTCCTAAATCATCTCAATCGGAGTTCGTTTGGTAAGGTTTTGACCTCTACTCGCATTTATAAGTAATTCACAAACTTAACTTCCATTTATGTATTTGAATTCTTATGTGTATGAAGAATGGTAACAATGAAAGGATGGATAAGTGGGTATAATCTTGATGTTAACTCATTGGTGGATTTAATTGTTTGGTGTTAACATAATGTCATAAAATTGTTAAGTATGTCAATAATGGGAGAATCACCCAAACGGGTCAATTGGGTGAATGGATTAAATGCGTTGGATTAACCAAAAACATATGTATATGGGTTAAAAGTAAGATGTCATGGATTTGTGGTGAAAATGATCCATATGTTTTCATTAGACACAAATTGGTGATTTCGGGTCAAATGGGTGGGGTTAACCCAAATTACTAGTATGAATGGTAAAATGATTAAGAACACATATAATGGGATGGGTGAATAATACTTAGGTATTAAAGGTGGTGAATGACCCATTATATGTTCTAATGGTTTGCAAGTTGACTTGTTAAAGTAGGAATAGGAATGACATGGATTGGAAGACAACGGGTCAAACGGATGGAATGGACGACAACACTCTTACGAGCAAAGGTAAGTGGCTCATGAACTAATTTCTCGGTTAGTACATTTTACTCGTGTGTAAGTATAGAATGAAAAAAAACATGAATGGATAGGTATTTTATAGTTGATGAGATTATAGGATGTTGATTAGTGAGCATGAATGGTACTCTATGCAACAATGTAGGTATATGGGACAATCGGGTCTAAGTTGAAAGAAACAAGAGGTTGAAGAATACCCATTTTTGTAACAAATGTAATGGAACAGTAACATATCCGTTTAGGGTGTATTATACATGGTTGGAAAGCTATTTGAACGTACTGTATTTCATATTTAAACATCGAAAGATAGTTTGGAGTTTAAGCGGGCCAAAACAGCATGTTAAGTTAAAAATTCAGCCTTGACAGAAAGCTGAAATGTGTTAGCTTCGAATCTGTCCTGATCTTTCAAAAATCACATAAAATCACAGAAAATTCCGATGTAGACGAGCCTTATATGCTCGGAAAGCTCTACGAGTGTACTACATTTTATGTTCAGACATAAAGATCTGATTTGGACATCTAGTGGGTCTAATAAGCCGGTGAACTCAGCTGCGCAGAAAAATGCTGCACATTAATAATCTCATATTAATCAAGAAAAGGTGTAGGATCGTACACACCAACATTAATCATGGGGTATTGATTGTAGGGGCTAAGTATCATATTATGTGGTATGTTTTAAGTACCTAACAACCAGTTCATGCAAGTAAATAAATTAATGGGTCAAAAAGATTATGAATAGGAAGGAACTTATTAGATTGAACTAATTGCTAAATGAGTTTGCATGAATGTATAGTGTAGAGAGAACACTAATGTTTTGCATTGGTAAATTCCTTATTGATTATTCTAATATGGCATGTTAACTTGTGAGTAAGCTAGCTACAAAGCTTGGGGTCACAAGTCAACACGAAAATGGTCCTATCGTAGTATTGTTGAAGATGCAGGTATGTAAGGATGAATGCATGGAAATTGGAGGATAGGATCCGGAGATCGGATCTGAACTTGCAAAAAGGCGTAGGACATGATCATTGAGTATTGTTTATATTATTTCCATATTGTGAATATTTTCATGAAGTCACTTAATGAACTAAGGAAATGGCTATGTGATGGTTGTAGGTTCTCTAGTCTATCTCACAAGCAATAAATGGTTGGAGGTCGAGTGAGGACACGGATTGTACGGGGTCGCGGTCACGTAAACTAATAAAGATGAATTGTATATGATGTAAAAAGAAACAACAAAAGATGACACACCTATAATATCTTGTAGAAATGGGTTCCAAATATACGAGAATGTTTTTATAAAGAAAGAAATTTTCTAGTTCGTATTTCCGCTGCGTATTCCGTTTAGAAAAGGTTTAGGGTGTTACAAGTTGGTATCAGAGCCCTGGTTTGAGTGAAATCTTGTACAAGGAAGTTAGTACCTGAACTCAAACTTGTGTGCTCTTGAAATCAGTGACCCGTACAATCCAAGACTCGATCAAGGCCCAAAGGTAGAATTTAATATTAACTCACATGACATGTTAAAAACTAATTGTGGTGTTTATGTTAAGGTGAGCTTTTGTGGATGAAGATGAAGAGGTCTCAAGGACATGATCCAAGATAGATATCGAAAATTGTGGAAAGGATAGAATGCTCGCAGGTACGCAGTATTAATACATTGGTACCGAAGGGAGAAAATGCCAGGGATGGTAAAATTTAGAAAAACAACCATGTTGTTTAGGGAAGGAAATTGAAAGAGTAGCACGAAACTGAAACCCAGTCCGTAGGCATAAGGTGATGATTACATGAAGACACGTGGATAGTATGTGGACTGCGCGCCTGGCCAGTGCGCAAGAAGCATATGATACACGTGAGACCATGAGAATCATCACAGGTATGCTTGCTAAATTGGAAAGTAAGCGATCGTGTGGATAGGTGGGTGGAATAAACCTTCTTATAAAGTAAAACGGGAAGGGGTTCCCTCAGAAGGTATTAAACAAAACGTATGTGAATTGTGTCTAAAAACTAATTATGGCAATGAATAGATAAGTAACTAGACGTCAGTGGTGGGTTAAGGTAGAAGACTCTCAAGTGATAGAGAGCAGTATGTATTGCAAGGAAGGGTAGGAATGAAAGGTTTTAATCCGTAGGTACACACGGATCAAACCTGTATGAATGAATGGTTGGAATGAAAGGCTTGAATCCGTATGTAAGCACGGATCAAGCCTGTATGAATGAAAGGCTTGAATCCGTAGGTAAGCACGGATTAAGCCTATATGAATGAAAAGGTTGGAATGAAAGGCTTAAATCCGTATGTAAGCACGGATCAAGCCTACATGAATGAAAGGTTGGAATGAAAGGCTTGAATCCGTAGGTAGGCACGGATTAAGCCTATATGAATGAAAGGTTGGAATGAAAGGCTTGAATCTGTAGGTACGCACGGATTAAGCCTATATGAATGAAAGGTTGGAATGAAAAATCCGTAGGTACGCACGGATTAAACCTATATGAATGAAAGGTAGAAATGAAAGGGTTGAATCCGAAGGTAAATACGGATCAAACCTATATAAATTAAAGGTAGGAATTAAATATTTGAATCCATGTGTAAGTCCCTCCACTTACTCAATAGTCGGCTCATCCTTGATAACATGAAAATGTCTAATGACCTTAACGGGTCAAAATGGGTGGAATGTTGTAGAAATATAGAATAACCCATGGAACGGATCATTCGGATAGGAATGAAGGGAGGGGGAATGTTTCCATCTCTAGCTAAGGTAGATTGGAAAGTTATACATACCTAGTAGCAATAACTTAGTTGGGGATACACTTGTCATGTGACCTACATGATACATGAATACATATTTCATATGTAGCTATTAGTCGGTGTAGATGCTAACTAATTGTAGAAGCTAGTTAAGAATGAATGGACAATTTGACTTTACAAAAGTCAAACGAGTCGAATTAGCAAGTGTAACGCAATTACTAACAAAATTGCATGAATGGAACGAAACCAATTTTGAGTTATTGATGTGGTAAGTAAACGTAATTACATGTCGAGCATGTAGTAGATAGTCTATGAGAACCGAGACAACTTATATACTAAGACCCATGTGGATGATTCAATTTAACAAGAAAGGAAATTTTTTGCATGAAAAGATAGAATAGGGTTTTGTATGCATGCCTAAATGGAAAAGAAGTAAAACCCCTAATTTAAACTATAAATATAATGAGTAGATAAAGATAATGACAGAAGGTCATAAATTAGTAAGAAGCGGTAGGTGGCTTTGAAAAGTCAAACTACTGAGATTTTGTGAAGTAACAAATAAAATGTAAAGATCATATATTCATATGTAAGGATGTTAAATGTGTAACTTGATTTGTATTGTAACCGGAGTTTTATGAAAGCATTTTAGATAGTTAGACATGCAAAGGAAAGAATTTTGCATGGACTATTGAAAGACAATTGTTATGAATGCAAAATATTTGTCTAACCAATGACTTCGTAGATATGAATGGTCGAATTTTGGATATGATGAAGTCTACAAGATAGGTGATATGATGTTAACGAGTTTGAACTCGTCATGTGAATGAACTAAACCAAGCTAGGTATGGCATGGACTTGTAAAGGAGCAGGTCAATCCGACTTAAGGATGGTTGGTTAATGTTGTGAAAGGAAGGTTAGTAAATTTGGTTATTTTGTGATTGCTAAGTAGGAAATTGATATGTTGAATATTACCCTCGTATGAATGAATGATAATTCAATTATGATATAGATTGGAAAGTTTTGACTTTAAGGGTCAAACGATGAATGAACTTTAGCTTAGATTCGATGCTGTTAAGCAATGGGCATATATTTATTGTATGTCGTACATGAAATGAACAAACAAACAAATTGGCATGAATAAAATTACACAAAAACTTACACTAAGGGGTGGGGGCGTACATGATAGCTGTACCGGTTTAGTAGTGACTATAGAGTTATGTCTAACTCTAAAGTAAGTAAGAGTAAGTAAGAGTAAGTAAGAGTAAGTGAGGATGAAATAGTAATTATGTTGTGATGGTGACAACAAAGAATGAATGATTACTAAATGCGTATGTTCAAGTTCTAACTTTTATGTAACGTTGGGAAATACTTAGAAGGAATGATAATAGTGGAATATTGTGACAAGCTTGTAATGAATATATATGTAGTGATGACGTTTGATAGGAGCTTAATATTATGCAAGAATTTGAGACTTGATATGTAGAAAAGAGTGCCCAAGGATTTATAATCTCTGGGGACACAAATGTGCACCAAGGATACTTGGCATACGTCCTAATCATGTCATTTGAATTGGTAAACAACTAAAAGGTAATAGTAGGCTTAAGTTGGAAGAATGAAAGAGGTTTTGAGGACGAAACCTTATCTAGGGGGGGTAGACTTGTAACGCCCCAAAACCCGAATTATGTTATTGGCACATTTCGAATATTAACAAAGTATGTAGACTTGTCCATAAATCTTTTAAAAAGTTCAAGGGTAGATTGTGTCAATTGCCAAACCTTGGTAGTATAAAATGTATGTAATAAGGTTTTTGGTCATTCATTCATCTCCCCCAAATTTTAGAAAGAGAAAGAGTGTGAGAGAGAAAGAGAACCATCCAAGTAAAGAAAATCCCGTTTTTAGGTTTTCAGCCTGTTATAAAGTGCGATTTCCCGGAGATTGCACCATTGGATCGTTCTCAAATCTTTACAGAAGCTTTAACACAAATAGGAGTTCATATCCAACGGTAAGTTTTTGATATAGAGGTCTGGAAGAGGGGTTTTTACTGACCAGAAGACATCAGCTCGAAAATGGGTAATCTGGCCACTGTTTTGCTGTTTCAGCAACATTGGTGGCTGTTTGTGGTGGCAGAAACTAGTAGGTTTCGTAGATCTCGTCGAGACGGTTCCATGGACTCCTAAATCATCTCAATCGAAGTTCGTTTGGTAAGGTTTTGACCTCTACTCGCATTTATAAGTAATTCACAAACTTAACTTCCATTTATGTATTTGAATTCTTATGTGTATGAAGAATGGTAACAATGAAAGGATGGATAAGTGGGTATAATCTTGATGTTAACTCATTGGTGGATTTAATTGTTTGGTGTTAACATAATGTCATAAAATTGTTAAGTATGTCAATAATGGGAGAATCACCCAAACGGGTCAATTGGGTGAATGGATTAAATGCGTTGGATTAACCAAAAACATATGTATATGGGTTAAAAGTAAGATGTCATGGATTTGTGGTGAAAATGATCCATATGTTTTCATTAGACACAAATTGGTGATTTCGGGTCAAATGGGTGGGGTTAACCCAAATTACTAGTATGAATGGTAAAATGATTAAGAACACATATAATGGGATGGGTGAATAATACTTAGGTATTAAAGGTGGTGAATGACCCATTATATGTTCTAATGGTTTGCAAGTTGACTTGTTAAAGTAGGAATAGGAATGACATGGATTGGAAGACAACGGGTCAAACGGATGGAATAGACGACAACACTCCTACGAGCAAAGGTAAGTGGCTCATGAACTAATTTCTCGGTTAGTACATTTTACTCGTGTGTAAGTATAGAATGAAAAAAAAACATGAATGGATAGGTATTTTATAGTTGATGAGATTATAGGATGTTGATTAGTGAGCATGAATGGTACTCTATGCAACAATGTAGGTATATGGGACAATCGGGTCTAAGTTGAAAGAAACAAGAGGTTGAAGAATACCCATTTTTGTAACAAATGTAATGGAACAGTAACATATCCGTTTAGGGTGTATTATACATGGTTGGAAACATATTTGAACGTACTGTATTTCATATTTAAACATCGAAAGATAGTTTGGAGTTTAAGCGGGTCAAAACAACATGTTAAGTTAAAAATTCAGCCTTGATAGAAAGCTGAAATGTGTTAGCTTCGAATCTGTCCTGATCTTTCAAAAATCACATAAAATCACAGAAAATTCCGATGTAGACGAGCCTTATATGCTCGGAAAGCTCTACGAGTGTACTACATTTTATGTTCAGACATAAAGATCTGATTTGGACATCTAGTGGGTCTAATAAGCCGGTGAACTCAGCTGCGCAGAAAAATGCTGCACATTAATAATCTCATATTAATCAAGAAAAGGTGTAGGATCGTACACACCAACATTAATCATGGGGTATTGATTGTAGGGGCTAAGTATCATATTATGTGGTATGTTTTAAGTACCTAACAACCAGTTCATGCAAGTAAATAAATTAATGGGTCAAAAAGATTATGAATAGGAAGGAACTTATTAGATTGAACTAATTGCTAAATGAGTTTGCATGAATGTATAGTGTAGAGAGAACACTAATGTTTTGCATTGGTAAATTCCTTATTGATTATTCTAATATGGCATGTTAACTTGTGAGTAAGCTAGCTACAAAGCTTGGGGTCACAAGTCAACACGAAAATGGTCCTATCGTAGTATTGTTGAAGATGCAGGTATGTAAGGATGAATGCATGGAAATTGGAGGATAGGATCCGGAGATCGGATCTGAACTTGCAAAAAGGCGTAGGACATGATCATTGAGTATTGTTTATATTATTTCCATATTGTGAATATTTTCATGAAGTCACTTAATGAACTAAGGAAATGGCTATGTGATGGTTGCAGGTTCTCTAGTCTATCTCACAAGCAATAAATGGTTGGAGGTCGAGTGAGGACACGGATTGTACGGGGTCGCGGTCACGTAAACTAATAAAGATGAATTGTATATGATGTAAAAAGAAACAACAAAAGATGACACACCTATAATATCTTGTAGAAATGGGTTCCAAATATACGAGAATGTTTTTATAAAGAAAGAAATTTTCTAGTTCGTATTTCCGCTGCGTATTCCGTTTAGAAAAGGTTTAGGGTGTTACAAGTTGGTATCAGAGCCCTGGTTTGAGTGAAATCTTGTACAAGGAAGTTAGTACCTGAACTCAAACTTGTGTGCTCTTGAAATCAGTGACCCGTACAATCCAAGACTCGATCAAGGCCCAAAGGTAGAATTTAATATTAACTCACATGACATGTTAAAAACTAATTGTGGTGTTTATGTTAAGGTGAGCTTTTGTGGATGAAGATGAAGAGGTCTCAAGGACATGATCCAAGATAGATATCGAAAATTGTGGAAAGGATAGAATGCTCGCAGGTACGCAGTATTAATACATTGGTACCGAAGGGAGAAAATGCCAGGGATGGTAAAATTTAGAAAAACAACCATGTTGTTTAGGGAAGGAAATTGAAAGAGTAGCACGAAACTGAAACCCAGTCCGTAGGCATAAGGTGATGATTACATGAAGACACGTGGATAGTATGTGGACTGCGCGCCTGGCCAGTGCGCAAGAAGCATATGATACACGTGAGACCATGAGAATCATCACAGGTATGCTTGCTAAATTGGAAAGTAAGCGATCGTGTGGATAGGTGGGTGGAATAAACCTTCTTATAAAGTAAAACGGGAAGGGGTTCCCTCAGAAGGTATTAAACAAAACGTATGTGAATTGTGTCTAAAAACTAATTATGGCAATGAATAGATAAGTAACTAGACGTCAGTGGTGGGTTAAGGTAGAAGACTCTCAAGTGATAGAGAGCAGTATGTATTGCAAGGAAGGGTAGGAATGAAAGGTTTTAATCCGTAGGTACACACGGATCAAACCTGTATGAATGAATGGTTGGAATGAAAGGCTTGAATCCGTATGTAAGCACGGATCAAGCCTGTATGAATGAAAGGCTTGAATCCGTAGGTAAGCACGGATTAAGCCTATATGAATGAAAAGGTTGGAATGAAAGGCTTAAATCCGTATGTAAGCACGGATCAAGCCTACATGAATGAAAGGTTGGAATGAAAGGCTTGAATCCGTAGGTAGGCACGGATTAAGCCTATATGAATGAAAGGTTGGAATGAAAGGCTTGAATCTGTAGGTACGCACGGATTAAGCCTATATGAATGAAAGGTTGGAATGAAAAATCCGTAGGTACGCACGGATTAAACCTATATGAATGAAAGGTAGAAATGAAAGGGTTGAATCCGAAGGTAAATACGGATCAAACCTATATAAATTAAAGGTAGGAATTAAATATTTGAATCCATGTGTAAGTCCCTCCACTTACTCAATAGTCGGCTCATCCTTGATAACATGAAAATGTCTAATGACCTTAACGGGTCAAAATGGGTGGAATGTTGTAGAAATATAGAATAACCCATGGAACGGATCATTCGGATAGGAATGAAGGGAGGGGGAATGTTTCCATCTCTAGCTAAGGTAGATTGGAAAGTTATACATACCTAGTAGCAATAACTTAGTTGGGGATACACTTGTCATGTGACCTACATGATACATGAATACATATTTCATATGTAGCTATTAGTCGGTGTAGATGCTAACTAATTGTAGAAGCTAGTTAAGAATGAATGGACAATTTGACTTTACAAAAGTCAAACGAGTCGAATTAGCAAGTGTAACGCAATTACTAACAAAATTGCATGAATGGAACGAAACCAATTTTGAGTTATTGATGTGGTAAGTAAACGTAATTACATGTCGAGCATGTAGTAGATAGTCTATGAGAACCGAGACAACTTATATACTAAGACCCATGTGGATGATTCAATTTAACAAGAAAGGAAATTTTTTGCATGAAAAGATAGAATAGGGTTTTGTATGCATGCCTAAATGGAAAAGAAGTAAAACCCCTAATTTAAACTATAAATATAATGAGTAGATAAAGATAATGACAGAAGGTCATAAATTAGTAAGAAGCGGTAGGTGGCTTTGAAAAGTCAAACTACTGAGATTTTGTGAAGTAACAAATAAAATGTAAAGATCATATATTCATATTTAAGGATCTTAAATGTGTAACTTGATTTGTATTGTAACCGGAGTTTTATGAAAGCATTTTAGATAGTTAGACATGCAAAGGAAAGAATTTTGCATGGACTATTGAAAGACAATTGTTATGAATGCAAAATATTTGTCTAACCAATGACTTCGTAGATATGAATGGTCGAATTTTGGATATGATGAAGTCTACAAGATAGGTGATATGATGTTAACGAGTTTGAACTCGTCATGTGAATGAACTAAACCAAGCTAGGTATGGCATGGACTTGTAAAGGAGCAGGTCAATCCGACTTAAGGATGGTTGGTTAATGTTGTGAAAGGAAGGTTAGTAAATTTGGTTATTTTGTGATTGTTAAGTAGGAAATTGATATGTTGAATATTACCCTCGTATGAATGAATGATAATTCAATTATGATATAGATTGGAAAGTTTTGACTTTAAGGGTCAAACGATGAATGAACTTTAGCTTAGATTCGATGCTGTTAAGCAATGGGCATATATTTATTGTATGTCGTACATGAAATGAACAAACAAACAAATTGGCATGAATAAAATTACACAGAAACTTACACTAAGGGGTGGGGGCGTACATGATAGCTGTACCGGTTTAGTAGTGACTATAGAGTTATGTCTAACTCTAAAGTAAGTAAGAGTAAGTAAGAGTAAGTGAGGATGAAATAGTAATTATTTTGTGATGGTGACAACAAAGAATGAATGATTACTAAATGCGTATGTTCAAGTTCTAACTTTTATGTAACGTTGGGAAATACTTAGAAGGAATGATAATAGTGGAATATTGTGACAAGCTTGTAATGAATATATATGTAGTGATGACGTTTGATAGGAGCTTAATATTATGCAAGAATTTGAGACTTGGAGGTAGAAATGAGTGCCCAAGGATTTATAATCTCTGGGGACACAAATGTGCACTAAGGATACTTGGCATACGTCATAATCATGTCATTTGAATTGGTAAACAACTAAAAGGTAATAGTAGGCTTAAGTTGGAAGAATGAAAGAGGTTTCGAGGACGAAACCTTATCTAGGGGGGGGGGGGTAGACTTGTAACGCCCCAAAACCCGAATTATGTTATTGGCACATTTCGAATATTAACAAATTATGTAGACTTGTCCATAAATCTTTTAAAAAGTTCAAGGGTAGATTGTGTCAATTGCCAAACCTTGGTAGTATAAAATGTATGTAATAAGGTTTTTGGTCATTCATTCATCTCCCCCAAATTTTAGAAAGAGAAAGAGTGTGAGAGAGAAAGAGAACCATCCAAGTAAAGAAAATCCCGTTTTTAGGTTTTCAGCCTGTTATAAAGTGCGATTTCCCGGAGATTGCACCGTTGGATCGTTCTCAAATCTTTACAGAAGCTTTAACACAAATAGAAGTTCATATCCAACGGTGGATTTTTGATATAGAGGCCTGGAAGAGGGGTTTTTACTGACCAGAAGACATCAGCTCGAAAATGGGTAATCTGGCCACTGTTTTGCTGTTTCAGCAACATTGGTGGCTGTTTGAGGTGGCAGAAACTAGTAGGTTTCGTAGATCTCGCCGAGACGGTTCCATGGACTCCTAAATCATCTCAATCGGAGTTCGTTTGGTAAGGTTTTGACCTCTACTCGCATTTATAAGTAATTCACAAACTTAACTTCCATTTATGTATTTGAATTCTCATGTGTATGAAGAATGGTAACAATGAAAGGATGGATAAGTGGGTATAATCTTGATGTTAACTCATTGGTGGATTTAATTGTTTGGTGTTAACATAATGTCATAAAATTGTTAAGTATGTCAATAATGGGAGAATCACCCAAACGGGTCAATTGGGTGAATGGATTAAATGCGTTGGATTAACCAAAAACATATGTATATGGGTTAAAAGTAAGATGTCATGGATTTGTGGTGAAAATGATCCATATGTTTTCATTAGACACAAATTGGTGATTTCGGGTCAAATGGGTGGGGTTAACCCAAATTACTAGTATGAATGGTAAAATGATTAAGAACACATATAATGGGATGGGTGAATAATACTTAGGTATTAAAGGTGGTGAATGACCCATTATATGTTCTAATGGTTTGCAAGTTGACTTGTTAAAGTAGGAATAGGAATGACATGGATTGGAAGACAACGGGTCAAACGGATGGAATGGACGACAACACTCCTACGAGCAAAGGTAAGTGGCTCATGAACTAATTTCTCGGTTAGTACATTTTACTCGTGTGTAAGTATAGAATGAAAAAAAACATGAATGGATAGGTATTTTATAGTTGATGAGATTATAGGATGTTGATTAGTGAGCATGAATGGTACTCTATGCAACAATGTAGGTATATGGGACAATCGGGTCTAAGTTGAAAGAAACAAGAGGTTGAAGAATACCCATTTTTGTAACAAATGTAATGGAACAGTAACATATCCGTTTAGGGTGTATTATACATGGTTGGAAAGCTATTTGAACGTACTGTATTTCATATTTAAACATCGAAAGATAGTTTGGAGTTTAAGCGGGCCAAAACAGCATGTTAAGTTAAAAATTCAGCCTTGATAGAAAGCTGAAATGTGTTAGCTTCGAATCTGTCCTGATCTTTCAAAAATCACATAAAATCACAGAAAATTCCGATGTAGACGAGCCTTATATGCTCGGAAAGCTCTACGAGTGTACTACATTTTATGTTCAGACATAAAGATCTGATTTGGACATCTAGTGGGTCTAATAAGCCGGTGAACTCAGCTGCGCAGAAAAATGCTGCACATTAATAATCTCATATTAATCAAGAAAAGGTGTAGGATCGTACACACCAACATTAATCATGGGGTATTGATTGTAGGGGCTAAGTATCATATTATGTGGTATGTTTTAAGTACCTAACAACCAGTTCATGCAAGTAAATAAATTAATGGGTCAAAAAGATTATGAATAGGAAGGAACTTATTAGATTGAACTAATTGCTAAATGAGTTTGCATGAATGTATAGTGTAGAGAGAACACTAATGTTTTGCATTGGTAAATTCCTTATTGATTATTCTAATATGGCATGTTAACTTGTGAGTAAGCTAGCTACAAAGCTTGGGGTCACAAGTCAACACGAAAATGGTCCTATCGTAGTATTGTTGAAGATGCAGGTATGTAAGGATGAATGCATGGAAATTGGAGGATAGGATCCGGAGATCGGATCTGAACTTGCAAAAAGGCGTAGGACATGATCATTGAGTATTGTTTATATTATTTCCATATTGTGAATATTTTCATGAAGTCACTTAATGAACTAAGGAAATGGTTATGTGATGGTTGCAGGTTCTCTAGTCTATCTCACAAGCAATAAATGGTTGGAGGTCGAGTGAGGACACGGATTGTACGGGGTCGCGGTCACGTAAACTAATAAAGATGTATTGTATTTGATGTAAAAAGAAACAACAAAAGATGACACACCTATAATATCTTGTAGAAATGGGTTCCAAATATACGAGAATGTTTTTATAAAGAAAGAAATTTTCTAGTTCGTATTTCCGCTGCGTATTCCGTTTAGAAAAGGTTTAGGGTGTTACATGCTACACCTAGCAACGGTCGTCAGCCTCAAGGGTCGTGCAGTAATTCCCTATTTCCCCTTTAATGCTCCGAACGCTCGCTCAACATCTTTCCTTGCCGCCTCTTGCGCCTTAACGAATTTCCTTTCCTTAGGGTTGGTCGGATATCGAAACGCTTTCACAAACGTTGACAAGGTAGAATAGATGCCATCGGTAAGATAATATCAACGTTTATATAAGTGGCCATTTAAAGTAAATGGACACTGTGGCGCTGTTCCGTTACGTAAGAAAAACTGGGGATTGTTGGAGGACATTTATGTCGTTGAGTGAACTTGCGAAGCAACCGCTTCTAGCACGATCGTAGGGTATTGGTGATCGCCTCACATATATTGTCCTCGTAATTCCCTAGGACATGCTCGCCATACTATATGAGTGCAATCAATGCTACCGATCATGTCGGGAAGGTGATGTCTTTCTTCGTGTGCTTCGTACAAACATGCAATGTCGTGACTTGTTGGTCTTCGTAAATACTCAGACCCGTATAACTTAATGACGACATTGCAAAAAAATTGTAAACATTCACGCGACGTCCTCTCAGACATACATAAATACTCATCGTATTCGTCTGGAGGATTACCGGTTGCGAGTTGTTTCACTGCTGAAGATACTTTTTGCATGGGCGTAAAACTCTTTCTAAACCTACTGTCCATGCTCTATCTGAACCATTCAAAGTTTGCTTCAACATCTGCTACAATTTTTAGAAATAAGCGTCTCGACATGCGATTCCTTAGTTTAAACTGTGCGTCGGTGAATTTTGGTACTTCAGCAAAGTAGTCATTTATTAACCGAGCATTGTCTCCCTCGCGATCATGTGGCACGTATCTTTTTTTAGATGTGTTTTGCTATGCAGCCCGCTTTGCAAGGTCCATGAGAAACTCAAGGCTACTATCTCCTGAGTGTAAAATCGGGTGTAATTCGAACAGGGGAATGATAACTTGATCATCTTCTACGTCAACGTCACTCATTTTTTTAAAAGTGTGGATATAATTTCTATTTTTTGTTACTAAACCGTGGTGGGATACAATGTCTTTTTATACACCTTTTTATAAAAAAAAGTGGTCACAAAATATAACCGTTCAAACAAATATTAAAATTCACAAATTACATTCAACGGTCAAAATAAGAATTAAAAACCATAAAAATTCGACCGTTGAAATTAAGATATCAAGGTACCAGCCCGTTAGAAACAACCAGAAAACGGTTCACGAAAACCCTACCGGCACGGGTGGCGGCTGTGTTACCGTGCTGGTAGTGGGGTACTCGTGCCCAATTCTGGTGGCGCCCCATCCCCCCTAATTAACTAGTGGTGTAATGATTATAACATGATTAATAAATAGTTAGATAGGGGTGTATGATTCCTAAACTAGGTGGTGTATTAATCCACAATCCCTAAGACTATTAGGTGTGGAGGAGGCCCATCATCCATGATGGTCCTCCACCTCAGCTGCCACGTCAGTGTGGGGTAGAAGCATCATGAAGATGATGGTTCAAGGGGTGTGGAGAGGCCCATCATCATTTAATGTTTTTTTCTTTTTTTTTTGTTTTTTAATTAAATAATATTATAATATTAATGTTACAATAGTAAAGTTAATATTCTAATATTTATATACTTCTAATTAACAATGGCTTTGTGCAATAGGATATTGTAAGCTGTGCATAAAGAGTTGTCCTGGCTTGGAGTTGTTGTAAATAATGCACAAAGAGTTGTACTGGTAATTCTTTATTGTTTGTGCCATCCCTGGATCACCTCACAACAGAGAACACCATGCCCACAGCTTCTTCACCATATCCATTTCTCTTTCCTTTCCTCTCAACTCTCTCTCTCTCTCTCTCTCTCTCTCTCTCTCTCTTTGCACATTTTAATCAGATCTAAGAACTGACTTACCTTAACAATCTCGAATATTCAATTGAAGAACCGTCGGTACCATCGTTCTTGCTATACATGGTCAACGCGTTTCCAGATCTCTCAATCCATATCCAGGTACGTTAAATCCTTCAATTTATGTTATACGTTGACTTGATGCCATAATATTATGTTAGGTTTTGATTTTATGTGAATTATTATGTAATTTTATTATAATTATAAGACCTAGGGTTGTGAATTTGGGCAGGAGGAGGAGGAGAAGGTTGAAGTGGGTTGTAGTTGTGAGGAGAGTAAGAGTGGGTGTCTGGAAATGGTATCAACTGATGAGAATCTTTATGGGTATTGTGCAATTTGTTTGAATAAGATTGCGTTACAGAAAATTGACTGATTCACTGTATGTTATCACCACATCTGATGACGGTTGTGGGGGTTCAAGGCAGGGGCAGACGATGATGGCGGTGATGATTATGGTTGAGGTTGATGACGGATATGCCGCTGTTGGACACCGGGGTGACGGTGCGAGGAAGAGACGCAGTTAAGGGGTGTGTGATTTTGCCACCACCATTGTCATCTCTCCGGCTGTAACCATATATAACGATGTCAACACTGCTGTGCAAAGGTATGCTACAAGAACCCTAAGTTAAATAAATTAAGAAATACAATTCGTCAACTATTTCAACCATTTCTAAAGTTTGGTATTCTGATACCATACATATGATTTTATTAGGTTGAGCTATTAGAAAGAGTCGTTGCTGAACTATCCAACATCCTGAAATGGACGAAATTTCCGATTTCTTAAGTGGTTCAAGTTTAATTTAGTTTGTTGCATTTGATTAATGGACTGTTATTTTTTGACAGATGATAGTTGAAGAGATGAATATTCTCACAACGGTTTTCTTGAAATATGATAATGAGAAGATATATTACCCCAATGCGGTTTTGTCGACAAAGCCCATTAGCAATTTCTATAGAAGTCCAGATATGTCAGATGGTGTGGAATTCTCTATTGATTTTGCAACACCTGTTGAAAAGATTGCACTATTAAAAGACAAGATTAAAAAGTAAGTTAATACACATTACTACGTTAGGTTTATATACATCCTACTTGCATTATTATAATCGTATAACAAATTATATCGTTACTTATGGTTAGGTATTTAGAGAAAAATCCTCAATTATGGCACCCGAATCACAGTTTTGTTGTTAAGGAGATTGAAAATGTGAACAAGATAAAAATGGCTTTGTATATCAATCATACCATGAATTTTCAAGATTTCGGTTAAAAGAACAGGAGAAGAAGTGAATTGGTGTTAGAGTTGAAGAAGTTTTTGTGAACAAGATAAAAATGGCTTTGTATATCTAATCATTGAGGATGCCCAAATCCAAAAGACTCAAGTATATTGAAGCGAAGCCGTTAATAAAGAAATACTAGATAGACGTAACATGGTTGACGTCACGTTTGAACACTGCATCCATCGTGCCAATTGCCAAGTATTATGTAGTAAAATGATCAAAAAGTTATAATGTCGACTTTGGTCAACAGAATGGTACGATTGTGGATCGACAAAGCTCGCTGACTAACAGGAACAAGAAAATGCCATTCTTCAGGTTTTTAATTTAAGGTTCCATGTAAAGATTGATTAATATTTGATCACATACAAGTTTTCATCATAATGACATAATTATTATTCTTAAGGTTTTGATGCGGGTAGAGCAAGAACAGAAGTTAATAGAAGATGCTCGCAGATATGTTGAGCAAGATGCTGCAGCTCAGAGATATGCCATTGAAGTGCTTCAGGTTAATCTTTATTTATTGATTTAGTTTTTTCTTTGGTATTGACCAATAAAAAAAATATTTGATTTAATTTTTTGCTTTATTTAGGAAAAATATGAAACGACAACTGCGTCCGTTGCTGAAATGGAGAAGAGAGTGGTTATGGTAGAATCAATGTTGGCCTTCTCCAAGGTATAACCCTTATTTAAAAGTGGCAAAACAGGTGGCTCGGGTTGGGTCAGTCTGACCCGCAAATACTTTTTCTGTTTATTCTTTTGCTTGGTGTTAAAAAATTGTTTCATATCATGTAGAGCTACAAAGCAAGATTCCTCAGCAATAAGAACAAGTCAAGAACTTTCACCAGAAATTCCTGCAAGAAAGATTAGTCTGTTATCTAGATCATTTGGACTCAGGTGGCGCAACAAGAACAAGGTCAATTCTCAACTTATCTTGCCACTTGATTCTTTCTAGGTTGCAACCTGTTAACCAATCTAGCGATTTTTTTATTTTAATGATAATTACAGGCAGATGTAAAGGCTACAAGTGAGGAACAAAGCCCAAAACCAGTGGAAAAACTTCAGGCGAGACCAACAGAAGAGGTGACCGATATTAAGGTTACTGGTGATGAACAAACCACAAAAGATGATGAAAATGTTGATCAAATGGAAAATGTGTCTTTGGCTGATGATGGTAAGTAGATGAAAATGTACCTAAAATTTGAGGAAATCTTAATTTTGTGAGAGAAGTGTAGATTAATAGTAAGAACTCACATCCAATTGATAAATTTTGACTTTTGTGGTCAAACCAGTTAGTTCTTAGTTAAATTTATTTCAGATTACATGACAAAATTGACACCTATATGTGCTTAACTACTGGTAAAGTGTAACAAGATATCAATCTTAGGGCTTTTATTAATCCTCAAGTTGAATGCGTGTCCACAAAACTCTAACGCACCTCTATGCTGTCTTAGCAGGGTGGTTGACGGATGAACAGATTATCGGATTGAAACGACTAACCCTTATTCACAACAGGTTGCAGGCGATGATGGCATTGAGATGTCTCTAGAACAGCCAACATCTTTATCAAGCATTGGAGATTCAAAATACGTATGATCCTATATTTATCGCCTCTATTTTTATACCAATTTTTTGATATCAACCGCAATGATTCATTCATCAATTTCTAGGTTTTTGTTACTGTTTTAGTTTTGTTTTATTATAATTGTTGTATAATGATGCTTTTATTAATGTTTACAAGGTTGGAAACTGGACAACATACATCAATGTTAGAGCGAGAGGTAATGCAGTAGATAGAGCTGTGTTTTTTTTTTCCCGAATGTGTGATTGGATGTAGTGTGTTGCTGGTTGTAAGATTAAATGCTAGGTTATTCATTTAGGGGAATGGTGGTTGGGATATAGGGATTAGTTGGAACTGCTGGATATTTTAAGAATGGTAGATTGTATATGCATATTGATGTTGAGCAATGGTGATAGACACTTGATTATACTTGAGCAATTTTTTACCCTTCAACATGTTTCCTATATTAATAACTTTTGTTTCTAAATGGTTTTCCTATAAATAATCAAACACAAATGTACACGTTATCAAACCTAGAACAATTCCATTTAGCGCGCTCTGCAATGCGCCCGTATATAAAACAAGATTATCAGATTGACCCCGCCGCAACGCGCGGGGGACGACATCTAGTTAATATTAAAAAGTAAATATTACATTAAAACCATTACAAAAAATTTAAAAAAAAAACATAACTAAAATTAAATTAACCTATTCGACATAAAACAAATTACAAATAATCTACTCCTGTCCGTTGTTCCAAATATATTCAACCAAGTCCGCTTGAATATTATCATGGATGAACTCGTTATGTAACGAGAACTCGTTTAAATCTTGTTGATGTTGGTTGACAGGCACCGTATTCTCCGGCGGGGCATTCTCGTCATACGCACAGATGGCGGCGCCTTCGTCTTCGAGTATCATGTTATGCAACAAGATACAAGCATACATACAGTAACACAATTTTTTAGGGGTGAACATACGTGCCGGGTTTGCAATGATGTGCCATCTTGCTTGTATAACACCAAATAATCGTTCAATGTCCTTTCTTGCTGCCTCTTGATACTTGACAAATTTCTTTCTTTTTTCATCGAACGGGTGGTGAATACTTTTAACGATCGTCGCGTAAGATTGGTAGATTCCATCAGCAAGATAATAACTGCGCCTATACTCCACCCCCGATACTGTAAACCTGGTATCCGGACTGGTTCCTTTTATGACATCGTCAAAAATCTCCGACTGGTTAATAACATTAATGTCGTTGTTTGAACCAGGAACGCCAAAGAAAGCATGCCAAACCCATAGATCTTGTGAACACACCGCCTCCAAGATTATTGATGGATATTCTTGATCCCCTCGTTTGAACATTCCGCGCCATGCTATCGGGCAGTTTCTCCAAGGCCAATGGTAGCAATCAATGCTTCCGAGCATTCCTGGAAAATCATGTTGTTGGTGGTGAAACTGATACAATTGTTGGACCTCAATGGAGTTTGGTTTTCGCAAATATTTATTGCTGTAAAGCTTCACCATACACTTTCTAAACTTGTACAGACATTCTCGTGCAGTTCTTTCCGACATTTTTAAATACTCGTCCCAGGCATCCGCCGTAGTCCCGTACGCTAGTTGCCGAAGTGCCGCCGTGCATTTTTGTAGGGTGGTGAACCTCCTTTTCTTTCTAGCATCGTATCGTAAGGTAAAAAATGGGTCTAAGTTAGCCACATCATCAGCTATACGTAAGAACAATCTTCTACTCATTCGGAACCTATGCCTAAATAATTCCGCCGAGTATAAGGGTTCGTCGGCAAAATAATCAGCTACCAATCTATCATGGGCATCTACACATATTTTAAAAAATATAAACACAATAAAAATATACAATCTTAAAAAATTTAAATATAATAAACAGCCTACAATGTTAAAAAAAAAATATAATACACATTAATAATATAAAAAAAATATAAGTGTTACTTTCCCGGTCTCTATTTATAGCCGCTTTCTTAGTTCGAGGTACCGAATCGACTTCATCTCCTTCCTCCCCGGCAATGATTTGTGCCGCTTGCGTCACGATGTTTATAACAAAATTTACGGCTTCGTTTGTAGATGATGAACCCGAAGACGACGAAGAAGATGATAACGACATGGTTGTTTGAGGGTTTGGATTTTTTATAAATAATTGTTGGTTTAAATACAGTAAGAGTGTGTTTGAGAGAGTTTTTATAAAAGTGATAGAGAGTTTATAAAAATTGTGGTGAAAAATGGGTTGGATTGTTTGGTTTATAGTGTTTGAGAAAACCTTTTTTTTTTTTTTTTAATAAACGGTCAAAATATAGCCTTTTGAAATAATATACCCGTAGCCAACGTTCATTTGTCAATCCCAAGGAAAGAAAGAGGACCGGCTTGAGAGGCATGGGGATGCCAGGCATGCCGATGCCAGCCCTGGGGGCGGTGTAGCCCGGGGCGGCATAGGCTAGCCGGTCCCATGCCGAGCCCCATACCATTCAGTCTAAGTTGTGGGAAGTCTTGGATTCAAGTCCCAATAACCACGAGATTAAAAAAGAAATTAGTCTTTAAAAAAAATCTAATAATTGTGATTCATACGTGTCCCATTAATGACACTTAATTATTATAATCTGTAAAATATTCATAAAATTAGAACATCTAATGAAAGTTGAGTGAATTCAGGAGAACAAAATCACTCTAAGTGAGTTGAATGGAACATTTGGAAACCTTGTTTATTACTCAGGGAGTCAGGGTAGTTTTCCGTAATAGACTATAATTTTTTTGATAATTTATATCACAAAAGTGAGACTTGAACTTCCGATTAATTTCAGCTTCATGATAAAACTTAATCGAAATCTTACACATGCAACCCTAGTTTCTAATTGCATACATTGTATCCCTATTAATTGCACCATAAAATTGCTAAACAAGACATATGATGTTAAAAATTAGATCAAGTAAATTTTATCATGAAGCTGAGATCAATTTGAAATATATACATGTGTGAGAGAGAGAGAGAGAGAGTGGGACCCACAAAACAATTCCGTGAGAGATCCACAATGCCAAACTGATATGGACTGGACAAGGCAAGTGGTCCGTGGAACATGCCATGCTTAATAGACGAGCAAAAAGCATCACATTATGAATGCCTTTACACTTAACTGGTTTTAGTTAGATCAATTTTATATATATAGTGGGGTGTCCGCGCGTTGCCGCGGGGTGACATATATTGAAGCACATAATCTCGGAAAGCTACGCGATGCAGCGGTGACAATAATGTAGTACCCGATAGTTGTTTTGTGCTAGTTTACAACCCTATCATGGTATATTGTATTGTATTTATGTTGGTAATCTAAATTAAGAGGTGTATACATTAAAAATATAATTTGACACTGACAAACCGGTTATCAAACCCATTTACACGAAACAGTATATACATGAAACTGAATATTTTCTTTGAGTGATTCTACACGAAACCAATTCAACCAAAACAATAGAGAGAACCCGATCCACTAAATCATTAACAACATTTTAAGCTAGTTGCACCAACTCACAATAATAATACCCAAAATTTCAATTGAAATACAATGGCTAACAAATTATTATAATCAGTAAACAATCTTAGTTTTCAAAATTCCTAGTTTAAACAGAGTGTCACCTAATGATGTGTCGGTTTAGTTATTAATTTAATTGTCTTTTCATTTATGAATTTATTAATTTAATTGTATTAACAACACTTCATTGCTTTAATTTACACTTTCATATCTACCCCTAGATTATTAAAAAACTTACAAAACAAACCTTCTATTTTGATGATCACTTTAATATTGAAGTTGAAAGACAATTTTACCCTCTAACTAACTTTATTTAGAATTGTACTATATGCATAAAAGGTTGTGATTATTTAAATTTGACCGTAACCCCTCTTAGATGCTTTATATAGGGTTAGTATCTAGAGAAAACCCTTGTTATAGTGAAAACTCTGGAAACTCTGACTTCCCGAGCTTTTTAGGGCCTGAAAATGTTAGGGCATATAATATACATGATTTTAAGCATTTTGAGCCAAAAAAATAAAAAAAAACGCCGAGCACTTTAAAAAAAAAAAAGTTTTCGGGTAACACATGTTAAGCGAAATTAACATGTGTTAACAATGTGTTACCCAAAAACTTATTTATTTTTTTTTAAAAAAAGTGCTAGGCGCTTTTTTGATTTTGTTGGCTCAAAATTTTTAAAATCATGTATATTACATACCTTAACATTTTCATATAAAAAAAAGCTCGGGAAGTTAGAGTTTCCAGAGTTTTCACTATAACAAGGGTTTCCAATATATCCTTATACTATATTATATATAATACTTAGCCTATATATATATATATATATATATATATATATATATATTTATATATAGGATCAAATGAGAATAAAACAAAAAAAAGAAATGAAACATTAAGTACTTTAACTCTTATTACATTAATTATTATCTCTTTAAATAATTAGTCATTAACACGTTATCCTACACATGTGGAGGTTATGTGGAGGTTGAGGGTTCAATTCTTGTCGGAGCCATATTTACCACATGTGGGGGTTCCACCTGAGGAGATCCCCAATCCAGGTGGAATGGGTAATCAGTATAGGCTGGCCTAGGGTGTTAGCTGGAGCTCCACCGGTTGCATCACTTGCCATTCAAAAAAAAAAAAAAAAATCCATCCTACGCATATCAAAATTAGCACACGTTTATTCTACACATATCAAGATTATCATATGTTAATCCTACACATATCAAAATTATCCTTCACTGTAAATTAGGATTGATATGAAAGATTATATATTGAAATGAGTTAATTGCCAATTTAGTCCCTAAGGTTTATTAAAAATTGCCACTTTCATCCAAATCTTTTTTTGGTCAATTTAGTCCCTATGGTTTCATTTTTTTGTCATTTTAGTCCCTGAGGTTTGTCAAAAATTGTCACTTTCATCAAAATCTTGTTAGTCCACTAGGACTAAAATGACAAAAAAATGAAACCAGAAGGACTAAATTGACCAAAAAAAGATTTGGATGAAAGTGACAATTTTTTGACAAACATCAAGGACTAAATTGACAATTAACTGTATTGAAATTGAATTATGAGTTTCATTAATTTAACTAATTTAAGGGGGTTATAAAAAAAATAATCATTTATTTAACATTAAATACAATTATTGTATGGAGGATTCCTATTAGTTTAAATTTCATCTTTTTCTTCTTATAATACTTTTTCTTCTTATATGAACCCTCTATATATATATATATATATATATATATATATATATATATATATATATATATATACGGGAAAGATCCGGTACAAATAGCTTTTTTGGTAAGAACTGTGAGAATCAAAGGAGGGTATTTTTTTTTTTATTTTTATTTTCAAAATTTTTTTTCCCCATATTATTAAACATGCATTATAGTATTGAAAACTAAAAAAAAAAAATTGGTGTAGAGTAATTACGTGTAGAGTAATTACATAATTACTCTAATGTAAACTAATGTATTTACCTTAATGACGTAATTACACTAAATTTTTTTTTTTTTAATTTTTTTTTGTATTATTCATCTAGAAAGAATGTTTAAGCACATGGGAAAAAAAATTCTAAAAAAAAAAAAAAATTTTTTACCCCCTTTGATTCTCACAGTTCTTACAAAAAAACTATATGTATTTGATCTTTACTCTCTCTCTCTCTATATATATATATATAGTGTAAGTATATGAAGAAAACTCATTTTATAGTGAAAACTATGAAAACTCAGGTTGTGGTTGTTATTGTGCCACATCACCCAAAGAAAAATTGATATTATATTGTCTCCAAGGGTAGTGAAGTAATTTCCCCCCTTGTTAATGTCAAGTACACTACCCCCTTCCCTCTCTCCATATATATATATATATATACTAGGTTAGAGACCCGTTGGTACCAACGGTGTATACCAAAGAAAAATATAAAAATATGAAAATAATATTTGTATTATTGAAGTTGTGTGTACATGACGTCAATAAAGATAAGTTAAAAAATGCATCAAAATGTTATAAAATTATTCATAAAGCTTGAAATACTTCTTTGTACACAACATTTGATATTTTGTTCGTCAGTTTGCCATCTTCATCTAGTATAACTATCTTCAGTCCATCTCGACTTTTGACCCTTGATAGCGCAACATACAAATGCCCGTGTGAAAAAACAGGATCCTTCAAATACAACCCAACTCTGGATAAGGATTGTCCTTGACTCTTATTTATTGTCATTGCGAAAGAAACAGCAAGTGGGAATTGTCTTCTGTTAAATTTAAAAGGAATTCTCTTATCCGAAGGTGATAAAGTAATTCTTGGGATAAACGTTCGCATTCCAATATTACTTCCTGAAATGATTCTCCCTTCTATTACACGTTTTCCCATTTTAAGAACTTGTAACCTTGTTCCATTACACAAACCGCTTTTCTGATCAATGTTTCTAAGTAACATTACCGGGACACCAACTTTCAAAACCAAACGGTGATTTGGTATTCCATATAACTTAAGATCATTCAAAATATCAGGAGAAATTAAGCTTTCATCAACCTTTTCGTTAACATCTTCGGACTGACAAACACTATCTGAACTTAGATACTCAATTTCCTCACCAGGAGACATTGAAAGTAATCTATCATTAATTTCTTGAACAACTTCATTCTTCGGTGCCAATGTAGCTCGATCTTGAAAATAATGAGGAATGTGGATGTTATCCAAAAGTGACGGATACACAAAGGATATCAAATCAGAAACATGATCCGAAGATTGAGAAATAAGTAAGTCCTCAGGTATCTCAATAACATCCTGAACATCACTCATTATATCCACCTTTCCTTCTCCTATATCCAAAAGCCAATCTGCAAACTTTTTAGTTTCCTCGATATCAGACTTTCAACTTCCTGAAAGCAACCTCATATTTTTTGTTAATTCTAAAACAACGCATTTGTGCCAAATGTATGATGAACTTAAAGAGGCATTAACAATGTCATGCCTAGTTCCATTTGGTACAACTGGTAGAATTTGTCTAAAGTCACCCCCAAACACAACGACCTTTCCACCGAATAGCAAATCAGAAGAGTCAATATCATGAACAACAAATACATCTTTTAAACTTCAATCTAGTGCTTCGAAAGCATGTTTATGAACCATGGGTGCTTCAACCCAGATAATCAAATCTGTTTTTTAAGAAGTTGGGCAACATCACTATTTGGTTGCATGTAACACATAGAATCTTCAGTTAGGTTTATAGGAATACGAAACCTGGAATGTGCTGTCCTACCACCTGTCAATAGCAAAGATGCAATACCACTCGAAGCAACATTCAAAACAATTTATCTTTTAGATCTTATGGATGAAGATAGTGTCTTCCATAGGAAAGTTTTACCCGTACCATCGTAACCATAAACAAAAAAAAACTCCTCCTTTCTTCTCCTCAACAGATTTCATTACACATTTATAAAATTTTTTTCCATTTATCTGTTAAAGAAGCAAACTGAGTATCAAATTCTTCAACCAAACTGTTTGTTCAACCAAACTGTTTGTCTTTCTAATTTTGGTTAATTGCAAAATATCTAGAAAAAACATCGTGTACGACTGAATAAAGACAAATAACCAAATGACTTATTAAATATGAGAAATAGTAGCACACAGTGCAAAACAACCAAATCTGAAATATCAAAGGGACAATGTTCATAAATACTTAAAAAAGAAATAGAAACCAATATAACTCATAGACCATCTTCATAGGAAACTACTTTTCAACCTTATTTTTGTCCTTGCTACCACCACTTCCAATCTTACTGGGACGCATTGGTGTGCTTTCATCATCAGAAATTACGTCAACCAGTTTACGCTTAACCATATGATACTTGGAACTTATAGAAAACTATTCACCTTCAACATAAACTTTCTTATCAACAAAGTTATCAGCAATGGACATGGGCGTTTCATTATTGTCTATTTCTGATTTTGAGTCCTACACAGAAAAGATGTTTGTATCAGTATTATTACAAAATTATTTTTTTTTTAATAGTTAAAAACGTATGAATATTAACATCTAAGTAAATGTAGAAGATAAGGATACCTTGGAGACAGACATATCATTAGACTGCATTACTAACATAGATGTGTGAAGAGACTCAGATTCAGTAGGTTGTATATTTAGTTTAAAAAAAAGTATAGAACAATAAATTAGTCGTTTATACATATATAGTTTGTTATTAACAAAATTGGGACCATAAAGTACCTGTCCAACATACAACTTCTTTTTCAGCTCCGAGATAATTGTTGGATCGTCACTGAACTTTGTTACACCATAAACATCATATTTATTGTTTAAATTGAAGTCAGAAACAAAGATTTTAAAAGCAAGTTCTTTTTCCAACAAAATACTGATTTCTTCTGGATAGTTAACTGTATTACCAACCTATTTAAAAGGAGAACCATAAATAATTAATATGAGTACAAAAATTATATTTAAAAAGCACTAATAAATAAATTTGCGTTCTTTTAAAAAAAATAGAAAAATACCGTATTCTCTTCAAGCAATTCAGTTGCACTTTATTCAAGAAGTTTTGAAGCGTCACGATGAAACAATGTAAGTGAAACAACACCGTTCACATCTTGGACACGAACCTGAATTTTAAATCTGGAAAAACAAACATGTAAATCATAAAGTTATATGTATTATACTGAGCAAATACGTTTTTAAAAAATTAAAAATATTTAAAAGATATATGACATTGGTGTAGGGACGACTTGTTTGGCACTACAATTACCATTCACACACTGGAAAACCTTTTCTTCTTCAAATTGGCCACTTCCTTCGCCAACTTTACGGATTATGCACTCTATACCACATTTTTTGGTATATCTTCAATATTATTATCATTAATAAACAATCGACTAACACGATCTCTGAAACAATTATAACATAGGGTTTGCCTGCATAAAAAAACAATTACTAAAATTAGAATTCAAAGTATTGGGTAAAATAATTAAAGTATTAAAAGTACAGATATTTAATACATTGTAACAACCATTATAAAATTTCAAGCGACCAAACTGAAGAATTATAATAATTTGCTTCTCATTTTGATGCATAGCAACATATTTAGACATCTCGGTTGCATTCGTATCCCATAAAGTTATATAAATGTTCAAACCCTTTCAAAAAGAAAATTTTTTTTAGTGATACATCAAATTCAATTATAAAATTATTAATTATGTAATAATAAATATAATAAAAAACAATTCATACTCGCTATCCTGCATTTCCATTGTCAACCTCTTTTTATCAGTGGTCACCTTCTTATCTTTATCGTCATTGTTGAAGAACCTCACAGCATGTCCTATAACATCTATATGAAAATATAAACCAACATTAATGGTGACATAAATTAAAAAAAATATGTTGTTTATAATAAAAAAAAATGATCTAGTAATGATACAGACCTATTGTCACATTTTCTGTAACCTCATTGTCCAGAATTCTTTGGTAGGGGACAAAAGAGAACCCAAATGATGGACCATGAAAATCCACAGAAACAGTAACATGAGTGTTCATATTCAAGCACAATTTGTTGGGATTTGTAGAATATTTGTACTTTGATGGGTTCATGCCAATTCCTGGATTTCTTATGACAAGACAAACATTTTCCAATAAAAACCTCTCGAATCTGAAAAAGAAACGCTTCAACACATTCGCCTGAATTTTTTCACCCTGTAATATTTGTATCGATGAGTAAAAGAAGAATTGTATATTTTCGGAATATGTATATAGATATCTACCTATATAAACGTGTGGTGCTATTAAACTAATATACTAAAAAATAAATGTAATACAAAATACGGATTTTGGAATTACATTCTCGTCAATGAGTATCATCTCAATTGAGTAAACATCTTTAGGATTGTGACGATCAGCTTGCCGCCACAGCCGAATGATCTTTAGCTTCATAGCAACATCATTTTGATTCACATCAATTTGGTTAACCATGGTAAACTCTTGTGCTTGTGTAGCGACCATTGTTCTCTTCGTGTAATCAAAAAAGTTAAGACTAAAATTAGGAATGAAATAAAAGTTAAAATATTATAACAAAAATAATCAACAAATAACAAAATCATATAAAATTTTCTAAGGTTTATCCTACATTTTGCGAATTGTTGCACCTTATGTTAATGGTGTGTATAGCAAGCTTGAGTAATGAGATACCATGCAATTAAATAGATAACTATAAAAATAGAAAGCATGATATCAGACTTAAATTTATGGTATCTGGTCAACAATTTTGGCAATGAATAGCTAAATCTTATCTAAATGATTAAAAATAGAGATATAATCTACCTATATTATAGTATAACTTTTTTCCCAATGAATAGCTAAATCTATGCTAAATGGTCAACAATTTTCAAAATGTATAGATAAATTTAAGGAAGCGAAATTTTTTTTTCCAGTATTTGCATAGCTAAATGGTCAACAATTATATCTTGTAATTATAGCTTAATTTATAGAACATAACACACATTTCGCAATGTATAGCTAAATTTCGGAATGGTCAACAATTATATCTTAGAATTATAGCTAAATTTAAGGATACAAGTATCATCGTTCGTCTTTGGATACATCTAGCATTTTGTATTAGTAGCACAATAAAGACATAATTATGTAAATATATATATGTTTCTTTTTCTAATTATTATATAATGATAAGTTTATATCATTCTTTTTCGTATTTAAAGTTTGTTATGTAGTAACTATCATTTATCACATATCTATGGTCAACACTTATCACAATGAATCGGTAAATCTTAGGAAAAGCAACACACATTTCGTTATTTTTTTTTTTTTTGCCAAACAAAGCAGTTAAGATGGTAATTGTGCTTATTGAGTTATGTTCTATGGGTATATATCTCATTGTGAGATTTCAATAGCAATCGTCCTTGCAAAATACATATAACAATCATCATAATGTTATAAATTTGGTAAAGAAAATAATAAATGTCATTATTGTGGTCAACATAGTCATTAATATAAATATTTACTTTGTATAACAATCAATGACGTTATTTAATTTCAATTTTTTTCTGTATTAAAATAAAATTATTTGGTAAATTGACATTAAATTTTTAATTTTGTAGGAACAATCAATATGTTGACTTTCAAGTTTTAATTTAGTAGGAAAATAAACATTTTTTACTGAACATTATGTATTCAATCAAAATAACATTAAATAACAATTATGATGATGCTAATCTAAATTCGATAAATTGTTAAAAGAATAAATGTCATTAAGTCCGGTCAACATATAAATTAATCTAAATAAATAGCAATGATTAATATTCAAATTCAAAATTAAATAAAATTAACATCAGTCAGCACTTATTATTGTTGATAAATAACATTAATTTTGAATTAATGACAATAAATTTGGTCAAAAAAAATTTAATGACATTAATCAAAATTTCACAAAACATCGAAGTATTTCAATAACATTAAACATAAATTCGAAATACAAACATTAGAACATAATTTATAGAACATAACACACATTTCGCAATGTATAACTAAATTTCGGAATGGTCAACAATTATATCTCGGAATTATAGCTAAATTTAAGGATACAAGTATCATCGTTCGTCTCTGGATACATGTAGCATTTTGTATTATTAGCACAATAAAGACATAATTATGTAAATATATATATGTTTCTTTTTCTAATTATTATATAATGATATGTTTATATCATTCTGTCACACCCTCAAATTCCACTTGCGGGGTTTTACCGCGAGGCGCATGACAAACCAGGATTCAAGTCAACGGTCACAATAAACAACACTATATGCATAACACAATACTCAAAAGATATAGTTATAAAAACATAAACTGTAGCGGAAGCTTTAAATGTTTACAACCCAAAAGACACAGTTCAAAAGTTTAATGAAGACCATGCTCTAAACCCTAGACGCCCGTGCCGACTCGTGCGCCTAGATCCAGTTGTTGCTACCTTAGCGACCTGAGAAAAACATGCCAAAAGACGTCAACATATAATGCTGGTGAGTTCACAGGTTTGTTCAAAAATGTTATCCAAATGTTACCATGTCCATACTATATCAATGCTACCAAGTACGCTAGCTAGGCGTATGTATTATTACTACTACGATTGGAAACCATTACTGGACACGTTTAGCAATGTTTAGCATGTTTAGCAGCCCGTAATGTTCAGCACGATAATGTTCCTGTTCGAGACAATATGCACCCGCCCGGCCCTCCAAGCCGACGAGTGGGGCAGGTCACGCCCAATAGATCTATCCACATTTCCCCCGTTGTGCAAACCCGCACATTCATGGTTTCCCCCGGGACTTTCCAAAAGATCGTATAGCAATATAAAGTTAAAACCATAGTATGACATATGTTACCAAAACTGTTTAGCGCATGTTTTCTCCCCCAAACGTTAAAGCATATAAAAGTGGGGCCGTGAACTCACCTTAGATTGCGTTCTTCAATTATAAGTAAAGATGTTTAGCCCTTGATAATCCCTCTACCGGAGATCTATCAAAATGTTCACATAAGTGTTCCGACTAATAACCATAAGGTTATCTAGTCCCCGATTGTCCAGATCATAACCAAGTATGTTTTAAAACGTGTTTAAATGTTTAACCGACACACTAGACCGACCTGACATCCCGTTGGTGACCCATTACCCTAACTAATCAAGTACACATAGATTACACGCAAGGTTCAAGCATAAAATACTTAGTTTGTATCAAAAATCCCATTTTTGTTAACGTAGGGTCGAATGTAGTCCTGGGAGGTCGAAGGTGGCCTTAACTGGTCGAATGTGGCTTTGAACCTCCACCTTCGCCCCTTTTCTTCCCACCTTCGCCCCTTTTAGTTCATTCGCCCCTTTTAGTTTCCAGGTTCGCCCCCTGGAACCCACCTTCGACCGTTCGACTGGTCGAAGGTATTCCAGGTTCGCCCCTGATGTCAGATTTTTCCAAAAACGCGTCGAAAAACATCCGAAAACATCACAAAACATCACGAGTTACAGCAGTCAAGCATCATTAATACATTCCTACGAAACCCTACCAATTTTACCCCAAAATCTATCCGTTTTACAAGTTTCCTAAAATAGTAAATTATGGAGATGTCACATCACCATGCATGAAAATATTACCCAATTAGGAAACTTTCTGAAATCGATCAATAATCCGTCCATCATACTCGAATCATCATGAACAAGAAACCCTTATCATAACCTTATCATAATCATCCAAAAACAAACCCTAAATCTAACTAAAAACCCCTTTAATTGCCAAAACACCATCAACAATCAAAGGTAACATGTTTCAATCATAACCCATCATTAATAACAGCCCTAGGTTGTTGTCATATCATCTATACCACAAGTAATCATCAAACAATGCATAATATCATACTAACACATGTTTATTTGCATAAAAACTCATTGTTTATGAATAGGTTTTGGTTAGGAAAGGTTTTTATTCATAAAATAGGTTGATATCAGATCTGGACCCTTGGGGTTTAGATTAAAACAAGTCAAAATTGTTTAAAAAGGATTTGTAATGAAGAACACACCTTAGATCTTCACTTGTAATGATTTAGAGAGTTAGGTTATGAAAAACAAGCTCAAAAACTCCTTCCCCAATGATAATAGCTGATAGAGAGTGTTTGGAGGCGTTTAGGGTTTGTGAAATGGTGAAAAATGGCTAAGGATGGTATTTATACCCAGTCCAGGTTCGCCCATTTTATGTGGTCGAATGTGGAACTTTTCCACATTCGCCCATTTGTAATGGTCGAATGTGGAATCTTTCCACATTCGCCAACTTTGTTTCCACGTTCGCCCATTTCCCAAGTCCCATTTCCACATTCGCCCATTATTTCCACATTCAGGTCATCAGCACTTTTTAACACATGTTAACAGCACTTTTAACATATGTTAACCTTTTTCCAGTTTGTCGTGTTTAACGCATTCTAACACATCTTAACACATAAGCATGCATCCATAGTCTATACTTAGCATGTTTAGGCACGTATAATCATTTGTACATCATTTAAGCAAGTATAAGCATACCATTCACCACACGACCCATAATCTACACATATACTTAATTAGTTCATGTAATGTCACCAACGACGGAACCCGGTACTAATGTATTCCCAAAACGACTCCCAATGATCCTCCAGATCATTGACCCTGGACAATCCTAATTTGACCCGACTCAACTGACCCAGTTAAGTTTGTTTATAAACGTTTCTCGCTAAGGTAGACTTAGATGTTACTATTATGTTTAAGCCGAACATGCCGGGTGTCACATCATCCCCACGTTGAAAGAATTTTCGTCCCGAAAATTGCACGAAGCCCAAAAGTGAAAAAGACGAAAAGGAAGAAAACGAAAAGAAAGGTTACCGGTTGTCACATCATCCCCACGTTGAAAGGGAATCTCGCCCCGAGATTCACTCTGCTTCAGCAGTAACATGCCTGGACTCGAACGCGCGCTTCGGAAAGAGATGAGGGTACTTAGCCTTCATCTGGTCCTCTCGTTCCCACGTGAACTCCGGTCCACGATCCGAGTTCCAACGAACTTTAACGATGCGGATTTTACTCCGCCGAAGGCTACGAATCTTGTAATCCAGAATCTCCACGGGTTCCTCCACAATGCGAAGACGATCATCAACCTTGATCTCTTCCAGTGGTACAACAAGAGATTTGTCAGCCAAACACTTCCTTAAGTTAGACACATGGAAGACGTTATGAACATTACAGAGCTCCGTCGGTAAATCAAGTCTGTACGCCACCGGCCCAATCCGTTCCAGGATTGCGAACGGTCCGACGTAACGAGGGTTAAGCTTGCCACGCTTTCCAAAGCGTATGACACCCTTCCATGGTGAAACTTTCAGAAGCACCTTGTCCCCAACCTGGAACTCTAGCGGTTTGCGACGGCGATCGGCATAGCTCTTCTGACGATCCCGCGCAGCTGCCAAACGGTTACGGATCTGTACGATTTTCTCCGAAGTTTCGTACACCAGTTCCGGGCCAGTGAGCTGACTCTCGCCCACCTCAGCCCAACACAAGGGAGATCGGCATTTCCGTCCATACAGAGCTTCGAACGGAGCTGCCCCGATACTGGAGTGGTAGCTGTTGTTGTAGGAGAACTCCACCAACGGCAGGTGAGTCTCCCAACCCTTGCCAAAATCGATGACACATGCCCGCAGCATGTCCTCCAGTGTTTGTATCGTCCGCTCACTCTGGCCGTCAGTTTGCGGATGATAAGTCGTACTCATATCCAGCTGAGTACCCAAGGCCTTATGAAGAGCCTTCCAGAAACGCGAAGCAAAGCGGGAATCACGATCAGAAATGATAGAAACAGGCACCCCGTGCCGAGAGACCACCTCCTTAAGGTAGAGTCGAGCCAACCGCTCGAGTCCGTCCGTTTCCTTAATAGGTATGAAGTGTGCCGATTTCGTCAACCGGTCGACGATCACCCAAATCATGTCGCAACCACTTGGTGATCTCGGTAGTTTGGTGACGAAATCCATCGTGATCCGCTCCCACTTCCATTCTGGAATCTCAGGTTGCTGTAGGAGACCAGACGGCTTCTGATACTCCACCTTGACCTTAGCACAGGTCAAGCATTTGCTCACATAGGAGGCTATATCAGCCTTCATGTTCGGCCACCAATAAAGTATCTTCAGATCCTGATACATCTTATCGGAGCCTGGATGAATAGAATACCGGGATTTGTGAGCCTCGTCCAAGACAAGCTCCCGTAATCCCCCGAGTAAAGGAACCCAAACACGCCCAGCGAAGTAGTGTAGGCCATCAGACCTAAGCTCAAGGTGTTTGTCCGCACTGTGCATCGTTTCGGCCTTAAGGTTTTCCTCCTTCAAGGCATCCACCTGAGCCGAACGGATCCGGTCAGGCAAGGAGGAATGTATGGTAAGCTGCAAGGCTCGGACACGCCAAGGCTTCGCCGACTCCTTCCTGCTCAAGGCATCCGCCACAACGTTTGCCTTGCCAGGATGGTACTTAATCGCACAGTCGTAGTCGTTCAAGAGTTCAACCCAACGACGCTGCCGCATGTTTAACACCTTCTGGTCGAAAATATGCTGGAGACTCTTGTGATCGGTGTAAACTTCACACTTGGTACCGTACAAGTAATGTCTCCAGATTTTCAACGCAAAAACTACTGCACCCAGCTCCAAGTCGTGAGTAGTGTAGTTCTTCTCGTGAACCTTGAGTTGACGAGAAGCATAAGCGATAACCTTCCCGCGTTGCATCAACACGCAACCGAGACCCCGAATCGAAGCATCACAGTACACCACGAAATCATCCGTACCCTCGGGTAAGGATAAGATAGGAGCAGAACAAAGTTTAAGCTTCAGCATCTGAAATGCTGATTCCTGTGGTTCGCCCCAGTCGAACTTTCGGTCCTTCTGGGTGAGAGCAGTGAGGGGTTGAGCGATCTTCGAAAATCCCTCGATAAAACGCCGATAGTAACCTGCAAGACCCAGGAATTGCCGCACCTCAGATGGCGTCTTTGGTGCTTCCCAGTCTTTAATAGCTTCGATCTTAGCCGGATCGACATGAATTCCCAGTTCATTCACCACATGCCCTAGGAATTGAACTTCGCGTAACCAAAAATCACACTTTGAGAACTTAGCATACAACTGCTCCCGTCTCAAAAGTTCCAAGACCAACCGCAGATGTTCCTCATGATCCGCCTTGTTCTTGGAATAAATCAGAATGTCATCAATGAACACGATGACGAACTTATCAAGGTACGGCTTACAAACACGGTTCATCAAATCCATGAACACTGCCGGTGCGTTAGTGAGACCGAAAGGCATGACTAAGAACTCAAAATGGCCATAACGAGTGCGAAAAGCAGTCTTCTGGATGTCAGCTTCCCTGACGCGCAACTGGTGATAACCGGACCGCAAATCAATCTTCGAGTAGTAGCTGGAGCCCTGAAGCTGGTCAAAGAGATCATCAATGCGAGGAAGAGGATAACGATTCTTGATGGTCACTTTGTTCAGCTCACGGTAATCGATACACATACGAAGGCTCCCATCCTTCTTCTTCACGAACAAAATAGGAGCTCCCCACGGGGACGAGCTCGGTCGAATGAAACCCTTTTCCAAGAGTTCCTGTAACTGGCTGGATAACTCTTGCATCTCAGGAGGTGCAAGACGATACGGAGCTCGGGCAATAGGAGCTGCGCCCGGAGCAAGATCAATACCAAACTCAACCTGACGATGGGGAGGAAGACCAGGCAAATCATCAGGAAACACATCAGAAAAGTCACGAACCACCGGAATATCCTCGATCTTCTTCTCATCGTCAGTAGAAACGTTAACAAGTGCCAGAATGGCCGAACAACCCTTTCGATGATACTTACGGGCTTTCATGCTGGAAATGATACTCAGCGGAGCACCGCTTTTCTCGCCGTGAACCGAAAGAATCTCTCCATCGGGGAGAGGGATCCGAATAACCTTGTCAAAGCAAACAATCTCTGCACGATACAACGATAACCAATCCATGCCCACAACGACATCGAAACTTCCCAGAGGTACAGGCATAAGGTCAATGGGGAATGACAGACCCGACAGTTCCAAGTGACACTCCCTAAGGATATGAGTCGCCTCGATGTTCTTACCATTAGCCAATTCTATCAAGTACTTAGCCTCTAAAGGTGTGGGTACTATATCTAGCAACTGACTAACATCCACAGATACGAAGCTCTTATCGGCACCAGAATCAAATAAAACAGAAACATAGCGATTGTTGAGAAGGAACGTACCGGTAACTGTGTCTGGATCCTGCCTAGCCTCTGCAGACCCAATGACGAAAGCATGCGCAGTCCTGCCTCCACCGCCATTCCCGTTACCGTTACCGTTTCCGCCCCTCCCATTATCGCCCTGCTTCAGCTTGGGACAATCACGCTTGAAGTGTCCCGTGTCACCACAGTTGTAACACCCCTGCCTCCCCTGAGTCCCCTGAGCAGCAGGAGCAGGAGTAGCCGCAGGAGTCTGGGTTGGGGTGAGCGTCACCTTGCAATCCTTAGCATGGTGCCCCAACTGATGGCACCGATGACAACGAGCCCGATCACAATTCCCAGAATGGTGAAAGCCACACTTGTTACACTTGGGATGCTTCCCAATGTATCCACCTGTCTTCTGCGAAGAAGACGACCCAGATCCCTCAGTCTTCTTGGCCGGTTGAGACGGCGCCGGCACTGCACTCTTACCCACGTTCTCCCATTTCCTCTTGTTGCCATCAGACCCCTTCGCAGTTGAACCCTTAGGAGGTAAAGCGCCCTCCAAAATCTTCATGTTGGTCATCTTGTGTGCAGAACGGACGACCTCAGCCAGTGTAGGAAGGTTCCCAGCAGCTACTAACCCAGCAATCTCCGGCACCAATCCAGAGATGTAGTGCTCGATCCTACGGTACTCAGGTGTGTGCATGTCAGGACACAACACCGCCAGTTCATTGCGTCGCACAGTATACTCTTCAATCTCGGACCCCACCATCTTGCAGTTCCAGACTTCATGTTCCAACTTCTGCACTTCCTCCCTGGGACAGTACTCACTCTTCAATAACCGAACAAAATCCACCCAAAGCATAGCATGAGCTTCCCCCAAGCCCATGTTCTGCGTAGTAGCATTCCACCATGACAAAACAGGACCCTCAAATGTCGCAGTGGCATACTTGACCCGGTCCTCAACAGGACAGTTACACATCAAGAAAACAGATTCAACCTTCTCCAACCATCGGAGCAGTCCCACTGCCCCTTCAGTCCCTGCGAAGTTATGGGGCTGGCAGTCCCTAAACTTCTTGTAGGAACACTGGGATGGAGGCGGGTTGACAGCAGCACCTGAAACACGACACAAAGATAAACCACAAAGGAAACATGACACCCAAGAACGAAACAAGGCAGGTAAGAACCAACTTACCACCCATAGCATTGTGCCCAGCCTGGAAAGCAGCCAAGGCTATGTTCACTTGCTGTTGAAGCAAGTTGTTCAGCTCTGCTTGGGTCATGTTAATGTTACCACGACCACCGCCACGGCCACCGCCGCCACGACCACCACCACGACGTCCACCACCGCGTGCGCCCGACATGATCTGACAAATCAGAAATCGAGAGATTCAGATTCACTGCTAGTGTCATCCACTAGTAGCTAGAAAAGTTACGTCTAGACCCAATCCAGGACTATACATCCAAGTTCAGAGTCCACTTGGATTCTCATGCATTTCAGTTTATGATTTCGTGTGCACCCGAAATGATAAACTGCTCTACATGGTCCTCCAGGCTTTCCCGCAGCTTGAACTCAAGTCGCTGAATATCGGCATCTAGCATCATGCTATCACAAGCATAAGTGCACAAGATAATGTGTAAGCAAGTGCGTCTATTGGGGTATGAAAGGGAGATGTCCGAATCCTGGACAGACCCCGAGAGTACGTAAGACTACCCCAACGTACGACACTGCCGTGCAATAACCCACGAGTCAACTCCTTCTCCTTCAAACCCCGAAGAAGAACATAAGAGTGTATAAAGCCAAGAGTAAGATCGGATGATGTAACAGAGAAGTGTGATGATAATGTAACGACACCCCGACAAAGTTAGTACATGTTCCAAACCGACACAAGTATGTGACCATTGTGGCGACACAAGCTTGCCGCCACAGCCGAATGATCTTTAGCTTCATAGCAACATCATTTTGATTCACATCAATTTGGTTAACCATGGTAAACTCTTGTGCTTGTGTAGCGACCATTGTTCTCTTCGTGTAATCAAAAAAGTTAAGACTAAAATTAGGAATGAAATAAAAGTTAAAATATTATAACAAAAATAATCAACAAATAACAAAATCATATAAAATTTTCTAAGGTTTATCCTACATTTTGCGAATTGTTGCACCTTATGTTAATGGTGTGTATAGCAAGCTTGAGTAATGAGATACCATGCAATTAAATAGATAACTATAAAAATAGAAAGCATGATATCAGACTTAAATTTATGGTATCTGGTCAACAATTTTGGCAATGAATAGCTAAATCTTATCTAAATGATTAAAAATAGAGATATAATCTACCTATATTATAGTATAACTTTTTTCCCAATGAATAGCTAAATCTATGCTAAATGGTCAACAATTTTCAAAATGTATAGATAAATTTAAGGAAGCGAAATTTTTTTTTCCAGTATTTGCATAGCTAAATGGTCAACAATTATATCTTGTAATTATAGCTTAATTTATAGAACATAACACACATTTCGCAATGTATAGCTAAATTTCGGAATGGTCAACAATTATATCTTAGAATTATAGCTAAATTTAAGGATACAAGTATCATCGTTCGTCTTTGGATACATCTAGCATTTTGTATTAGTAGCACAATAAAGACATAATTATGTAAATATATATATGTTTCTTTTTCTAATTATTATATAATGATAAGTTTATATCATTCTTTTTCGTATTTAAAGTTTGTTATGTAGTAACTATCATTTATCACATATCTATGGTCAACACTTATCACAATGAATCGGTAAATCTTAGGAAAAGCAACACACATTTCGTTATTTTTTTTTTTTTTTGCCAAACAAAGCAGTTAAGATGGTAATTGTGCTTATTGAGTTATGTTCTATGGGTATATATCTCATTGTGAGATTTCAATAGCAATCGTCCTTGCAAAATACTTATAACAATCATCATAATGTTATAAATTTGGTAAAGAAAATAATAAATGTCATTATTGTGGTCAACATAGTCATTAATATAAATATTTACTTTGTATAACAATCAATGACGTTATTTAATTTCAATTTTTTTCTGTATTAAAATAAAATTATTTGGTAAATTGACATTAAATTTTTAATTTTGTAGGAACAATCAATATGTTGACTTTCAAGTTTTAATTTAGTAGGAAAATAAACATTTTTTACTGAACATTATGTATTCAATCAAAATAACATTAAATAACAATTATGATGATGCTAATCTAAATTCGATAAATTGTTAAAAGAATAAATGTCATTAAGTCCGGTCAACATATAAATTAATCTAAATAAATAGCAATGATTAATATTCAAATTCAAAATTAAATAAAATTAACATCAGTCAGCACTTATTATTGTTGATAAATAACATTAATTTTGAATTAATGACAATAAATTTGGTCAAAAAAAATTTAATGACATTAATCAAAATTTCACAAAACATCGAAGTATTTCAATAACATTAAACATAAATTCGAAATACAAACATTAGAACATAATTTATAGAACATAACACACATTTCGCAATGTATAACTAAATTTCGGAATGGTCAACAATTATATCTCGGAATTATAGCTAAATTTAAGGATACAAGTATCATCGTTCGTCTCTGGATACATGTAGCATTTTGTATTATTAGCACAATAAAGACATAATTATGTAAATATATATATGTTTCTTTTTCTAATTATTATATAATGATATGTTTATATCATTCTGTCACACCCTCAAATTCCACTTGCGGGGTTTTACCGCGAGGCGCATGACAAACCAGGATTCAAGTCAACGGTCACAATAAACAACACTATATGCATAACACAATACTCAAAAGATATAGTTATAAAAACATAAACTGTAGCGGAAGCTTTAAATGTTTACAACCCAAAAGACACAGTTCAAAAGTTTAATGAAGACCATGCTCTAAACCCTAGACGCCCGTGCCGACTCGTGCGCCTAGATCCAGTTGTTGCTACCTTAGCGACCTGAGAAAAACATGCCAAAAGACGTCAACATATAATGCTGGTGAGTTCACAGGTTTGTTCAAAAATGTTATCCAAATGTTACCATGTCCATACTATATCAATGCTACCAAGTACGCTAGCTAGGCGTATGTATTATTACTACTACGATTGGAAACCATTACTGGACACGTTTAGCAATGTTTAGCATGTTTAGCAGCCCGTAATGTTCAGCACGATAATGTTCCTGTTCGAGACAATATGCACCCGCCCGGCCCTCCAAGCCGACGAGTGGGCAGGTCACGCCCAATAGATCTATCCACATTTCCCCCGTTGTGCAAACCCGCACATTCATGGTTTCCCCCAGGACTTTCCAAAAGATCGTATAGCAATATAAAGTTAAAACCATAGTATGACATATGTTACCAAAACTGTTTAGCGCATGTTTTCTCCCCTAAACGTTAAAGCATATAAAAGTGGGGCCGTGAACTCACCTTAGATTGCGTTCTTCAATTATAAGTAAAGATGTTTAGCCCTTGATAATCCCTCTACCGGAGATGTATCAAAATGTTCACATAGGTGTTCCCACTAATAACCATAAGGTTATCTAGTCCCCGATTGTCCAGATCATAACCAAGTATGTTTTAAAACGTGTTTAAATGTTTAACCGACACACTAGACCGACCCGACATCCCGTTGGTGACCCATTACCCTAACTAATCAAGTACACATAGATTACACGCAAGGTTCAAGCATAAAATACTTAGTTTGTATCAAAAATCCCATTTTTGTTAACGTAGGGTCGAATGTAGTCCTGGGAGGTCGAAGGTGGCCTTAACTGGTCGAATGTGGCTTTGAACCTCCACCTTCGCCCCTTTTCTTCCCACCTTCGCCCCTTTTAGTTCATTCGCCCCTTTTAGTTTCCAGGTTCGCCCCCTGGAACCCACCTTCGACCGTTCGACTGGTCGAAGGTATTCCAGGTTCGCCCCTGATGTCAGATTTTTCCAAAAATGCGTCGAAAAACATCCGAAAACATCACAAAACATCACGAGTTACAGCAGTCAAGCATCATTAATACATTCCTACGAAACCCTACCAATTTTACCCCAAAATCTATCCGTTTTACAAGTTTCCTAAAATAGTAAATTATGGAGATGTCACATCACCATGCATGAAAATATTACCCAATTAGGAAACTTTCTGAAATCGATCAATAATCCGTCCATCATACTCGAATCATCATGAACAAGAAACCCTTATCATAACCTTATCATAATCATCCAAAAACAAACCCTAAATCTAACTAAAAACCCCTTTAATTGCCAAAACACCATCAACAATCAAAGGTAACATGTTTCAATCATAACCCATCATTAATAACAGCCCTAGGTTGTTGTCATATCATCTATACCACAAGTAATCATCAAACAATGCATAATATCATACTAACACATGTTTATTTGCATAAAAACTCATTGTTTATGAATAGGTTTTGGTTAGGAAAGGTTTTTATTCATAAAATAGGTTGATATCAGATCTGGACCCTTGGGGTTTAGATTAAAACAAGTCAAAATTGTTTAAAAAGGATTTGTAACGAAGAACACACCTTAGATCTTCACTTGTAATGATTTAGAGAGTTAGGTTATGAAAAACAAGCTCAAAAACTCCTTCCCCAATGATAATAGCTGATAGAGAGTGTTTGGAGGCGTTTAGGGTTTGTGAAATGGTGAAAAATGGCTAAGGATGGTATTTATACCCAGTCCAGGTTCGCCCATTTTATGTGGTCGAATGTGGAACTTTTCCACATTCGCCCATTTGTAATGGTCGAATGTGGAATCTTTCCACATTCGCCAACTTTGTTTCCACGTTCGCCCATTTCCCAAGTCCCATTTCCACATTCGCCCATTATTTCCACATTCAGGTCATCAGCACTTTTTAACACATGTTAACAGCACTTTTAACATATGTTAACCTTTTTCCAGTTTGTCGTGTTTAACGCATTCTAACACATCTTAACACATAAGCATGCATCCATAGTCTATACTTAGCATGTTTAGGCACGTATAATCATTTGTACATCATTTAAGCAAGTATAAGCATACCATTCACCACACGACCCATAATCTACACATATACTTAATTAGTTCATGTAATGTCACCAACGACGGAACCCGGTACTAATGTATTCCCAAAACGACTCCCAATGATCCTCCAGATCATTGACCCTGGACAATCCTAATTTGACCCGACTCAACTGACCCAGTTAAGTTTGTTTATAAACGTTTCTCGCTAAGGTAGACTTAGATGTTACTATTATGTTTAAGCCGAACATGCCGGGTGTCACACATTCTTTTTCGTATTTAAACTTTGTTATGTAGTAACTATCATTTATCACATATCTATGGTCAACATTTATCACAATGAATAGTTAAATCTCAGGAAAAGCAACACACATTTCGTTATTTTTAATTTTTTTGCCAAACAAAGCCGTTAAGATGGTAATTGTGATTATTGAGATATGTTCTATGGGTATATATTTCATTGTGAGATTTCAACAGCAATCGTCCTTGCAAAATTCTTATAACAATTATCATAATATTAATATAAATTCGGTAAAGAAAATAATAAATGTCATTATTGCAGTCTACATAGTCATTAATATAAATATTTACTTTGTATAATAATCAATGACGTTATTTAATGTCAATTTTTTCTGTATTTAAAAAAATTATTTGGTAAATTGACATTAAATTTTTAATTTTGTAGGAACAATCAATATGTTGACTTTCAAGTTTTAATTAGTAGGAAAATAAACATTTTTGACTGAACATTATGTATTCAGTCAAAATAACATTAAATATCAATTATGATGATGCTAATCTAATTTCGGTAAATTGTTAAAAGAATAAATGTCATTAAGTCTGGTCAACACATAAATTAATCTAAATAAATAACAATGATTAATATTCAAATTCTAAATTAAATAAAATTAACACCAGTAAGCACTTATTATTGTAAATAAATAACATTAATTTTGAATTAATGACAATAAATTTGGTCAAAAAAATTTTAATGACATTAATCAAAATTTCAAAAAACATTGAAGTATTTCAATAACATTAAACATAAATTCGAAATACAAAAATTAAAACATAATTTATAGAACATAACACACATTTCGCAATGTATAACTAAATTTCGGAATGGTCAACAATTATATCTTGGAATTATAGCTAAATTTAAGGATACAAGTATCATCATTCGTCTCTGGATACATGTAGCATTTTGTATTAGTAGCACAATAAAGACATAATTATGTAAATATATATATATATATATATATGTCTCTTTTTCTAATTATTATATAATGATAAGTTTATATCATTCTTTTTCGTATTTAAAGTTTGTTATGTAGTAACTATCATTTATCACATATCTATGGTCAACATTTATCACAATGAATAGTTAAATCTCAGGAAAAGCAACACACATTTCGTTATTTTCAATTTTTTTGCCAAACAAAGCCGTTAAGATGGTAATTGTGATTATTGAGTTATGTTCTATGGGTATATATTTCATTGTGAGATTTCAACAGCAATCGTCCTTGCAAAATTCTTATAACAATCATTATAATGTTAATATAAATTCGGTAAAGAAAATAATAAACGTCATTATTGCGGTCTACATAGTCATTAATATAAATATTTACTTTGTATAATAATCAATGACGTTATTTAATGTCAATTTTTTCTGTATTTAAATAAAATTATTTGGTAAATTGACTTTAAATTTTTAATTTTGTAGGAACAATCAATATGTTGACTTTCAAGTTTTAATTTAGTAGGAAAATAAACATTTTTGAGTGAACATTATGTATTCAGTCAAAATAACATTAAATAACAATTATGATGATGCTAATCTAAATTCGGTAAATTGTTAAAAGAATAAATGTCATTAAGTCCGGTCAACATATAAATTAATCTAAATAAATAACAATGATTAATATTCAAATTTAGATTAAATAAAATTAACACCAGTAAGCACTTATTATTGTAAATAAATAACATTAATTCTGAATTAATGACAATAAATTTGGTCAAAAAAAATTTAATGACATTAATCAAAATTTCTAAAAACAATCGAAGTATTTCAATAATATTAAACATAAATTCGGAATACAAAAATTAAAATAACTTAAATTAAAAACATTGACGAAGTCTATATCAAACTTGAAAATCAATGATTTCTTGTTGTGCAATCTTAGTAACAAAGAGCCTGCGCTGATTTGAACACCACTTAAATACACAATATTCGCTAATGGCAATACCTTCGGATTCAAGCAGATCAGGCCATCCAATCACCGAAGGGTCATGTAGTATCTTGAAGAACTTAGAACCATTATGATAAGAAATAATAGCCTTTGCGTGTTCAGATCAAATCCTGTGGTACAATAGATAGAGAAACATATATTATTAAAAAAATCTAGAAGACAAAAACAAAGTTACCATAATCGATGATATCTACATATAAGAATGAATCACGGATTGAATAAGAATGAAGACAAAAACAATTATACTACAATCGATGATATCTGCATACACCATGAATCGAAATCAAAAATGTTTTCAAAAATTAATATACCAGGAATCGATAATATCTACCTATAAGAATGAATAACGAAATCTTTAAGAATGAATATACCAAGAATCTATCTATATAAAAAATCTGAAGATTGTTTGATTGTTTGAACATAAAACAATGAATCGAAATCAGAAATGTTTTCAAAAATTAATATACCAGATATCGATAATATCTACCTATAAGAATGAATAACGAAATTTTTAAGAATGAATATACTAAGAATCTATCTATATAAAAAAAAACTGAAGATTGTTTGATTGTTTGAAGTTTATGAACATAAACCGAAGATTGTTTGATTCGGACCCATTGTAAGTATAACGACATATACATAGTTTTGAAAACAAAATAAAGAACATTGGTTGTTTCTTTCTGATCCTTATGATCAGAATATTCAGGAGTAGAATCTTTGAAACCAAGATGAAAATCAAAAGAAAAATTGAAGATTGAGAAAAAAAATGATGCAATATTACCTTGAAATTGATGGAAGAATGTAGAATGAAAGTTGAAGACTTCAAAAGGAAAAATGAAGATTGATGTAGAATGAAGGAAAAAAAGGCTTTTATAGGTAAGCAGATGGAGCTCCCTATACAAATCTGGATCCTAGAGGCCCTCTCTAAGGTCTCCATTCGACCCGATATGTATTCATTTATTATATAGATAGATGTTTCCCTCTTCTCTCTCTTTATTTTTTTTTTCAAATTCAGATTCAAAGTATCAACCCTCTCTCTCTCTCTACCTTCCTCTCTCTCTAGGATGATGAACCTCCTCCCACCATGTACACCACCATCGACCACCCTAACTACCACCATCTACCACCACCACCATCGCCTACCCAATAAACATAACCACCATCATTATCGTCCGAAAACGGAGCAAATCCAAAACAGAGCAGATTCAAATTGAAAAAGGGGTAAGATAATTTTTTCAAAGTTTTTTTTTCTTCCTTTGTTGTTTTTCATACAGGAAGATAATTTTCTCGAAGGTTTTTTTTCCTTTAATTCGTTGTTTTCCATAGTATGGGAAATGTTTGATGTTTCTTTAAAATCATTCTCTGAAAGTGTTTTTTTAAATATGATTTGTTTAGGTAGACATTTTACAAAATTAAAGTTGAAGCTATGTAAACATGATGCACAACGAACACATAGACACCGACTCCGACAATGAATGGTTCTCCAACAACATAGATGCAATCAACCTAGCTTGCAAGTAATATGACACCAAATGAATATGTTGATTGTTATATCTTTGGGAAATAAATTATGACTAGAAATCTAAAAACTTTTACTTTACTATCGTTACTAAAATAACTTTATTGTTCGATTTGTAAACTTCTTAACAATCTCTATTGCACTATTTTGTTGTTTTATAAAAAAAACTTCCAACAATTATGTTAAAAGAAGCCAAACAACCCCAAAACGCCCACTTCTATCTTGTTATACATACGCACACATTAACGTGATTCTTCCTGATTTTCATATGAACAACCACCTTCTCACTCTTATTCAATCGTCGGACTATATCAAAATCCAAAAAAAAAGAACTGTCTACGCAATAAACTTCAATATATGTATTTCTCAAACAAGGCGAACACCCTCAGCAACGCGCGGGCACTCTCACTAGTCTAATTAAAGTACTTAAAGTTAGTTACAAAATTAAACTAAGGTTTTAATCAGTATTTTAAAACCTGGACAAGCCGGACAAATTGAAAACTGAGACCTAAGCTGATCCGGGTGTATTGGATCAGGTGTGGAACAAACCATGAGTTGGACTGGTGAACCGAAAACTGGCCAGTTGAACCGGATTTTAAAGGTGTTGAACTGGATTTTGGTGTATTCCCTCAAATTTTACCACTATTAATTTTACGACGCCATCTATTTCTTACATCTGGTCCGACCAGTCGGACCTATGGATCGACAAGGAGACCAGTTCGAAATCAGGCCCGGTTCTGAAAACATATTTGTTTCAATAATTATATACACAAATTGGAATGGCCTTTGTTAATTTGGTTTGGTTTTTGATCCACTCAAACCAACACTAAAGGGTTGTTTGGTAGCCTTTAAATGATCATTAAGAGGCTAACTTTTAATGGCTCATAACCTCTTAATGGTTAAGAGGTAGCATTTAGATAATTACCTTTAACCATTCAGACTTAGGGTTATCTCTTAACAATTAAGAGGCTATGAGTCATTAAGAGGTAGCCTCTTAATGACTAGGGTCGTGCAAAGGGTCGGAACCAACCCGACCTGACCCGGACCTACCAGAACCGTATAACCTTTTACTGTTGAAATTATGAACCATGAACCGAACCTTAAAAGGTTGTGTGGTTCCGGGTCCTAAAGGTTATGATGGGTTGGGTAAAGGGTCTGACCCTCTAGAACCTTTTAATGTAATAGGCCTTTACATAGTTATATATTCTTATTCTTTTACCATGCTCGTAAAAGAAATCCTCTATATGGTTCTAACAATAGGCTTGAGTTTCCTTTTTTAAGGCACTTTTCGTTTCTTGACTTATGTTTTCGTAACAATTTTGTCATTTTCATCACTCGAAACATTATGTGAATGTGTTATATATACATCACAAACGCACGCGCGCTCGCGCGCACACACACACACACACACACCAGAGCAACACACATAAATGTTTACTTCAAATTGGATATAATAAACATATTATATAATATATCGCATCTATACATATACATCAAGCTAAAAATATTTCACGAAAAATACATTGTTCTTCTTACAAATAATATTGTTTAATATTGTATTACATTAGGTGAAATGATTAAAATAACACGTAAAAAAGAAGAGTGAAAAGACTGAAAAAGAGTATTTTTTTTTGTGTTAACAATACATATCTATTGGATCATTTTTATAATTTTTAGTTTTTTATATGTAACGACCCTGGCTGTCGGAGCCGGGTCGTCGGGTCGGGTTATCGGAGCTACGCAGCGGAATTCAGGATAATAACAGTCTTTAGTCTTCCGGGATCCACGTCATCATATCTGTTGGGTTACCTGAACACATGCCAAAAATAGTTTCTGTCAACATAAAGTTGGTGAGGTCGTGTATTTTATAAAGCGAATGGCCAGTTCGTTTATTTGTATTTCTTAAATAACATTCTTTTATAAACATGCTTTACAGTTATAATTCTGATGGGGAAAATATATTCTATTATACCAATTCGATTATATGTCAACTCTAATATATTATTTCAATTATATTCTATTAGTTGCCATTCCTATCGATGGTACCACTCTGTTTGTGGTAAATACAATTATTCCTACCCTCTACTTGGGTAAGACTGGTTCTTGTCCTCTATTTGGACAAGAAAGGAAATGGCGATATACCGGTCAGTACTGTCCTTGTCGTTTCTATTATCCCCTTTTCTATTATATTTCTTTTAATAATTAAATAAATTCTATTATGTAAAGCATTATTATATTTCCTAATAAATGACATGTATTCCCCCGAAAACGCTTAATAAAACAGTAAAAGTGGGGAGTTCACGATACTCACTGGTTTGCGTATAATCTTTAGCTAATCTTCTTATTACAATTATATTTCATATATATATATATATATATATTGATACGTGTTACGTGTGGGACTTTTTAGATTGTAATACTTAGGATATATATCATATATACAATTTATACATATAGAATTCGGTATATATTAGATAGTCCTAAACCCGGGGTTTATTATTGACACGACACGGACATCCTAAATCTAGCTGGCCATTACAGCTTGGCACTCGTAGCTAATAAAGCTGGCCATTACAGCTTGGCACACGAACCTAAAGAACTCTAGACACGAACTTACCCGGATGATGGTTCGGCAGAACATATTATTATTAACCCGAGTCTAGTATATCGTTTTATATATCGAATCGTATATATATAAACATATATATTTTTATATATAATTATTATTCTCTTATTATTATTATCAAGTCCGTACGTTATTCGTATTATATATATATTCGTATAATTCTAATAATACTCCTCGTCTAGCTATTGGACCGGGTTCTATTCCGGGTGTTGACCGAGTCACTATGTTGACTCGGTATCGGATTCAAGCTCACCGAATCGGTTATTGGTACCTCGTAATCAAACATAATTATTATATCAATAACTAATCAATTGATTGTATAACCAAATAACCACCAATTTAGAACTTACAAATATGTGACCGGAGTATAACCGGAATCTGACCAGAAGATAGTATACTCGTCGGACGTACATCGGAGTTCGACCGAAGAACCGATCAATCTGTCACAACACATAAACATATACACGTCAACATATATGTATATGAGATAACCGAAAGAGTTTGAGATGATTTGTCGGAACAGATAGGAACCCGATTGAATTACTAAAGCTGATGACAGTCACCCGAACTCGGTGACTGTCCTATTATATAATCCGAGATCAGGAATTAGGAATAGAAGAACCAGGTTACGGGTTAGCTTCTTAACAGTCACCGGAGTCGGTGACTGTCCTTTCGTCGGACCATTATACGTATGACTCCAAGACAACCGAAAGGGGTTTGCGGGTAGTTTATCAAGATCAATTCAGAAATAGGAGCAAAGGTTCCCGATGGTTTTATCAGGTACAAGGACCCGCTGACAGTCACCATAGCCGGTGACTGTCCAGATTCGTTTAATCAGAAACACAGGAAGAAACATGGTGGTGGTTCGGTGGTTCGATTAGTGAGGATAAAGGGTTATCGGTATTTATAAAGGAAACAAAGGGGATGGTTTAGTTCGATGGTTATCGAGTTGAGGGTTCAGTTCAGTAGAGAAGGAGAGGAGGAACGATCAGGAAACCATAACAAAGCAGAGGAGGAGGGGTGGTGCCGGAGAACAAGGCGGCGCCGGCCAGCCATGGCTCTCCGGTCGTTGTTGCTTCTGTTGTGTTTGTCTTTGCACACAAGTGTGTGTGTGTGTGTGTATGCTCTCGTGAGATACAGACAAGGAAGGCAAGCAAGGTTTTTAAGAAAAGGTATAAAACTAGGGGTGTTTGGCAACGAGGATAATAACTGAAACTCGGGTGTTTGGTAACGGTTATATAACACCCCAACCGATGGCGGAAACATCGAGATGTCACGTATTAATGATTGTTTAGTAGCTCATGGTGAATAATAAATTTCATTAAATGATTTAAATAAATTACATACAATTGTTCTAAGAATTTGTACATCACAAGTTGAAAATACTAGCTACACATCTTCAAGCATTAACTCAAATCTTCATGTAAGTATAACCTGAAACATGTTAAGTTTGAAAATATTTTGGGTCAACAAAAGTTGGTGAGAATTACATAGGTTTTTGGAATATGATAGATAATAATAGTTTGTACAACAATCACAGTTGCATGATGATAGAGTATGAGTCCGACATGTAACAATGCGTCTTTGTACAACCAAACCTTGTGTCGACTGATAAATAACTCGCAAGTTAGTTAAATGTTGTTACTGTTATCGATCATCCCTGAATTTATGCGGGGGGATGGGTTTGTCAGACCTATAGCGCTATAATCTAAACAGGCGGCTTGATCATTGTTAATGATTGTACTGTGTCTTTTTGTTACAGTCAAATGATAGAATGATAGTGTAATTGAATCACAAGTAAGTATGAGTAAATGATAGTATAAAATGTTTAAACATGTTTCACCCCAAAAATGTAAAAGAGAAAAGGGGCTATGTAAACTCACATTCGCTAAGCTGAATTATCCTCTAAGCGTTGTGAATGTATGTGAGGCGAATCCCAAAGACTCAACAACGTAGCTAGTCCAATTTGAAGAAATAAGAAATCCGAAAAAAAAAGGAAGAATATCATGCTTCCAATTCGCCAATTACAAGAGCTTATAATCAAAGCTTCAATTGTTGAAGTAATAGACTATAGAAGAAAAGTATGAGGGAAAGTTTAATCGGATTGAAACAATCGATTTAGAGGTGGCAAGTGTAATGGTCACATGTGGGTTTTTATACTAGTTTTGGATTCAATTAGCCATTAAAATTGGTCAACACTATAAAGTAAGGTTTTATGATGAATTGACTATTTGACAAAGACTTTGACTATTTGACTAAGACTTTGACTCCAAGAATTATGTTGTCAAAACTTTGACTCTTGACTCAAGGCTTTATTTTGAAATGAATTTATATCTTCCTTGTTTGAGATTATAAATGTAATTGGAAAAATGATTAGCTTTAAATAAGAAATAAAAAAAATCATTAGTTTGAATTAGAAAATAAAAAAAAAGACCGTCTTATAAAATGACGATTTTATAAGTAGAATTAGGATAGGACATATGTCATGATTGAAGATTTTTTTTTAAGTACAATGATAAAAGGAACTTAGAAAAATAGAGTGCACAGATAAAGATAAGAATACTTAGAAATAAATTAGACTTTATATCATGGATCGGGAAATACTTTAATGCAAAATAAATGGGAAAATTCGTGAGGTTACAGTCTCCCCTACTTTTGCAAACTTCGTCCCGAAGTTATTAAAAACACAGGTTTGAGGTTGATTAGGTAGAAATTAAGGCAGCTGTGGTTTGGGTTAAGGCACGATATGAATTTATAGGTAATAGAATAGTTTGTTTCGAATAATTTGGATAAGAGGTTTGAGATGTGAGTTTTAAGGATTGGATTAGGTTCGTCTGAAGTAGCAAGAAGCATAAGAATCTAGCAAAATACTAAACTTATGTTTTAGGAATCTTATAAGAAATGCATGAATTGATTGGCTATATGAAAACCAAATGAACTACTAAAACCTTATTAGAATTTCACACTACCTTAACGTACCTGTAAATTCATGATTACGTTCTGGACCGCAATCACCAATTTACCTTACATTAGGGTTTTGTGTCCTTCTATGACTCTAAACACACATGTAAGTAATGCAAAATAACCTTGTGATTGAATCGTTTACAATGTATCCAAAAATAAGTCCAACTGTTGAGCAGGAAAAAGACCTCTACCAGTCAGTGAGTAAGAACCTCTACCGATTGTTGAGCAGGTGCGATAGCCTCTACCAGTCGTTGATTAGGTTGTAGGGCCTCTACCGACTGTTGAGCAGGCATGATGACCTCTACCAATCGTTGAGTAGGTTATTTGGTACTCTACTAACTGTTGATCAAGTACTTCATCCTCTATCAGTTGTTTGATTAAGTGTACCAATTATTACACACATGAATTGCAAATTGATAATATGTACATGTAAGCAATCAAGTATCAAGTATAGTATACGAGTTGTAATAGAGTTGCCCTAGACAAGGTTAATGACTCTAGGTGTGTCTATAGCAAATAGTTTATATTCCATGAATTCTAATTTCAAATGTTCAAATATGGTAGATAGTCGAATCCTCATGTATAACTAAGGATTAAGTTTGATGCAACACACAATCAAGTTTCAATAGTTTAGTTATCATGGGTAACTAGCTCATGTTTGAGAAGGTGAAGGATTTGAATTTAGTTCTTGAGAGGATGATGAAAAATCTTGAAACAGAATCAAGGTTGTGAGAGATAGTGAATGTGAAGATAGTTAATAAAGAGTTTATTTTATAGTAAGGAGATTATGTAGCAGTGTAAATTTTGGGGTTTGGATTAAAGATTATAATCAAGTGTATAAGAAAACATGATTGTGGTATATGTCAAATATTGTAAAAATTTGAACAAGTTGAAAATGAGTGAGTGTCGATGGAGAATCTAGAGACTAGATATTATTCCTATGGATTAAAAAAAAATTATTTTCAAAATTGGTTTTGTACATAAAGCAAAAGTTGTTAAATAGTACAAGCTAAGTGGGCTTTGATTAAAATATTCCCGTTAGTTGGAGATTTCAAAAATGATATTAGGTTTTGAAGATCAAGGTTCTATTAGTGATTTTAATAGTTTAACGCATTATATAGAAAATCGTTTGTTACGTCAATAAATAAACAATTGAATTTAAGTTCGAGGACATCTTTTGACAAAAATATGTACTTTGTAAAGTTACTAGGTAATGAAAATACAACAGGATTTAGAAATCTTTAGTTTGTGCTAAGGTATGAGGTTATAGTTTTTAAAAAATAAGTAACATGTGGAGAAATGAAATAATATGATTTGGGTAGGGTGTTGAATATTTAAAAAGTGGCTAAGATGGTAAGGTGAAGTGTGATTGTGAAATCCATAGATGGTTATGATATGAGATTGATTTAAGCTGTAAAATTTTGAGATTTTAGAGCTTAGTTTTAAGGGAAGTGAGTGTAATCATCTATTCATTAATTAAAACGAATAAATGAAAACGTTGACTTATCAAAGCTTCTAGATTCTAATAACATAGTGAAGACATGCTTTAGCCTATAAGTGAACACTCATCCCGAGAATTCCCATGTAGGCATCCGGGTCCCTCGTCTGATTGGGATATATGCGCAATGCCAGTCCTAGACAGAAAACTCAGAATATAAGCGTTCACCCTTCCAGATTGCACGTGTTCGTTATTAAGATTCTAGAACTTCGACGAGACCTCAAGGTGGTTCAGGCTAAAGTAGGGATTAAAGTAGGGATAAGAAGTAGGAGGGAGATAGAGAATAAGAAGTAAAAGGAGCAAATACTGGTTATAATCCTATGGTTATAGACTACATTATTTTTCTAATAACCTAATTCCCTATAACCAAGGCTCTGATACCAATCTGTAACACCCCAACCGATGGCGGAAACATCGGGATGTCACGTATTGATGATTGTTCAGTAGCTCATGGTGAATAATAAATTTCATTAAATGATTTAAATAAATTACATACAATTGTTCTAAGAATTTGTACATCACAAGTTGAAAATACTAGCTACACATCTTCAAGCATTAACTCAAATCTTCATGCAAGTATAACCTGAAACATGTTAAGTTTGAAAATATTTTGGGTCAACAAAAGTTGGTGAGAATTACATAGGTTTTTGGAATATGATAGATAATAATAGTTTGTACAACAATCACAGTTGTATGATGATAGAGTATGAGTCCGACATGTAACAATGCGTCTTTGTACAACCAAACCTTGTGTCGACTGATGACTAACTCGCAAGTTAGTTAAATGTTGTTACTATTATCGATCATCCCTGAATTTATGCGGGGGGATGGGTTTGTCAGACCTATAGCGCTATAATCTAAACAGGCGGCTTGATCATTGTTAATGATTGTACTGTGTCTTTTTGTTACAGTCAAATGATAGAATGATAGTGTAATTGAATCATAAGTAAGTATGAGTAAATGATAGTATAAAATGTTTAAACATGTTTCACCCCAAAAATGTAAAAGAGAAAAGGGGCTATGTAAACTCACATTCGCTAAGCTGAATTATCCTCTAAGCGTTGTGAATGTATGTGAGGCGAATCCTAAAGACTCAACAACGTAGCTAGTCCAATTTGAAGAAATAAGAAATCCAAAAAAAAAAGGAAGAATATCATGCTTCCAATTCGCCAATTACAAGAGCTTATAATCAAAGCTTCAATTGTAGAAGTAATAGACTATAGAAGAAAAGTATGAGGGAAAGTTTAATCGGATTGAAACAATCGATTTAGAGGTGGCAAGTGTAATGGTCATAGGTGGGTTTTTATACTAGTTTTGGATTCAATTAGCCATTAAAATTGGTCAACACTATAAAGTAAGGTTTTATGATGAATTGACTATTTGACAAAGACTTTGACTGTTTGACTAAGACTTTGACTCCAAGAATTATGTTGTCAAAACTTTGACTCTTGACTCAAGGCTTTATTTTGAAATGAATTTATATCTTCCTTGTTTGAGATTATAAATGTAATTGGAAAAATGATTAGCTTTAAATAAGAAATAAAAAAAATCATTAGTTTGAATTAGAAAATAAAAAAAAGACCGTCTTATAAAATGACGATTTTATAAATAGAATTAGGATAGGACATATGTCATGATTGAAGATTTTTTTTTTAAGTACAATGATAAAAGGAACTTAGAAAAATAGAGTGCACAGATAAAGATAATACTTAGCAATAAATTAGACTTTATATTATGGATCGGGAAATACTTTAATGCAAAATAAATGGGAAAATTCGTGAGGTTACAGGTTATTAGGCTGCACAAGGGTGTTTAGCTGTAATTCCAAATGCCGAATAGGGAGCGTCTGGCCACGATAATTTAAATTAAATAATTATAATTTAAATAATAGGATAGTCGGGTATGACCCGTCCCGTTAACGAGACCCGTAACACCTCGAGGTGTTACATTCTTCCCTCCTTAGGAAATTTCGTCCCCGAAATTTGAGTGATCTTGTTCTTTACACCCTTAATCTATAAGGATGTTACAATTAGAACCTGAACACTTATCAACGAGACATGATCAGTGTTCGTGGTTTGTGGGTAACTCGATTTTATATCAATCCAATACTATAACTTATTAGAAACGCCAATCTGTAAGACTACATCTTGATCATGCTTCTAATTACGTTTTAACCTTTCTTGCTATAGTCATATTAATTCAGATACATGGATTATCTGTATTTTATGGTATGACTATTAAAGGTTTTCCGTATAGATTGATATTTTTCTTTATACTATGAATATTCGTCTTATCTTATTCCTCATTAGAGTGAGAAACAGACTGAATATTATTCTTATATAAAGACAATTCGAACATAATTTGCGATTCTAATCGTTTTTCTTCTGAAAGATTTACAAACTTCCAGCAAACATTTCTAGAGTCACAGTTCGATACGATATTCTCATCGTTTAATATTCGGATTCAATTACAATGATGGATTCTATATGGTTCTTAGGAGATAGATACGGAAGTCCCTTCATTATCATGACTTGAATGGCATCCGAGCTACTACCTCTTATATTCGAACTTTAGAATTTACCATCATTGTAATTCTGATTTTTAGGGAGTAGAAATAATTTCGGGTAGCTATCGGATTATTTCTTACAAATTCTATCTCGTAAGTTCTATCTATATTGGCATAATATGATTGACCTCTTGGTTAATATCTATTCGTAGATATACTTAAGAGGTTTCTCAGATCATTAGACGTATCTTATCCGGAGTCTAAAGGTACCTAAAAAGACTAATTGAACTTGTTGAATTACATGGTTTCAACAATTCCTTTTTATTATCTTGATCTACTAAGATTTGTCATTGAGATTTTTCTTTAATCATCGATAATAATCTTACTGACTATTTCATTGATGATTGACTGCATTGTATCTCAATACATATTATTTGACTTTTCTTATTGTATTGTCGTGAATGAGGTCTTTCACAATTCTACAGTCAATATATGTAACTTTCTCTTTATAGTCTCGGAATCTACTGGTAACAGTCGTCGTTACGATTCTTTGACTTTAAAATTCTAAGAACAATGTATCATTCATTCTTTCTCAAAATCATGATTATCATTCAGGTTTAATGCATGAGTACTTATTGCGTTAAGTATTTCTGCAAATATTCCTTCTTGATATCACTTTGGGATTTGATACATTCTCGATAAAATATATATAATTTCTTCTTTATAACACTTCCTTTATAAAAATTCTAGTCGTTCTTCTTACGACTAATATTCTTATCTGATAATTTCTGGTGATAACTACATATCTTATAATTATATTTTCTTGCATATCGGATGCCTTTTGATTCCAATGCCTTTCTTTTATTTAGACATATCGGATGTCTTTCTAGATTATAATTCTTTTTATTCTGTTATTTATATTCTATTAATATCCAAGCGAATACTGATAATATCTATAGCACACACTATAAATTCCATCACTTCTTGAATTTCAACTTGGTAACACTTTACCGTTTTATCAATTCGATTGTACTATAACTCACACGAGTTTTATACAGAAGTAACTATGAAGATTCTTTCATAGCATCATATATCCTTACAAAGAATCCTGTGTCTTGGTGGCAAATGTCCGGATATACCTTCCATAAGGGTCCGGATATCTTTTGCCCCAGGTGTGACAACCGGCAAATTCCGTACAACGATTAACGTGATTCTAATCATGTTTTAGAAATAATTAACATGGTTTAAGGTTAATTATGATTAGTTGAGCTCATAGGAGTCCTACGATATCCTTTTGAAAGTTCGTTGAAGTCTTGATGCCTTTAAAGGAAGACTTTGATGCCTTTAAAGGAAGACTTCGCGTAATTAACGTAACGAACTGACATCAGCGAAAATTTGTCAAAGTGGACTAACATAAAGCTAATAAATGTAAATACGACAAGAATTTACTATCGATGCAATCGGATGTGAAATCGACGCGAAAAACGGTCTAAAACGCAGCGTTTTGGAGAACGCGGAGAGGAACTGACGTGGGATTCGAACGTCAAAACGTGTGGTTTTAACCGTTATCGAACTTTCGGAATAATTATTTATTATAAATAATTTCATTTATTTAGTTTCGAAAGTAAACAGGTCGTCTAAATGAAGGATAGCTCGACCGGATCGATTAACGCGATTTTAATGCGTGTTCCGTTTTCACGCGTCGAGTTACGAGAATAATAACTAAATTGCTCGGTTTAGTTGTGTTTTTAATTACGAACAAAACCGAATGATTTTTTATAACTTATTTTCGAGCCTAATAATAAACCTAAGCGAAAAACGTTTATACGGGTTCGATACGCGGTGCACAACCCACCTACCTAACCCTAAGTATATAAAGCATAAGGTGCTTCTTCTTCCCCATTTGCATCAGCCGCACCCCCTCTCTCTCTCTACTCTCTCTCTAAAATCCGTTCATCTCTCTCTCTCTACACTCTCCCTCTCTCCCGGTCTCTCCTCCCCCTCCTCTAGCATCGGCCGACCACCACCATCCTAGGTGGTGGCGGTACGGGAATGTTCAGGTCCAAAACGGCCAGAAACGAGCAGATTCAAGGCCGATTGGAACTCGTTTAGATGCAGATGGTCAGGGGCTTTGGCTGTGGTGGCTGTGCGGTGGTTCTGCGGCCCGAAACGCGCAGAAGACAGCAGCGCAGAGGGTGGTTTATGGTGGTCAGGTTATCAGCGGTGGTGTGGTGCTCGATGGTGTTGATTCGGGTCTGTTTTGGGGTTCAATCGGGTCAGGTTTCGTGTGGTTTGGTCGGGTAGCAGGTTGTGGGGGTTTTGGAGATGGTCCGATGGTTCTGTGGTGGTTCCGAGGTAGAAGACGACAGGCCGAATGGTGGTTGGAGGCGGAGATGGTGGTTGACGGGGTGGTCAGTTGGTGTTCGGGTTGAGTTTGGTGTGTTCGGGTCAGATCCGGGCGTTTCTGGTCAGATCCGGGCATTTCGAGTCAGATCCGTGTGATTCGGGTTCAACTCAGCCTTGGCCCAGGTTGGTTTTGGGTTAGATCTGGCCTGGTCGGTTTCGATTCACGCTTTCTATTCGCGGGTCAAGTTCGGATCCGGTCAACCTGGTCAACTGCTGGTCAACGGGTCAGACTCCGGATCCGGTCAAGACCCAGTTGGCTCAGTCAACTGATGGTTTGAGACGCGCACATGATTATCGGTATAATTAATCTCGTATTTATCTTGTGTAGTATTTATAAATTATAACTACGAGCAGTGTTAACTCGCGAACGAACCGTAAATATATATATATATATATATATAGATAACGACAAATATAAATCGTAGTTTGTCAATGAAGCGTGACTTGTGTGGTTGGACTAAATTGTTGGACCATACGTATATATTTATATAAATAGAATAATTTATATAATCGTCAAAACGTACAGTCTTGTAGATTGGAAAGGCGGATAGTTATAATGTCGTCTTGTGTTTCTAATTGATTTTGGGAAAAATTGTAGGCAACTTGTGTTGTCTGGTTTGTACAAAAACAGAGGAAACTCTGCCGAAATTTTTATAGAATCCGAAGAACGACAAGTGTGACATTATTGTGCGTTCTTATAAATAACTTTCCAAGTGTTTGACAAACGTAGTCATATACAAAATCACGACGTTTTTGACAAAGATTATTGTAACAATAATAGTCTATTCCGGGAAATATTTCAAACAAATATATAGTCTTTTGTTACCAAGCGTCAAGTATGACGAGTTTTTAAAGGTTACTTGGTAACTAAAATATGTTTGTTGTTCGGATTAAAAGAGGTATAAGCGTTCGGTTTTATTTGGGAAACCTTTTTATAAAAAGCAAAGTCTTGAGATTTGTAAGACACTCGGATTCGGGAAAAGAAATAACAAATGTTATTAAAAGGATTTTAATAACTATATTATATTTCAGCAAGGTATATTTTCCGAAAATAACTATACAAGACGATTACATTATCTGGTTTACGAGACAAGCTATGGCTCGGGATGAGTTATACGTTTCGTGATATTAGTCCAACATAGTTTGCACACGAATAGTAACAAGTGCACAACTTGGGTATTATGTCGTATGTAAACACATGAATTATGACAAGTCACGATCAGTTCGTTGAGTTAAAACACCTCAAGACTCGGGTTAGTATACACGAGTCAAGATAGTTGAGTAAACTATCTTTTAACCGGAAAATAAGCTAGGCTTATATATGATAGACTTTAAGGTGTCCTTTATTGGTAATTAGGGCACGAGGAAGTCGGTCAAGGCTTTGGGTTTTATTTGCTAGCTAAGCATGGAAATTAAGGTGAGTTTCACGGCCCCATTTTACTGTTTTAACTGGGGGAAAGATATGTTTGTCAAAAGTTATCACATGTTGAAATGTTTTCAAAGGTTAAAATGTGATAAGTGGCATGATGGGTACTTGAGTTTTTGTTCGCCACTCGGGGTTGGGTCCTCGCTACTGTAACCATTAATTCAGGTAAATGAAACTGAAGGAATATTTGGATAGTACTATTGGTGCCTGACGAGGCCCACCTCTGGTTGATAGCGTCAACCCGGTAAAGACAAGAGGCGCACATATTCTGAACTTAAGTCGTTGGGTTCCGAGAAACGACTTGGAGCGGGGCATATTTATTAGTCTTGGTTTGGTTATGGGACTCAGGGGATTACTTATCATCATAGTTTGTAGGAGCTAGCTACTCCATACAAAGGCCACAAATTGTGCTGGATCTGCACAGGATGTAAAAACGTTGTAATTACGAAACTAAAACCTGTGAACTCACCAATATTTTATATATTGACGTCTTTTTAAACATATCTTTCAGGTAACTAAGTGCTGAACAGGTATGCGGCTAGTACGGTGGAATTTGGGATGTCGGACACTGGTTGGGGGTTTCATCTATTGTTACCTTCGGGTTGGGACATAAACGGAAACACCCCACTTTAAAACTGAATGTTTGTGGTTTTAAGTAATGTTGAAACCAGGTACTCCCTCCCGACGTCTTAATATAATGATCTTTTCTAATTAAATATAGTTTGTGTTAATCTTGAATTTGATATGCTTTCGAGAGTCGCGCCACGTGTTTCCGCCATTGGCGTGGTGTGACAGAAGTGGTATCAGAGCCAAGGTTATAGCGAACTAGGATTTTGAAAAATCTAGACTATAACCGGTTTTGGCTCGAAAACGAAGTTTTCAAAAATGAAACACAACGAAATATTTTTAGAAAAGAAAGAACATTGTACATAGATTGTACAAGGGGAAATTCCGACCGACTAGCCATGTGTGTCAATATATAAAATGTTAGAAAATAAGGATATGAATGTTTAAATTGTGTAGAGATCCGATTTTCTAACTAGTGCTAGTTAATGCATATAAGTAGTACAGATAGCTTGCCTGTAAGGATATCGTCTCACACTTCACTTTAGTCCGCACTTTTGCATCGATTACCGATATCGACAAGCGGGAAGGACAAGCGGTGGTCTACGACGAACTCACCCGCTTACCTGCGGACGGGATGATCGGAAGGGCTAACCTTTATCGTGCTAGTGGACGTTGTCGTGTTGCTGATGTTGTGAAGGCGAAGCTAGTCTAGGCCTTTTATTGTGTGAAATCTCTGTTTTTGGATCAGGAAGCTCGGAACTAGCGGGCGCTAAAATTACCTGGCAACACCGATTATCATTACGGGTGCACACGTAATAATAACTTGTGGTGCACGGTAACCTTGGTGGGCGCTAGGGCTGGGGTTGGTGATCACTCCTTGTCTTGTCTATTCTTGTTCTGTAGGTTCAGTCTTAGCTTTTGATTGGCCAACGAGTTAAAAAGGGAGGTCTTGTTGATATCCCTTGATTTCGATCCTCGCAAACTGAATGAGCTCTCTTCAGCATTACCTCTAAGGTACGAACACGGAAGAGCTCGAACGTCTATTCATATGAATTATCTGACGTAAACCCTTGCATCGGATAGGGACAGGAGACGAAAACTTCCTTGTATAGGAGTTGAATGCCTCCACACAAAGTTCTTCAAAGGAGCGGACATACGAGGATGCACTGCCTACCGAAGAGATGAATGCTTGGTACGATGCGTCGAATGCTAAACTTGGAACCCAGTGAAGACCGAGGGTGCGTCCCTGCAAAACCAGTGCGTTTTGAGCACGGGACCCTGTGTGGATCAGTATTGAGACTAGTGGCCCGTGTGCTGCTGTATTATTACTGTGAGTAAGTCATTCTTGATCTAACACATGCCCAAGTTGTCTTCGAGGGTCAGGCGTTCCTTCCCCTATTGGAGGGCAGAATCGTCCTTGCTGAGTTAATAGGCTTGATCATCTTATCTAGAAGGCATGATAGCCCCCGTCTAAATCAACAATGTCGAATCGGCAAGATCCTAGTATATTTATTTAATGGGAAAATAAATATATGGTAAAGTGAGCCGAGTCGGGTGTTGAAAACGAAATATCGATCGGCAAGATCCTAGTATATTTATTTAATGGGAAAATAAATATATGGTAAAGTGAGCTGAGTCGGGTGTTGAAAACGAAATATCGATCGACAAGACCCTAGTATAATTATTTAATGGGAAAATAATTATACGGTAAAGTGAGTCGAGTCGATGGTCGTAAAACGAAATATCGATCGACAAGACCCTAGTATAATTATTCAATGGGAAAATAATTATACGGTAAAGTGAGTCGAGTCGATGGTCGTAAAATGTAATGTCGAATCGACAAGACCCTAGTATAATTATTTAATGGGAAAATAATTATACGGTAAAGAGAGTCGAGTCGATGATTGTAAAGTGTAATGTCGAATCGACAAGACCCTAGTATAATTATTTAATGGGAAAATAATTATACGGTAAAGTGAGTCGAGTCGATGGTCGTAAAGTGTAATGTCGAATCGACAAGACCCTAGTATAATTATTTAATGGGAAAATAATTATACGGTAAAGTGAGTCGAGTCGATGGTCGTAAAGTGTAATGTCGAATCGACAAGACCCTAGTATAATTATTTAATGGGAAAATAATTATACGGTAAAGTGAGTCGAGTCGATGGTCGTAAAATGTAATGTCGAATCGACAAGATCCTAGTATAATTATTTAATGGGAAAATAATTATACGGTAAAGTGAGTCGAGTCGATGGTTGTAGAATGTAATATCGAATCGACAAGATCATAGTATATTTATTTAATGGGAAAATAAATATATGGAAAGGTGAGTCGAGTCGATTATGGGAAAAATGAAATCTCGACTGACAAGATCCTAGTATAACTACTTAATGGGAAAGTAATTATATGGTAAAGTGAGTCGAGTCGGAGATGATTTTATCCAAGTCAGTTAATATATATGGAGACATACATATATATTGAATATAAGGTCACGACGTGCGTTTTGCGTCTGAATCCGTCATAATACTTGGGGGGTGAAACCACATTTCGGGAGCCGAAATCGTAAAGTGTGTGATCCGTAATTTTCAAATGTCACAGAACGCTTTGGCTGACATTGAAATCCCCCTCAAAAATCAAATAACGAACTACTGGAAGTGGTCACGTTATTCTGTCAACTAAACTTGCCCATGGGACGGCAATTCCATTGCTCATGTTGCAATGTTGAACGTCCGCTACCCTCGTCAGGACAACGAGACTAGTTGTCTATTTGGGGTGGCAATTGATGCGAAGTGTTTTCCATCAATCCCCATAGATTTTGAGACGTTGCGTCCCTTTTGTCGCGGTGTTTTATAAACTAAGGTTGTGAGATCCATTTGTTATGGACAATGTGACTTGTCTAATCTCTTGTCGTATTCCGATACTCTCACTGCGTGGCCTATCAGGAAGGAAGTTCACTGGCCTTGCTTAGGTGGCGGAGAGACATTTCAGTTGATGACTGTCGGTGCTAGGGCCAAAATAACATGCAAGAGGACCCTAATGAGAAGGATGACTCGACTGAATTACCCGAGTCTGTATCATTTTATTTTATCGTGGTGTCTCGATAAATCATGATCCTTCTACCTCTACTATTCTAGTTGTGACCAATATTTTTGATACTGGAAAAGATGTAGCTTGGTTCCTAGGTCCTATGGATACTATTTACCACACATCTAATAGCTACGACGGGTCTAAGGTTTCTGCTGAGCCTGCTGTTGTTGCTGCTATCATTGTCCTACGGCTCAAGCGAATCCTGTTGACATTACTAAGTATGGAACTCTTGTCGAGTTTGTTGTTGTTGTTCCCTAAATCTCCGCTAGGGTTGTCACAATCGTTTTTGTAACTCGTGTCAAGCTTCTTCTCGTTGTTCTATGGCCCAAGCGAATCATGTCGTCGTTGCTGAGAGTGTAGCTCATGCTGAGCGTGTTGAGGATGTTTCTATGGCTTTTGTCAAGTTTGACGTTGCTGTTGTTTCGAAGGCTCCTACTAAGATCACTGTCATTGACATAGACATCTATAAGACCCTTGCCAAGCCGCTATGACCATATTTGTGTCACGATGGAGTTCGTTGCTGTTAACTCCATTTTCTTTGAGATTTTCGTTGAACCGCTCGTTATCATTCCCTGGCTCCTGCCAAGAATGGTTCTCAAGCTTGGGTTGAGCCTGTCAAAGCTGCAGTCGCCATTATTCGAGTGACTTATATCGAACATACAGTCATTCTCCCTAAGAACGATATCGGCTTGATAAGTCTGCTAAATTATGTGGAACCCATCGTTCCCATTTCTTTTATGATGACGAATGCCCTTAATAACCCAATTGTTCCCACCGATGAGCCTATGGAGTATAGGTTGCTGCTGGGGTTACGAATAAGGATTCCGTCGCCATAAGTGAGCTGAAGCGCACCGGGATGCGTGCTCACCGTAATGGAGCTTCTTGTAGTTATGTATAGTGGACTCGCTAGGTTGTGTGTCGTCCTGCTGTCGTGAATTCATGTTGTGGTGTTACCCCTAACGATTGTACATTCTTGTAGTTGCACAGTTTTGCCGACTGCATATCCATGCGGTTGCGTTTCGCTGTCGACGGTGCATTCCTGTTGTTATGCTGCTCCTACAGTGGTGTAGCCTTGTTGTCGTATTTCTCTGTGTCATGCGGTCCATGTTGCGGTGTTGCCTTGTTGTCATGCTTCTTTGTCGTCGTGTTGTTCCTGTGCGGTGTTCCCTTGTTGATGTGTTCGTGGATGTGTTGTTGTCATGTCATGTTATTTCTACTATCGTATTGCACCGTGAACGTATTGCTACAATTGTTGGATTGACTTGATGATGTGATAACTTGTCGTTTGATTCACTCTTGGTTCCCTTGGGATAAAGACATTACCCCAAACCCACGTAACCGTTGTTATGTTGCTGAATGGTTGTGTAGTGATGCCATCGATAATGTGGGAATTCGGGTGTCTAACGGACTTTCCAGTAGTCATACTAAGACACTCTAGTCCTAGTGTTAGCACATGTATCTCCCTAAAGTTCGAATCTCGTGGTAGTTTCAGTAATTGACCGAATCATGTGTCGACCTCTTTATATGCTCGCGCGTTTCGTGAGCATTACCTCTTCAAGATCCAAGGCATCAGTGACGCCATGTCCAGCCTTAACCTTTTACGTGCATTTTGGTCGACTAACCACTCTCGAATCATGTCGGAAGGAAATCCCATGATCCAGACATGACGGGGTGAGGCTCGTCTTTACGATAAAGGGATTTCAAATACATCTCGAACCTGAAGGGATCGAGTAAATGTGAGCGATATTATGACCCATACCTTTGGGCTGGTAAGAGTTGAAAGACTCAATTTATTATTGCTCATCCCAGTGGATTTGTTTGACGCCATACCTGCTGACGTGTCGTGCTGACGATTATGGAAATACCATTGTGGACCCACCCTTGGCGTATGCATTGGTGGAGCTCCTGGTACAGGATTCTGGGGTTTATGAAACTCCGAATCCTGAAGGACGTATAACCTTGTCTATTATACAAGGGTACTACCCTACCGTGTTGAGACGGGTGATCGATTCAACCGTTCGAGTAATGTTGTTATTCTTCTGATAGTAGGTTTATCTTGTCTTGGTGTCGTTGCGTAGATTCTTGGGATAGTGGAACCCTTTCGACCTTGGGTCGATATGGGTGTTCCCAGTTATTTTTCAGTAGCATTGCCCACGCTAGAGCAAAATCCCCTGTCCTTGACAGACGCTGTTGGAGACATCATAGTAATGTGAGCTGCCTGGTCAGTGCATTTAGTCCATGACTAATCAAGATGAGCTCGAAAGCTTACATGTTGCACCCATGCGTGTGACTACCTGAGTCGTTGAATGGGATGCCTTATTGGAAGGCTCAAGACTACTTCTTGTAGGGCGATCTCGGTCGTTTGTTGTTTTAAGTAACGATTTTGGCGCATGAAGCCGTCAAGCCCAAACGTGAGATCTATGCCAGATGCATTCATTATGACTCGATTTCACCTCTTAACTTGAAAGATCCGAAAGATGGAACCTTTGGCGAGTGAGGGATTCCAGTTTTAGGACCCCTTTCACTCAGATCACAGCATAGGATCGGATAGTCAATTCGAGGGAAAGTGTCCTGTATTGTTTAGAATTGACTTACTAGGTTGCTAATAACGATAGGACACCAGTGCTCGTGAGGCACATACAGCAGGACAAGCACTGGGTACCCTTGTTTTGGGTAGTTACCAATGCTCTGCTTACCGTCTCGAGGAAAGCCAGCGTGTTGAGATGTTGTCGAGACCCTATCCTCTATTTGTTACGGCAACCATATTATGATGATTCATATACATCATCCTTATGTTGACCAATGTGATGAGGTGATGCGAGCCTCTAGACATTTGTGTTTAAGTCGGCTTAAGTTCTCGTGTATTGTGGAATTGTACGGCCGTATGTTGAATATACACCGTCTACTGTCTGGGGAACTGAGGGGTGAAAGTGACGCAAAAACTTTCGACCTCCATCAGTCCATATTAGGCGTCCTAGTACCACTAACCACAATCGCTCATACGAAAAGGTTGTAAGTTGGTGCATAGTGGATTTCGGTCCATGTGAGGACACAGGATTACCATCCGCTACTATAAACAACCTGGAGCGTCCTCGAGAATGTCGACTGCTTTGTGATCTGGTAAGATCACCCGATTAGTGAAATTCGAACGAGCGAACCTAATGGTCATGCCGCCTGAGGTGTCTAGTGGCTATGATGAGACACAGGCAATGATCGATCGCTGTTTGGAACCTTCTCATCCCCCTACTCGTTTGCATTTATAATATGAGACAGGCGGATAGCCACCTATACTCTTGGAGAGTCGTGGCTAGACACTAGGTGTCAACTTTCACAATATCGGATTTTAGTAGTTATCCTGCCCCAGGGTGTGCCAAACCTTGAACGCAAGTCTGGGATACTCAATTTGAGATGAGTATGGATTACCATTCTCGAACGAATGAATTATTGTCCTGGACGGAAGTGTCCTGTGTGATACGATTAGTGGCTGTGGCAAATCAAACCCGCGTACTTCATCGCCAGAATTTCCTATGTGATAGGAATTAACACCCTAGTGTTCGGGGTGTACTGCTCGAAGTCCTCTGGAGTGCATACGTGTACGTCTCTAGTACATTGAATGACAGATAGAGATATACACATAATCTGGCGTGAGTTCAAGAGGTGACCAACGAATCTGGTAGATTCAAATCTGCTTGAATAAGTGGCCAAACCAATCAAGAAGTTGTACTAACAAGGCGTTGTTAGCCTTAGGAACTTTGAATCGGTATAGGACTTTGATGAGTGTTATACTCTGAAAGGGGTGTTGTTAAGCACGAAAACTGTAATGGAGTGACTTCGCTTAGTACTCCAGTGACTCGGAGATATCGGTTAAAATTGGCCTTGCAACGAACAAGCTCGAACTATCGCAAGAGCTTAGTGGGACTCTTGATGAATCCCGCAAGTCTGGCTTGAGGAAGCATTGTCAATTCCTCGACCGACAGAATTCTGGTTGACGCAAAGCTCTACTATTTCGGGAAAACCGATATTTGTGCCGGATTGCGATATCCAAGAGCTCGGTCGTGGCCGGCTCATGACATTGTGTTCGTTAGAACGCTAAGCGTGAACTTGGGTTCACGTAGAAAAGAGGTAATCGTGTGAGTCGCAAACATCCCGCCCTGTCCAAGGATACTAACGTATCGGATGACTTGAACTGAATTCCGGGACGGAATTCTCTTAACGGGGGGAGAATGTGACAACCGGCAAATTCCGTACAACGATTAACGTGATTCTAATCATGTTTTAGAAATAATTAACATGGTTTAAGGTTAATTATGATTAGTTGAGCTCATAGGAGTCCTACGATGTCCTTTTGAAAGTTCGTTGAAGTCTTGATGCCTTTAAAGGAAGACTTCGCGTAATTAACGTAACGAACTGACATCAGCGAAAATTTGTCAAAGTGGACTAACATAAAGCTAATAAATGTAAATACGACAAGAATTTACTATCGATGAAATCGGATGTGAAATCGACGCGAAAAACGGTCTAAAACGCAGCGTTTTGGAGAACGCGGAGAGGAACTGACGTGGGATTCGAACGTCAAAACGTGTGGTTTTAACCGTTATCGAACTTTCGGAATAATTATTTATTATAAATAATTTCATTTATTTAGTTTCGAAAGTAAACAGGTCGTCTAAATGAAGGATAGCTCGACCGGATCGATTAACGCGATTTTAACGCGTGTTCCGTTTTCACGCGTCGAGTTACGAGAATAATAACTAAATTGCTCGGTTTAGTTGTGTTTTTAATTACGAACAAAACCGAATGATTTTTATAACTTATTTTTTAGCCTAATAATAAACCAAAGCGAAAAACGTTTATACGGGTTCGATACGCGGTGCACAACCCACCTACCTAACCCTAAGTATATAAAGCATAAGGTGCTTCTTCTTCCCCATTTGCATCAGCCGCACCCCCTCTCTCTCTCTCTACTCTCTCTCTAAAATCCGTTCATCTCTCTCTCTCTACACTCTCCCTCTCTCCCGGTCTCTCCTCCCCCTCCTCTAGCATCGGCCGACCACCACCATCCTAGGTGGTGGCGGTACGGGAATGTTCAGGTCCAAAACGGCCAGAAACGAGCAGATTCAAGGCCGATTGGAACTCGTTTAGATGCAGATGGTCAGGGGCTTTGGCTGTGGTGGCTGTGCGGTGGTTCTGCGGCCCGAAACACGCAGAAGACAGCAGCGCAGAGGGTGGTTTATGGTGGTCAGGTTATCAGCGGTGGTGTGGTGCTCGATGGTGTTGATTCGGGTCTGTTTTGGGGTTCAATCGGGTCAGGTTTCGTGTGGTTTGGTCGGGTAGCAGGTTGTGGGGGTTTTGGAGATGGTCCGATGGTTCTGTGGTGGTTCCGAGGTAGAAGACGACAGGCCGAATGGTGGTTGGAGGCGGAGATGGTGGTTGACGGGGTGGTCAGTTGGTGTTCGGGTTGAGTTTGGTGTGTTCGGGTCAGATCCGGGCGTTTCTGGTCAGATCCGGGCATTTCGAGTCAGATCCGTGTGATTCGGGTTCAACTCAGCCTTGGCCCAGGTTGGTTTTGGGTTAGATCTGGCCTGGTCGGTTTCGATTCACGCTTTCTATTCGCGGGTCAAGTTCGGATCCGGTCAACCTGGTCAACTGCTGGTCAACGGGTCAGACTCCGGATCCGGTCAAGACCCGGTTGGCTCAGTCAACTGATGGTTTGAGACGCGCACATGATTATCGGTATAATTAATCTCGTATTTATGTTGTGTAGTATTTATAAATTATAACTACGAGCAGTGTTAACTCGCGAACGAACCGTAAATATATATATATATATATATATATATATATATATATATATATATATATATAGATAACGACAAATATAAATCGTAGTTTGTCAATGAAGCGTGACTTGTGTGGTTGGACTAAATTGTTGGACCATACGTATATATTTATATAAATAGAATAATTTATATAATCGTCGAAACGTACAGTCTTGTAGATTGGAAAGGCGGATAGTTATAATGTCGTCTTGTGTTTCTAATTGATTTTGGGAAAAATTGTAGGCAACTTGTGTTGTCTGGTTTGTACAAAAACAGAGGAAACTCTGCCGAAATTTTTATAGAATCCGAAGAACGACAAGTGTGACATTATTGTGCGTTCTTATAAATAACTTTCCAAGTGTTTGACAAACGTAGTCATATACAAAATCACGACGTTTTTGACAAAGATTATTGTAACAATAATAGTCTATTCCGGGAAATATTTGAAACAAATATATAGTCTTTTGTTACCAAGCGTCAAGTATGACGAGTTTTTAAAGGTTACTTGGTAACTAAAATATGTTTGTTGTTCGGATTAAAAGAGGTATAAGCGTTCGGTTTTATTTGGGAAACCTTTTTATAAAAAGCAAAGTCTTGAGATTTGTAAGACACTCGGATTCGGGAAAAGAAATAACAAATGTTATTAAAAGGATTTTAATAACTATATTATATTTCAGCAAGGTATATTTTCCGAAAATAACTATACAAGACGATTACATTATCTGGTTTACGAGACAAGCTATGGCTCGGGATGAGTTATACGTTTCGTGATATTAGTCCAACATAGTTTGCACACGAATAGTAACAAGTGCACAACTTGGGTACTATGTCGTATGTAAACACATGAATTATGACAAGTCACGATCAGTTCGTTGAGTTAAAACACCTCAAGACTCGGGTTAGTATACACGAGTCAAGATAGTTGAGTAAACTATCTTTTAACCGGAAAATAAGCTAGGCTTATATATATGATAGACTTTAAGGTGTCCTTTATTGGTAATTAGGGCACGAGGAAGTCGGTCAAGGCTTTGGGTTTTATTTGCTAGCTAAGCATGGAAATTAAGGTGAGTTTCACGGCCCCATTTTACTGTTTTAACTGGGGGAAAGATATGTTTGTCAAAAGTTATCACATGTTGAAATGTTTTCAAAGGTTAAAATGTGATAAGTGGCATGATGGGTACTTGAGTTTTTGTTCGCCACTCGGGGTTGGGTCCTCGCTACTGTAACCATTAATTCAGGTAAATGAAACTGAAGGAATATTTGGATAGTACTATTGGTGCCTGACGAGGCCCACCTCTGGTTGATAGCGTCAACCCGGTAAAGACAAGAGGTGCACATATTCTGAACTTAAGTCGTTGGGTTCCGAGAAACGACTTGGAGCGGGGCATATTTATTAGTCTTGGTTTGGTTATGGGACTCAGGGGATTGCTTATCATCATAGTTTGTAGGAGCTAGCTACTCCATACAAAGGCCACAAATTGTGCTGGATCTGCACAGGATGTAAAAACGTTGTAATTACGAAACTAAAACCTGTGAACTCACCAATATTTTATATATTGACGTCTTTTTAAACATATCTTTCAGGTAACTAAGTGCTGAACAGGTATGCGGCTAGTACGGTGGAATTTGGGATGTCGGACACTGGTTGGGGGTTTCATCTATTGTTACCTTCGGGTTGGGACATAAACGGAAACACCCCACTTTAAAACTGAATGTTTGTGGTTTTAAGTAATGTTGAAACCAGGTACTCCCTCCCGACGTCTTAATATAATGATCTTTTCTAATTAAATATAGTTTGTGTTAATCTTGACTTTGATATGCTTTCGAGCGTCGCGCCACGTGTTTCCGCCATTGGCGTGGTGTGACACCAGGGTTGCACAGAGGATATGCAGATATCTTTGGTTGGCAATCAAAAATCAATAAACTGATTTCTTGATTCATAGAATTTAACCAATCGATGGTTTTTATTCTGCGAATATATCTTTAGTCGTATTTCACAATGAAATTTTAACTAGATTGCCAATGATATGGTCCTATTTTCCATATACGATACGCTGATAATTCGAATTTATATTTCTTCTTATTATTATTTCTTATTATTTCCTTTTTAATATGTTCATGACACAAACAAACTGTGATCTTGATAAATTCCTACTCGAATGTTCCTGTGCCTGTGACATTCATAATTATGTCGCGATCATAATTACTATTTCACCTCACCTAACATTCCCGTATTTGTTTATTTCAATCACAATAGGTATGTGTCCTTCACATATTATCCTATTATTTTCTTCTTTATTTTCTCTTGTATTTGAAATTATATTATTCTTGGAATAAAACATGTTGATCCGAGTCTAACGAAATAGACTGTCAATCGTTCAAGAATTTGATCACGTCAAAAGATGTCCAATATAACCATCCAATCTTTTAATCTTTCTGACTTGTTCGAATCATAGGATTAAGATGGTACTTATATTGTCACATAATCGAGTGAAGAATAATTCGGATTCTTTAGATAGATTCCAGATTATTTTTGTCACAGAATTTTAGAATAATGATATTTCTTTCCAGAATATCATTTAATTCTTGGGGGAAAATATATCAAAAATATGATATAGCTGAGATTCTTTGATATACACGAAGAGAGATTGGCTCGGATCCGGTTTGTTTTAGTGCAGCGACGAGGTGATTGGCTCCGGTCAGGGACTGTGGTCACGTGGTTTCGCTCGGGTCTGGATAATCAGTTCAAGAGGTTCGAAGAGTCGTTATGCCAGGTTGGTTGGTTCTGATTGATGCTCGTTTGGGGTCTGTTTAGCACGTTTTCTGGGTCGGTTATGGAGATTGAAGCCATAACAGGCATGTTTGGTCTGGATTTGATATGGTTGTTAAAAGTATAATTTACTCGCTTATTATAGCTTTTGAAAGTTAAACAATGCGTCGTGTATTTGTACATTTGATGTTTTGGGAAAATATAGACAACTTGAGCTGTCTGGCTTTATACAAAAACAGGGGAAACTCTGCCCAAATTTTTATAAAATAAAAGAAACATATCGGATAGTCAAATCTATTATTTTGTTCAATTAAGCTACGTATTACAAGCAAATTCTATTAGCAAACCTTACTTTATCATACTAGAAATATATATATATATATATATATATATATATATATACACACACTTTCGTGATTCAAAACCAAGTTATTGTCGGTTCGTTAAGTCATACACACTTTAAGACGCGCGTACGTTCAATGCGAGTCTAGGTAGTTTAATAAACAACCTTTACAACCAAGAAACGAAACAAGCTTATTTGCATTAGAATTTAAGGCATCTTTTATTTGTAATAGGATACAAGAGTTCAATTAATGCAAGATCAGACTTGTTGCTACTTGCTAGTACTTACACAGTGAATTTCAGGTGAGTTTTACATAGCCCCTTTTTCCTTTTCACTATTTTGGGTTGAAACATGTTACAACATCAATTTACAATCCAAACATAAGTGTCTATGTGTTATTCTATGTTGCGTTATGCCATAAACATTACTAGGGTAAGCACAATTATTCTAGCATAATCATTAACATTGATCAGCCGACAATATACAATGATAGATGTATTGGACTGACAACCCCACCCGGATACGTGTACCTCCTACATGGGTAGCGTAGGTGATCGTTATCGAACATATAACAAAATTGAGTGAACCATATGCGTATGGGATGGACCACAATATTCTAGTCACAAGGTTTGATTATGCACCCGATTTACCTAGTAGTTTTGTTTTCACATATGGACTAGACTTACCATGACACTCGAACTGTACAAGTTTTTATTCAATATTCAAACCTATGTAAATCTCACCAACTTTTGTTGACCCAAAATATTTTCGAACTTAACATGTTTCAGGTTATAGCTTGTTTGAAGATTAGAGTTAATGCTTGAAGATGTGTATCTAGTATTTTTCATTTCGATGTACAAATTCTTGTAGAACAATTGTATGTAATGTATTTAAATCAATTATTGAAATTTATTATTTACCATGAGCTACTAAACAATCATCAATACATGACATCCCGATGTTTCCGCCATCGGTTGGGGTGTTACGTAAGTGTTTAGCCAATGATAAGTTTGTATGATAACCCTTAGTGTCCAAGACCTTGACTTTGAATGTTGGTAAAAGTGTTTAACGTTTGACACGACCACACAGGACAAGACTCGACATCCCGTTGGTGAACCGATATCCCTGTGTCTGTCAAATACGAGTAAACAAGTAATCGTGCATAGATAGCACCTTATACGAATAACCGTTCACAAAACATAACAAATAATGCACGTATGAGTCATAATGCATGTTACGAGGTTCCTTGACATGCCACAGAGCTTAAAATATGTTACTAGGTGTTAAAACATGTTACGGGGTTCCAAAACACACTTCCGACATCAAAACACACAACTGACCACTAAAACACACGACTGACATCAAAACAGGCGACTAGCTAGGCTATTCGCCCCTGATGGACATGATTAGCCAATAAACAGGCGACTAGCTAAGCTAGTCTCCCCAGGGCACGCATCTAGCTTAGCTAGTCGCCCCCTAAAGGCTGTTGGCTATTTTTGCGCGCGAAACCCTATAAATCAGATCCAAAACATGTAGAAACACCGAATATCAATCCACAATCATCAAATAACCTAAACCTATAAAAATCCCCAATATATCATGTTAATTGCAAACATTTCCCAAAATGGTTAATATTTTGGTTATGTCACATCATTGCATGAAAATGTTACCCTAAATGGCAAATAATCAGATTTAACCACGCAACACATTCCAATCATCATCATCAAGTTGTTGTTACATCATTCTATCATGAACCTTAACAAGTTTCAATCATCAAATCATCATATCACATCCTAAATCCTTCTAAAATCCTCAAACGGGTCAAAACTCACAACAACCATATAACACATCAAACAAATAAATAATGGTGAATCAACAGATGTTGTAGGAACCAAATCATGTTGAAACTACTGAAAGATGATATAAGCAGATGCTTATTGTGACACCCGGCATGTTTGGGTCAACATTTTATAAACACATAAGTCTACCTTGGCGAAAAAAGTTTATTAAACATACTTGACGGGGTCAGTCGAGTCGGAACACGGTGCGTATTGTCCAGGGTTCAATGATTTGGAGGATCATTGGGTTAATCACACACACACACGTTACGAGTCCCGTTGTTGGTGAATTACATAAACTAAATTAAGTGTTATGCGTAGATTGATTCTTATATGGTGGATTATATGAAAATACGTGTTTAAATGATGTCTAGATGATTATCCATGCTTATATATGCTTAACATAGGTTAAGATTGCATGTTCATGTGTTATGATGCGTTAAAATGCGTTAAACACGACAAACTGGAAAGACTAGAAAACATAGGTCCAGGTTCGACCCATAGCGTGGGGGCGAACCTAGGAAATGATCTTGGTTCGACCCACAATGTAGGGGCGAACCTGGGATGGGAAACGAATAGAAATTCATTCGACCAGTAAAGGTACATTCGACCTTGTGAAAGGGGCGAATGTGGACTAGTATAAATACCACACTTTGTCATTTTTCACCATTTCACAAACCCTAAACGCCTCTAAACACTCTCTAGCAACTTTAATCATTTAGGAAGGAGTTTTTGCTCTTGTTTTCCATAATCTAACCTACTAACATCTTCTAAACAAAGATCTAAGGTGTGTTCTTCATCCTAAATCCTTTTTAAAACATTTTGATTCATTTTCATTAAACCCCAAGAGTCCAGATCTGATTCAAACATGTTTTCATGGATAAAAACCTTCCTAACATCTTTCTAAACAAAACCTATTCATAAACAATGAGTTTTTATACAAATTAACATATGTTAATAGTGTTTTATGTGGTGTTATGTATTGTTTGATGATTAATTGTTGTATAGATGTTATAACAATGATCTAGGACTGTTATTGATGATGATTTATGATTGAGATAGGTTACAATTGATTATTGATGATGTTTTGCTCATTTTAGGGATTTCGGGTTAGATCTAGGGCTTGTTCATGATAATAGTGATAGGGATATGATTGGGGGTTTCTTGTTCATGATAATCTGAGTATATTAAGTTGATTATTGATTGATTTCAGAAAGTTTCCTAATTGGGTAAAGATTGCATGCGTTTGATGTGACATCTCCATAATTTGCCATTTCGGGTAACTTGTAAAACGGACAGATTTCGGGATAAAATTAGTAGGATTTTGTAGGAATATGTTAATGATAGTTGACTGCTGTGATTAGTGATGTTTCGTGATGTTTTTGGACCGTTTAGATGCGTTTTGGTGCGTTTTATGAAGTTCTGCAGCAAAGGGTCGAACGTGGAACTCATTCGACCCTTCGTCAGGACGAATGTGGCTCAAAAGGGTCGAATGTGGCTAAAAAGGGGTCGAATGTGGCTCAAAAGGGTCGAAGGTGGCTTAAATGGGTCGAATGTAGCACCATAGGGTCGAATGTGGGTGTCTGGGGGTCGAATGTGGGTGCCTGGGGTTGAATCTAGGTGCCCGGAGGCGAATTAACACGTGTTAGGGTCGAATTAACATACGTTAAGGTCGAATAAACATATGTTAGGGTCAAATAAACATGTGTTAGGTCAAATGAACTGGTGAATATGTTGAATGAACATCATGAGGGTTGAACCAAGGGTCCATGGGTCGAACCAAAAGCCCTTGGGGGCGAACAAAACACAGGAAACTCCCGATTCGACCTTACGACTTCGTATATGCGACTTTTGATGCAAACTAAGTGTTTTATGCTTGAAACTTATGTGTTAACCTTATGTGCATGACTAATTGATGTAATGGGTCACCAACGGGATTTTGGCTCTGTCTGGTATGTTCGGTTAACGTTTAAACGCACTTTTAACACACGTAGTCAAGATCTGGACAATCGGGGACTAGTTAGCCTTCGGGTTAGTAGTCATCACACTTATGTAAACTCATTGACAGGTTGTCATTAGTTCGGATTATCATACACGGGTTGGATCTCTAGTTATCAAGAAGACGCACTCTAAGGTGAGTTCACGGCCCCTCTTTTATACTCTTTTCTCTCGGGGGAGAAGCATGCCACACGTTTTAACAATGCAACGTTTATGATTTGAAAACGCAACTCGTATGAAACTTGCCACTTTTGGAAACGTAACATTTTTAGAAACATGACGCCTTTTGGAATGTACTCTTTTAAGAAACGTGACACGTTTGGCACTTGGCATATATAACATTGGCACTTGACACTTTTAAACATTGGCATTTGGCATATTTAAACATTGGCACTTGACACTTTTAAACATTGACACTTGGTATTTGGCACTTGGCGCTTGGCACTTATTTACTATACGATGAAACCTAAGTCCCTATCAAAACCATGAATGTGCGGGGCACAACGGGGGAAATGTGGATAGATCTATTGGGCGTGACGAACCCCACTCGACGGCTGGGAGCCGGGCGGGTGCATATTGTCTCTACTCAACACTTGGCACTTAAACATAGGCAACACTTTGAGCAACGCTTGTCAGTAATGGTTTCAGCAACACAATAGTAGTAGTAAGGGAACGTTTGTTATTTACTTAAAGGTTTTACACACTTGGTACTTTTGAGATGAAACTCTTTACGCTTGAAACGTTTTGTGAACTTAAAACCTGTGAACTCACCAGCATTATATGTTGACATCTTTTTGGCATGTTTTCTCAGGTCGCTAAGGTAGCAGCATCGAGTTTAGGCGCACGGAGTCGCACTTGCGTCTAGGATCATGTCTCACGTTTTGGATTGTTAAACTTTAAACTTATGTCTCATCGTTATTCAGTTTTGTAAAACTAAATTTGCTTCCGCTGTGTTTTGAATCATAGTCTTTGAAACTATTGCATGGTTTGGTTTACGTAACTTTTCACATATAGTTGTCGTTTGTTGTGACCGTTGACTTGGATCCTGGTGTGTCACGCACCTCGCGGTAAAACTCCGCAAGTGGAAATTTGAGGGTGTGACATTTATACAGAGTTTGTAATACTTAACTTGTAATCAATCTCTGACGAAAAATATATAAAAAAGTTTTCATTATTAATATTCTATAGTTCAAGAAAGAACATAAACAATTAAACTTCAATCCTAACAATTGTTATTGGTTGTTGTAATATTATTACAGTTAATATTATTATGTACATTTACTTTAGTCAATAAACAACTTTGAATACAAAATTCAATATCTTCGTATGAAATCACTATAAATTTAAATTACATCAGTCTTTTCTAGTTCATAATTACAATCTTGAACTGTGTAATAAATGATAATGTTTAACTACCAAAACGTTTGTAATAATTACTCACGGTTTCACATATAACATATAATAAACTTTATTTAACTTAATTTATTATTATTATTATTATTATTATTATTTTATCACTATAAATTTAAATTACATCAGTCTTTTCTAGTTCATAATTACAATCTTGAACTGTGTAATAAATGATAATGTTTAACTACCAAAACATTTGTAATAATTACTCACGGTTTCACATATAACATATAATAAACTTTATTTAACTTAATTTATTATTATTATTATTATTATTATTATTTTATCAATAGAAATGTCTATTGAAACTCCAACGCTGATTAGTGTTACTCATCGTTTTATGATCCACTTCTTCAAGAAACTCCAAGTCATAGAATACTCTATCTTCTCTGGGTGGTATAATTTCTCCAACCATTGTTATAGTTAGCTATTGCTATTTCAAATTCATGAGAGTAAAAGCTACTTTACATTAACAACATTTGATCTGAATGCCTAAGTTCATTTTATTACCAATTTCATACATTAATAGTGATAACAAACATTATTTAAATACAAATAAATAAATAAATAAATAATACTAAGTGACTTTAAACCGAGTTTCCAGGTCATGATTATTACTTGACAGCCGAGACCCCTAAAAGTCTATGATGGTCACTGTACAGATGAAGGATCTAGATTGAAACTTACAAATACAGCGATTTTATTTGTATATGTACTTATTTTTACTATTATTAAACAATTAAAAAATGTTACCTTTAATTTACGTTTGATCATTTTTATTTTAACTAAACATTAAAAATTATTTAATTTTACAAAATGAATCTATAAATCATTTGAACTCTTTTATTGTTCCTATAACTTTAAAAAATGAAAATATATTTTATAAAAATAAAACTTCTAAAAATAAAATAAAATGTGTAATTATAGTTTTTATTCACGATATATTATGTTTAAAATTAATAATATTCTCATGACACACTTTTTTAAGCAATGACATGAACTTTACTCATTATAAATAATATTTTTAAGAACTAAGTTAATTATTTACATATAACTCACTTGAGTTGCTATAACCATCTGTTTACTTGTCCAATGTATCTTCAGTTTGTTCTATACTCTATTTACCAACATCTCTAAACTTGTCAACAGATGTTGTAAAAGAATGTAGATAGCAATCAGACTTATTATTGGAATTCCATAATTTGACTGAAAATATTTGACTTTACAAACTACATATAGATATAAGTCTTCTCCAAGAACACAAATTCTAATTTTATAAAGTGAAACACAAATAATAAAGTAATATTTTGAATAATTTAAACTTATTGTTACTATTATAATAATTAACATTCAAGTAATATAAAATTGAATAAACTAACTTTCAAAATCATAATGATTAACCTTGGTATTCGAATCTCTGTTGAGATAAAATAAGTATCTCTTTACCCAAGTCTACACAATTGAAAGGTATACTCATTTTATTCTATATACTCTGTTTTACAACATCTGTTGAATTGTCAACAGATGTTATCAAACAACTGTCACCCAATACAATTTTCCAATTAGAGATTACCATGTGGAACGTAAATAAACTAAGTTTCAAAATCGTAATCATTAACTTTGGACTTCGAGCCTCTATTTAGATTAAATAAGTATCTCTTTAACCAAGACTACAATATTGAAAGGTATTCTCATTTGACGATATATTATGTTTAAAATTAATAATATTCTCAGGTTTAAACTTTTTAAGCATTTACATGAAGGTTACTCAATGTAAGTAATATTTTGAAGAAACTAAATCAATTATTTACATATAAATCACTTGTGTCCTTATAACAATAACACTTATTTTTCTGATTCAATAAGAATATTGTGAAATTAAATTTTATATAACAACAAAATTTCTAAATGAATTACGCGAGATCGTAATTATTATTTGCCAGTCAACACTCTTAATGTTCAACCGAGGTTTTGGTCAGATTTTTGCCTCAACATTTGATCATATTTTTTAACAGTCTTTTAAGATAAAATAACCATCTGTTTCAGCAAAGTCTTGAGTGGTCAAACGTATCTTCAGTTTATTATATACTCTGTTTACAAACATGTGTTGAGTTGTCAACATATGTTGCAAAACACTGCTATAGCAATGAAACTTATTATTGGAATTCCATATTTTTACTGAAAATATCAGAGTTAACAAACATACAAGATACAAAATACAAGAAAAACACCACAAAACAAAACTGTTTACAAACATACAAGATAGAAGTCTTCTAAAAAGAACTCCCGGTATCGCTACAAAAGTGAACTAATGCCAACTAAAACATTTCCTCTATCAGACAACAAACTACATACAAAATACACGCAAAACACCACAAAACAAAACCAAAGAAGACAAAAACCAAAGAAAACAAAACCTAGACGATAATCTTTTCTACCACTCCTTGAAATGATGGAAACATATTTGTTTCCCTATACACTCATTTATCTTTAGACAGGCTCTAGATATGGTAATGATACAAATAATATTTTTCTTCGATTGTAAGAATCTTCCAAGAACACCAACTCCAACTTCATTACCAATGACTTATTGGTACTACATTTTTCTTTCATTGCAAGAATTTTCAAGAAGACTGGTGGTAGGACATTTGAAGGAAATAACATTATGTTGCAGGGATCGAAAGTTGGTTTGTTTTTCCAATGATTCAAAGGATATAAAGTTGCAAACTGACAATGAGGATTTTGTCCCCTTTTATAGAGTGAATAAACATCTATACGTACTATAATAGGGATTTTAGGCCCTTATATAAAGTGAAACACAATTACAATTACAAACACAAATAATAAAATAATATTTTTAATAATTAACATTCAAGCAATATAAACTTGAGTAAAATAAGTTTCAAAATCGTAATAATTAACTTTGGTATTCGAGCCTTTGTTGAGTTGAAAGGTATATAATATCTCTTGACTTGTCAACAACAGATGTTCTCAAACAACTGTCATCCATTATAATTTTCCAATCAGAGATTACCTTGTGGAACATATATTATTCAATTAATTACTATAATAGGAATTTTATAGTATTTAATAGAGTAAAACACAAATGGAAACACAAATAATATAGTAATATTTTTATAATTCAGATATATTGTTTACTAATATTATTAACATTTAAGTAATATAAACATGATTAAAGTAATATCAACAGTTATTTATTGAATTTCATGTTAAAATGATTAAAAGATGAGGCAAGATTTTTGTTTAAGAGGAAAATTAATTGAAATATTCATAAAACGAAAGTTTGAAATGTGTACCATCATACATCTGTTCGATTCCCAAAAAATTTCAATATGGTTTGTTCCTAGAAAGTATACAAAAGTGCACACTCTATAACTACAACATCTATTCAATTCCAAAACTGTGAAAAGCTCTCCAATAGTCCAAAGTCTTTTGTTACAATAGATGTTGGATAATAGAAGTTAGAACAGATGAAAATAAAAGAACATCATCCACTGCTACAATAGCTGTTGACAAAAATATCTTCATCCAAAGCCTGTTTGTGTTCTTTCAAATGCCAATTATGAACATTTCCATTAATTAGCATCAATACTAAAGGTGATTATAATATAAATCAACCACCATTACAAAATTGTTAAAACAGTCTGTTGAAACATAAGGAACATATGTTTGCACTTCAAAGATGTTCTCAAAAACTTATCACTGAAAAGACTACACACACATTTGGATGCGTTAATGACAAGTTGCTAACTTTTGAACCTAGCTGACTTCTTCTTGATTCTTTTGCATGTAGAGGATTGCTCACCAACATTTACGATATCACAATCTTCAACACTTCTTTTAACATTGAGACTTCTAGCAGAATCCACTCCAGCATCAACGGCAGAAGAATCATTCAAAACAGACACAACATCCTTCAAGCAAATCACAAAACAACTAATAAAATGTTAAATAAGAACACAAACTCTAGCAACAACTTAGACATACTTGCACAAAGGCATACTCACCTTAGACATAAGTTGAAACCCAACTTGCGAAGATTGTGAAAGGTTAACAGATTTGCTTTCACCACCTCCCTGACTGACCTAAGAGGTGCTCATATACCAAAAAACATAACAATTGACTGATGAGAAATGTTTTGAACATCAACTGAAAAATAAATGGTTATTACAAAAGAATTTGAATTAATACCTCGACAGAATTATCCTCTACATTCTCATTTCCATCAACCAACTCTTCAATTATAACGGGATCATCACAAATCTTGGCTACGGTGTACACATGATAGTTATTTGTAAGATTGAATCAGAAACATCGATCTTGAAAGCCAATTTCTTTTCAACCATTCAAGACAACTCATGCGGTAAACTTTCCGTGTCATTTTCCTTCAACTGTCTTTCTCTAATAGCACATGCAGCGGATCCAATAATCCTCATCACATCTTTATCAAACATGACAAACAATACACTACCAGTTTCATCTTGAACCCTGATCTGCACCTTGAACCTAAATCAAATAGAAACATAGTTTATCTCAAAAACTTGTATGAAATGAACAAACTGGAAACAAACAAGGTGTATATATCTACTGCTTTGCTTACTTTGTGGTAATGGATGTACATTCACACTGGCATTTTCGACAAACCAAAGCAGTAACGAGCAATTTGAGAATTGCTCCACACACTTCTTCAGCATGGTGCAAATATTCTGATTTACTTAAGACTTTCTTGGAACACTTGCGGCACTCAACATAAAACTAGCCATAGCTTTCTTCCACATTTTTTATGGTTCCAACCACAACACAAGACATCGGCTGCAAACACAATTTGTGTGTATATATATATATACACACAATATCTACTTTTATAGAAAAGAAACATGTATTAAACTCAAAAAATATCCAAGCTATGTATAAAATATTGAAACCTTCTCAATCTCGATAAGTTCATCAACATGCTTCTTCTGGGATCCAACTATGAATTCTTGACGCAATGGATAAACAGTCTGGGAAGAAAGGATGGTTTGAGAAGTACAACCAGACTCTTGTTCTTGTTTCAATATAAAACTATAAAAAAGGAGCAAACAATTACATCTATTAGCTAAAACAAAATGTAAATTTGGGAATATAAGTATAAATACATAGTACCTCCTCCTTAGCTCATCAAGTTCATCTATTTCTAGATTCAGAAAGAGCCGAAATCCAAACTTATCATTTTGAACTGTCAATCGTTCTAAATTTCACAATATACATATCTTTAGTGAATACATTTCTATTAATATTTCTTAAAATAACAACAAACAAACAGAAGTTACCGTTCCAGTACCATTCCGGAGATTGTCGTGATAAAATACCGCTAATATTCTTAGCTATTATCAATAAGGGTAATTTAATATATCTTCTAAAAATGGATTGAGCTAGTAACAAAACACTTCTAGTTTTTTGTTCATATTGAATGTTCTCCCATAATTCTATTACGTCCTCCTGGTAGTCTTTTCATATTTCTAATTGTTGATCTAAAAAGTCAAATTCTGACTTTTACCCCAACAATCTCTAAGATTAAAAAAAAAAGTTTCATTAAGTTGGATATAGCAAAAGGAAACTCTTCCATTTTTTCCACAAAAAGCGGGGAATGGGGATTTCCTTGAAATGGTTCCCAAATGATCATTTTACGCCTTCCATGCTTGATAACAGCCATTACATGTTCATAGGAATTGTATTTTGGAAATGAAGTTCTTAAACTGTTATGCATAAGAATTCCACAATTTACATCGCAATATCTTTCCTCTACATCAAAACAACAGAACCATAGATGTAAAACATATACAAAAATTTTATACTATGCATTAATTTGAGATAATTTATTACATCAATAAATGAGGTACACATACAAAATAATATAGTCAATCAAGAATTAACTTCTTGATCCTATTTATTACACCACTTATTTAATTCTTTACTTTATTATGCCACTTCAAGAGTAAATTGATCGTTATGTTTGCAATTCTAACAATGATTGTTTTCAACTTTTGAAACATAATACTTACCTTAAAAATAGAATATTTTTATTATCAACTGTTAGAAGTGTGAAAAGTTGAAACAATACTTTTCCAAAAAAAAAATCTATAACAATATAAACGAATCCTTACACCAAGTGTTGAATATCAAAATTCATCCGTTTGGTTTCTTTAGGAGGTCGTCCAAACACATCCAAATCCCCACACCAAATGACACCTCCAGAAACATCTATAAAAATGAAAAACACAATTATATCAAACATCTGTTAACTTTAAAGCAACAATATTCAAGTAAACTGTATATCAAAGTTTATTGTAAGATAAATAATAATATACAAACCAAAAGTCAACAGTTTCTTAGCTTTTCCGTTAAGAATATCTTTAAAAGGAATAAACTTGAAACCATACTCAATACCTTCCCAACCATTAACATGCTTGGCATTAGTCAACGATAAAAAATGATCTAGTATTCATGTGCTATAAGTTTGTAGGAGTCCTTGTTTTCACCGACATCGAATTTAGATACCACCACCACATCATCTTCTTCAAGTTCACTGTCAAAAAGTTGTATCAAAGATCCCTTAATAGAACTTTTAATCTTATCACCTTGTAAATAACCATAAAGAAAACATCATTCTGTTTTATAAACTAACAAAATACAAAGCGCAAAGTATCAAGAAAAGAGCACGTGTTACAAACTAAAAAAACAAAGATATATACGTTACCTGCTCATCGATGAATATATCACCTCCATATTAAAATTTTGATTCCACTTTCGTATGATTCGAGCCTTCATGTGCCACATATCTTTAGCTATATTCAGATCACGAATAAAACTAAGATTGCTGTTAACATTGTCCATTGACATTGACATGGTTTTAAAGATATGTTTTAAAGATCTGTTTTTAAAGGGGAATTTGAAAAACTTTGTATAGAAAATTCAAAGTTGATATTACGAATGGCTGAATTTGTTATGTGCTTATAAGGAATATGATTATATACCTGCAACATAATTAATGAACCACGTTTTCCTATGGTTTAAAACTTCCCTCTTAAAAGTTCAAACTTAAGTGGCTTAACAACTGCCAATAGATGTTCATAACATCTGCTTGTTAAGAAGTGAGCTCAATTATTACTCTGAACAACTGTTTGTTAATCGAGATTAACAAAACAGACTCTATTGAGCTCAACACTGCTAAATACAAGTGGCTACATATTTTTCTTGAATACTTTAAGCTGATCAATGACATCATTTTTCGCATCACACAATCATTGTTGGCATATCTCTATGCTTGACAACTCAGCTTTCTTATGTCACTCACGACTTTCTTATTATAGTAAGTATAGATTGATTATTGATTATTGATAGATAAAAAGTGAAGATAAAAAACTGATACTTCTTTGTATGTCGAATATTTCAAAGACAACAAAACATGAGAAGTCATTTATCAATTGCTATTTAAATATATCTGTAGGCTAATGACACCGGGCAATTCAGACAGAAAATCAAGTTGAAATTGTCAAAACAAATATTTATGCGGTTATATACGACCCATTCTAGGTATTGGATTCATTAATTTATTAATAGTTATCAAGCATAAATATTGGTTGGGAAACTATATCTCGTGTGTGTATATATGATTGGAGTCATATGAAAACTCCTTTGAGTTGCGAGAACTCGACTAAAAAGTGAATTTAAAGTTTTCTTTTGCACACTGGTGTAAAAACGCCTAAACCCTGACGTAACAAAATGAAAAGTAAATAAATTATTTACGATGTTTTTACACCGGTGTAGGGAAATCTTACACCTAATTTAATATTTTATTCAAGATTTTATAATTGTTTAACTTACAACAACACATTCATTATTGAATAAAATAAGTGTGTAGTTATAAAGTGAGTTCTCATGGTCCTCACAACTTAAAAGAGTTCTCAAATAATCCCATCCATATATATATATAAGGTCAAGATCCTGTACAAAGTGTTTTTTTTTTTTTTTTGTGAGAAGTGTAAGAAGGTGTTTTGGCCATTGGATCATCTTAATCTATGGTGTGGATTAAATGGATGACATTTTTGTAATTAGTGTTATATTATTAATAATAAATTATATGGCTGAGGGGTATTAAGGTAAAATCTTCACCCATATTTAATTGGTAGCTCTTAAAATATGGTAACATCCCTTATTTTTTGTGCATTTCTTTCTATCTCTCTCTCTCTCTACCAAAAATTGCATCATTGAAACGGTGGAAGTCTTTCAATCTACAAGCCAATTATAAAATTCCCATATGTGAATCGTGGAAGTCTCTTTCAATCCATTTTTTTGTCTCTTTCAATCCATTTTTTTTTTGTAAACTAAATTATTTTTGATGGTTTTTAATTAGAAATTCAGTTTCTACGATTTTTGTTGTGTTGGATGAAAAAAAGGGTTGGTAAGGTTTTAGCAACACCGGTGATGTAGATTCCGGCAACCGTTCTTCATCTTCATATCAGTGTGTTTTATATTCAAGTCATAGTGTGTTAGCATTTGGAAGATTCTATTGCGGTTCAAGGTTATGGTGTTATTTTACATTATGAAGGATTGTATAAATGATTTATCATGGTGTTATGTCGTCTGATCAATCAAATTGTTTGAATATGAGATCTTCATATCAGTGTGTTTTATCTTCATTGGGAATGATTGTGTAACGTTCATATTAGTATGTTATATTTTAATTGTGGTCTTATCGGTGTGTTTTATTTATACACCTTAAAAATTCTGGTTGATAAAAAAACACTACGTATGACTAACACACACCATTCTTATATGATAAAACATTATACGTCGTGTGAAAAAAAAACTACCTTAAACATAAAACACCACACTTAGAATAATACAAAAACAACGTTGTGTGCAGATCTGGATTACTAATTTTATTATCTCTCTCTCACATCTCTTACCAAAATTATACTTTTAATCATTATTGAATGTGATACTGATTGTGTATGATGAAGATAAAACACACCGGATTATTGAGAAGATGATGATAAATCACACAGGACTGTTAAAGCACAAAATTGAGAATATGGTGATAAAACACACGGGTATGAACGTAAAACACCATACCTTGTATAAAAAATAACTAAAAATCTATCTTAAACATAAAACACCACACGTTGAATGATCGATGTAAATGACTATGAATTTCAATTCGTGAATGCTGATTCTTTATAAAAGCATTAAGTAAAAATCGTTTTAATCAAAACAAAAATCCCTATTATTACTTATAATTAAGATGGTAATTAATTAGACAAATATCTACTAAAAATAAGATTATGAATATAAATTACAAAGATGCCCTTTTAATTAAAATAATTGGTTGCCATGTGTCACTCTTAGATAGGTTCTCCCACTTCTCACATAAAATGAGTTTTGTACAAGAACCTAAACCTATATATATATATATATATATATATATATATATATATATATATATATGGGAAGGATAAATTGAAAACCCCATTGAGTTGAGAAAACTTGGAAAACACAAGTAAAAACCATCTATTTTTTTTTTAAAAATACACAAGGTAACATGCATGTTTTTAAGCGTTTTGGGCTAAAAATAAAAGAAGCGCCGATGGGATTTTTTTTTAAAAAAATAAACAAGGTTTGCGTTGTTAACATATGTTTTTAGCCTTTTAACATATGTAACAATATATAAGTTGTTAAATCTATTTAATGTTAAATAAATTATTAATTTTTGTAACTCCGCCTAAACTAGTTAAATAAATGAAAGAGTTAATTGCCAATTTAGTCCCTGAAGTTTGTCAAAAATTGCCACTTTAGTCCAAATAGTTTTTTTTCTCATCTGTGTCCCTGAGCTTTCCATTTTTGGTCATATTAGTCCATTTGGCTAGCTCAGTTAACAAAATCTAGTTAAGTTAGGGGCATTTTAGTCAATTAGCATTTATATTTTGTTTTTTTTTGCCATTTTCATCCAAAACTCAATTTGAATTTATTTATTTTTTTAGTTATAATCTATTAATATATATAAAAGAATTGAACATTGCTGACGTGGCGTGCAATGGTGCCTTCAACCTCTCCATGAAACTGCCACGTGGCATCATAATTGAAAGATTTTAGTGTTTTTAAATTATTTCCTTTTTTAATTAAAAAAAAGATAAACATAAAACCCTAAATTTATCTCTCTATCTCTCAATTCTCAATTCTCAATTACTAAAATTAAATTGAGTTATTTTAGGAAAAAAGAATTTAAAAATAAATTTAGATTTTTCTCTCTTATGTTCCTCCCATAATTTTTAAACGTTAATATCTTTTATATTCGAGATTTTTTAAATAAAAAAATTACACCAAATTAAACGAGCGTTTTATTATCTTTCCAACGAGTACCATAGTGCTATATAAAAAACGGAGAAAAAAACGACTATTTTTTGTGGGGTTATGTTCGTAAAAAAAAAAACACAAGGTGTTCAGGTTATTCATTAATCATGATTTTTCTTTTAAACCAGGTTCTTATCTACGATGTTGAAATTTAGCCCAATCGCCATGCTATCATTGGAATTTTACTCTTCTTTATTATCTTTCCAACGAGTACCATAGTGCTATATAAAAAACGGAGAAAAAAACGACTATTTTTTGTGGGGTTATGTTCGTACAAAAAAAAAAAAAAAAAAAAAAAAAAACAAGGTGTTCAGGTTATTCATTAATCATGATTTTTCTTTTAAACCAGGTTCTTATCTACGATGTTGAAATTCAGCCCAATCGCCATGCTATCATTGGAATTTTACTCTTCTAAAGATGGATATGTATACTTCATCAAGAGAAACTAGGAGAAAGAATTGCGCAACACTGCAACACATGGTGTCACCTTATAACAAGGTTATTTTTTTTATTTATTTAATTAGAAGAGTAATAATTATTACTATTAGTATTAGTATTATTAGAATGGTTATATTTTTCAACCCCCTCATTAATTCTACATCTATATAAGTCAAAGTCAAATTGTAACATATTTTAAATTACGTGAAGATGATTATATGTTGAAGGTTATCCTTTTAATAATGTATTATGTTTAATATGGTTTATGCTTTTTATTTTTTTAACTTTTTAAATAAATGTTTTTTTAACTAAGATTGATTATGTTTAAGTTATTTACTTTTTTCGTGATTTGAGTTTTCTTCTTTTATCATTTTTTATTAAATCATATTAATTTTTTCAACCCGGGACCTTCCGGGGTAATCAGCTAGTATATAATAAACCAAAGCATTTTTAATGACATGTCATAATATTATGCAATCTCTCTTTTGAGAGATGCTACATCCTATTAAAAAAAAAGAATAAATATGGTTTAAATATGATTTAACATAATTTATTAAATGCCTAATCCACTAAATGTAAATATTAAAACTTTATTATTTTCTCTCTCATGTTTCCTCTCATAACTTTTAAATGATAATATCTTTTATATACGAGATTTTTTAAAGAAAAAAATTACACTAAATTAACGAGCGTTTTATTATCTTTCCAACGAGTACCATAGTGCTATATAAAAAACGGAGAAAAAATGACTATTTTTTGTAACCCGACAGGTATTGTGTCAGGTTTGGAATTAGTTTAAAAAAAATTGTGGGTTTGGGTCGGGCCTGGGATTAGGTGATACCCGACCCAATTTACCTTTTTTTATATTAGAATATGATAACTTATGACAGAGATTTGTTTAAAATAATAATAATAATCATCATCATCATTAATCATATATTGGCAGATGCCATTTTTATAGTTTGGATACTTCTAATTTTATTCACTTTACTTAGATTTCTCAATCCGGGACGCTCCCGGGGTATAAACTAGTATATATACATACACAGGCACATATAATAAACCTACTAACCCACCCACCGAACTTTTGATTCTTAACAACATCACCCCCAACTCTCTCCCCCCCCTCTCTCTCTCTCTATATATATATATATATATATATATATATATATATATATATATATATCTTGGTTTCTCAGAACATAACATCACACATACCTCGATGAGGGTATGTGTGTGGGTGATGGTTATCGGCTGAATCAGAAGAAAGGATGGTGAAAGTTTAGGGAATCAGAGGTCCTTGGGTTTGGATTGACGGTATCCGACTCCAGTCACAGAACCGGTGACTGTCCCAACATCGGTACAACAGAAGGGAGGAACAGGGTCATGGGTTGGGTTATGACGGGTTGGTTTGATGGTGCAGATGGAGGCAGAGGGCGATGATTGATGATGATTATCAAAGATAGAAGAGAATGGGGGGTTGTGGTGGTTTATTGGTTGTTGTTATTGGAATAGATAAGGGAGAGGAAGGGTTTCGGTTGATGGTTTTTAGATTCAGAAGAGGAGGAGGAAGAGGAAGGTGAGGGACCACCAAAGAAGAAGGTATCACTGGCGTCGGTTGACGGTCACCAGAGGAGAGCTCCGGTTGTGCTCTCAACACATTGTGTGTGTGTGTGTGTGTTTGTTCGTTGGTTTTATGCAGAGGAAGAAGAATGATGAGGGATTTATAGAGGGAAGGCAGATTATGGGGTGATTGGATGCAGGTGTAAGGACCGGGTTGGGGAGTGTTTGGTTGCGAGGTTAAGGTTTTGAATATTTATAGTTTTAAACAATGTGTGTGTATATATAATAAATGTGTTTGTGTGTGTATATATATATTATAACTAAAAAATAAAATAAATTTAAATTGAGTTTTGGATGAAAATGGTAAAAAACAAAATATAAATGCTAATTGACTAAAATATCCTTGACTTAACTGGATTTTGTTAACTGAGTTAGCCAAATGGACTAAAATAACCAAAAATGGAAACCTCAGGAACACAGATGAGGAAAAAAAAACTATTTGGACTAAAGTGACAATTTTTGACCAACCGCGCAGACTAAATTGGCAATTAACTCTAAATGAAACTCATAATTGATTTTTAAAATAAAATTTTCCAAACCAAACCTAATTTAAAGTGATGGATAATTTCGATATGTGTAGGATATACGTATGATGAGTTTTTTTATGTGTAGGATAAGCGTATGATAATCTAAATATATGTAGGATGAACATATGATAATATTGATATATGTATGATGAATTTTCATATGTGTAGGACAAATTTTGATAATGTGTAGGATAAAGTGTTAATGACTAATTAATTAGATATATAATAATTAATGTAAGAAGAGTTAAAGTATTTAATATTTATCATTATCTCATTTCTTCTATTTGTTCTCACATAAAGTTTCTTCTCATTTGATCCTCCCTATATATATGAGATGGAAAATTTGAAAACCCTTCCCACTTAAAAAAAAAAAACCCACATCCTAACCATCCATTTTCAAAGATCTATGGCTGTGATCTCTTATGGATTTTGATCAAAAGAAAAGATAGTTATTTAGTGAAGAAAGGGTAGTTTTGTCCAACCATTTTTTCTCACTTACATATGCTTTTTTATGTTTTTTTACTGACAAAAAGAGGAGGTTATCCTCGCCCATCAATGGACATATTTCTTGTCTAAAATATAATAAAACATTTTGACTTTAAAAAGAAATAAAACTTTTTTTTCCAGAATGTTGAATGATCTGTAAAAAAAACACATATGTTTTTTTGATAAACAAATTATACAAAACATATAAAGCAGACAAAACATGTGTTTTCGGCTACACATACAATGATATAATCTGAAAAAAAAAGCCTTAACATTCAATTGTTAATAGAGAATAACATGTGTTTTTACAAATATGTTGAATTTATTTGTTAAAAAAAGGTGTCCAACGACAAAAACATATGTTTTTACAAACTTATCTCACTAAAAATTCAAACTACCTATCCAAAACAACAAAAAACATGTGCTTTACCTTTGATAGATCGATTAATTCATGAACATTTACAAAAACAAAAAAAAAACACTGAATATAAATAGTTATACAAACCATAAATACAAAATAAATAACATTATCTTCTTCGATTCACCAACATCTAAACAAAAAAATAGCAAAAACACTTCAGGTTTCTGTCTCCAATTTTAGTTTCTCTCTCTAAACATATGTTTTTATCTATATATTTTAGCAACAAGAAGGTGACCATCTTATTTCACCAAAAAACATATAAATAAATTATCAATCCAAACAACAAAAAACATATGTTTTTAGATGAAGAAAAAAAAAACGAACCATAATTTACAAAAAACCCTAGATCTAGATCTTGAACACCAAAACACCAAATCCCATCTCTACCTTCATCGAACACCAGATCTATTAACAACAACAAGCATCAGCAAAATATTGTCATTTCATGACCTTCAAGAAACCCCATCAGCAAAACATCATCGGCGTGCACCACTGGGTCCATCTCTGTCGCCATGCACGACCTTCAAGAAACCCTATCAGAAAACGAACCAAGATCTGGATTTTCATAGATAAAATAGTGATGGTGGACGTTGGGATGGTTGGATGTTGGTGGTTCGATGATGGTGATATAGTTGTAGGTGGTTTAGAGAGATTTATGTGTGTGATCTAGTGAAAAGAAAGAGAGAGATGAGTGGTTTAGAGAGAGAGAGAGAGAGATATGGAGAGAGAAAGAGAGATATGAGATATGAAGATTTCTGAAGATTTATGTGTGTGTAAAGATAAAGGTGGAAAATTGTCTTGTGATGGCCGATGGGCATATATCTTGTCCGGAGGGAAAAATTAAAAAAGGAAGAGAGAGGGTTTGGATCAACATCAACATTGTCATAGATATGGAAGATTGTGTAAGGGAGAAAATTACTATAATACCCTTATGCACAAATATAAGAATGTGGACGTGGAAGCATTATGGCCACAAGATGGGGTTTCTAAGGTTTTTATAAATGAGGGTGGTTTTCATTTTAGAATTGCCTTATTAGGTTTATTGATACCCTAATATCCACATTATAGTTATTATAACCTTTAATGCATGTTTTGTATTTGGATTTTGGTATTAGTTTATAAACGAATAATGAGCAACTCATCAATTGGGCAACCGATGTTGTTATGCATGGATGAGTTTGTTGGCTTTAACAAGATTCATACACATGTAAATAAGTATTCAGGGGTGCCCTGGCCTTCACCGTTTTTTGTCTCAGTTGTGGAATTTTACGATTTTCGTAGGTAATTTTTATATGAATTGAGTCCGGCCCCCGCCGATTTGATCCTCTGGCCTCCGTCAATAGGAAAAAACAATTGGGTCTCGTGATTTTCGGCCCCACTATTATTACTTTCTAGCTTCACCACTGAGTATATATGCATGGTTTCTAGTGTTGTTATGGGTTTTGATCAATTGTTGTGTTGAATCGGCCATAGTCTCAAGGATACAAAACTTACAAATGAGTTATTCATGGTTTCTAGTGTTGTTATGGGTTTTGATCAATTGTTGTGTTGAATCGGCCATAGTCTCAAGGATACAAAACTTACAAATGAGTTGTGGTCATTTTCTAATTTGACACCATGGAAATGGTGTGATCTGTTATCTAATTTTGATATGTAAAATTACATAAGTTCACTTATTAGGGTTTGTAACTATTGTAGGCATGATGGACACGTAGGAAGAGTTGTATAATTTGATTCGGGTAATGTTATAATAAGAAACTAGGATTTCTACCCACGCGCGTTGCGGTGCATTGGGTGATTCCTGCTTCATCTTGAACTGTTTCTTTACTCGGTTAAGCTGGGCAGAACAGATTAATAGTTGTATCATGTACATCCGACGTTTATAATTGAAAATTTTAACAACAAAAGGTAATATGTTTTATCAAGATTTTTGATATAATGGTTTATGTCTCATGAGTTGCAGTACATGTAGGCTAGAATGTACCGGGCGATGCGAAAACAATATCAAAGGCAACAAGGAAGGCAGCAACTAAGGCAGCAAGGAAGGCAGCAACTAAGGCAACAGATTTGCCCCGCACTTTGCATCACCAGTATATAAACAACTCAAGAGCAATGACGTTAGAGCCTTAGACGATGGGCACCATGCGGTGTTGCATATGTTTTATCAAATTTATAATTTTTAGGTTAATCTTGAAAATGATAGTCTTGGCAAGAAAAAAAAATAGTTGGAAAAACAATTGCACAAACCAAGTCTAAAACTTGTGACCTCTCCTATGGGAAATGCACCTGACACAACTACACCACCAACCCAATTTGTCTTTTATTCCCAACCCAAATATATATAATATGAAATACAGTTGTGTAGATGGAAAAAAAACCCAACTGGTATCGAACCCGTGACCTCATGTAAGGAGAGTGTAGACATAAAACCACTCCATCACAGAGACAACTTTGGCTTTGAAATGAAACCAATTATATATATTATTAAGTAAAGATGGGGAAAAATATGCATGTTCCAAATGGTTTCGAACTCATGACCTCATGTAGGAGGGTCACACGTCAAACCTCACACCACTCCACCACCCAAGGAAGTAAGTTTGGTTTTGTTGTGAAACTTATTTTCTATGTATGAAAGCAAAGATGAGGAAAAAAAAAACTATGTTAATAGGGGGTTTAGAACCCGTGACCTCATCTAAGGGGAGTAAACATCGCAATTCAAAACCACTCCACCACCTAAGGAAGTTTAGTTTTCTAATGAAAGTTATTGTATTTATTGTAAAAAAACGTTGGGAATATAAAAAAATAAATAATAAGGAACCGCCCCTCTACCATCTCACTTGGGGTTGGTGATCTATTCCTTCTTCTGAGGCAGAAGTGGCCGAGCTGTTTCAGCTTACTGATATTTTTTACTTTCATTTGAGAGGTGGTCATGACGAGTGGAGGTGGAAGGCAGACACTTGCGGCTCCTTCTCTGTCAAGTCGGCAAAAAAATTGTTGTATTCAACATACAACATTATAAGATCTCCGACTATAAAATGGAGAGGATGGGTCCCTTTAAAGTGCAAAATAATGATATGGAGAGCTACGCGTGACCGTCTTCCAACTCGAGTGGAGCTTTTGAAACGAGGGGTTCAATTGCGGGATGTTTCTTGTGTGTTCTGTCAAACAAGTGAAGAATCGGCTATGCACCTTTTTTCTGGCTGTGTCTTTGCCTTAGAGATATGGAATCGAGTTAGCACGTGGTGTCGTTTGGGCCCTTTTTTTGCTTTCGATGTGCCGGACATATTGAATATAGTGGAAGTTCAACAATTGCCGAAAGTGAAGAAATATATCCTTAAAGGCATCGTTTTTACTACCCTTTGGATGGTTTGGAATGAGAGAAATGATCGTATTTTTAAAGATAAGTCTAGAAGAGCATTTGAAGTCATGGAAAATATCAAATCGACATCGTTTTTTTTGGATTCGGCATAGGTCTAGATTAAAGAGTATGGATTGGAAAGTGTGGTGTAAATACCCTTTGAACGTGATGTAGTTCGTTTGTTTAGGCCGGGGTCCTTGTTTTAAGGACCGCTTGTGGCGTTTTTTAATGAAATTTACTTTACAAAAAAAAAAAGAAACCGCACCTCTCAACCAATGAGAGGGGGGCTTAAACTGTTCATGCATTTTCAAATTAATACATAGTAAATAAATTGACTTGGTAGGAATGGATATTTTAGAAAAATAAAAATCAAATTTGGTTCACAATATGTATTCTTTCGGGTATAGTGGTGGAAACCACAAGCGAAGTTGATGGTGACGCTTAATGGGCTGGCAAATCGTGTATATCTGACATGTTAAGACATGAACACGGAGTTGTTTATATTAGGTTAACGCAATAAGATACGATAATACATGTTTATACCATGTTATTACGATAAGCCATGAACCTATTTTCCAAACACAACACGATAAAGGGCACAATCAAGCGTTTAAAAAGGTAAAATTCTACCTAGTAAAAACATATAACTCCAGTACTCCACCCCCACAACCTATATTTAACAAAAAAAAAAAAAAAAAAAAAAAAACCTTAACATGTCTTAGTTGGTACTAAATAGATATTTAACATGTTTAGACACGAAAATTAACATGTATATTTGTGTCTACCTGTTTAGGATACAAAACCTGTTAGGATCATACCTGAACCTGTTAAGGTCGTTTAGGTTTTTGTCGTGTATTCGTGTTCGTGTTTGAAATTGTCATCCCTAGCGCTAATGATGACATTATGGGTGCATGATGGTGGAGGTGGCAGAGTGTTGTCGACACTAATGAGAATGATGGTGTGGTAACAATGGTGGTGGTGGTAAGGCAATCAACAATTATTTGTGGTGGTGATGGTGGCGGCAAGCGTCGCGACAATGACGGCTAATTAGTAGATGGTAGGACAGATAGGTGGTTCTAGCCAATTTGAACTCATTCTAAGTTAACATGTTTAGAGTAGTGACAGAGTTTGACTCACTTTGTAAGAGCATTCACAATAGGTTCCTCATCCATATATTACATTAAAAATCATTATGTTTTCTCTCATTTTCAATTAAATAATACTTTTATACCTTTATTATTACCGCTTATCTCTCTTTCACTAACAATCACTTTCAAAAAATATCTGGACTAAATAAAGAACAACGGAAGCAAATGACTTAGGCCTTGTTTGGTAAGCTTTGAATGAGCCTCTAAATGGTTCAATAGCTGAATCGGTCAGCAGTCAGCTTATTTGTTTCACCTTGAACCGAGGCTCTGAATGGGACAGTTAAGTCTGAATGGTTCAGATTTGAGATGATGCTGAATGGTTCAGTTCAACGGCTGTGGAAACACAACGATGCAGGCCAACTCAAATCAATTAACACAAACGATGCCGAGCCTCCTTGTCCGACCACCTGTCGCCGCCGCTACCCCGACTCCCAGCCGATCCCTGTGCCGCCGCCTTACCCTTCCTCCTCTCATCTCCTCTTCTTGTCAAGTGTGTGTTTGTGTGGGTATAAGAAAAAGGAAATGGAAATAAGGAGAGAGTTGCAGGTGTGTGTGTTTGTGTGGGTTAAAGAGATGATAAAATGTTTGGTGTGGTGGTGTTGTCGTGTGTGTACGATTTGATTTTTTTTTTTTTTTTTTTTTTTTTTTTTTTTTTTTTTGGAAAAGGACATAAAGGTTTAACCAAAAAACACCTGATGGTCAGCACTTATTGGTTCAAAGCCTCTTACTCATTCAGACCTCATATTGGTTCAACACTTATCCAAACGGCCCCTTAATAGCCTGACATCATTAAAGTATTTGTTAAAGTGTAGTTTATTATAGTGGTAAGTGTTTAAGTCTCACTATGAAGAAAATAAACTAATTAAAAGTGAGTGAGTTTGTCATTAAAAAAAATAATACTGGAAATTTATTATATTTTACCATTTAAATGTTATCCGATAAAACAAGTAAAAATCTAAGTAATTTATTTAAAATATAGTCAATTCTTTTATGGTGGAGTGACACCCTTCTTCCTTTTCTTATAGGAGATGGAGAGTTCGAGACCTACCGGCATCAAAATGTTGCTGGTGGGCCGGGTTTTACCGCAGTGGGCCTTCGGGCGACGGGTTTTCCCCGGGAACTGGTGTGAAATTACTGGTGAACCCGGTTTACTCTCGAAGTACTTTTTTGTCTAGTGGGTACTTTGAGAATGCTCGGGATTGATTTGTTGACTCGTTAAAAAAATATATGTTAATTCTTTTTTTTTTGAACGACCAACAAATTGGAATAACTCACGGAACACTGGAGTATCATTGTGCCACCAATGTTGCCACGCGATCATATTCCACCACCAAGTCACAAATTCTGGAGGAAACTCATAATAATTATGAGAAAACCCTCTTTGTGAGATTCGAACCCAAGACCTAATGGTACTTACTAAGTCTTATCTCACTACCAAAATGCCGCTAAGCTATAATGCCTTTTGGGAATATATGTCAATTGTAAAATGATTTTTTTATTATATGTTTTATTCGGCAAAGGAAATGAATGGCTCCACTTGTCTGGATTGGGCTCCACTAGCAATAATGGCGAAAAGTAGAGTTTTGGATGCATCCTTAAGGCACTATTATGTAGACATTACTAAAATCGAAATTATGTCCCCCTCCAAATCTCATTTTGGGAAAATACTAAATAATGTAAATTCAGGAAATTTTTATATATATCTTTTTAGAAATTCTTACACATTCACGTAAAGATCGTAATAATTAAATAACAGCTTAAGCTAGAAATTTACACGACACGTCTATGTGGTTTATGGATACATATATGTGTTACGTAAAGCCAATGGCCGATTTTGACTGAAAAATCAAGTAGGGCCGGACTTTTTTTAACAGGGTCATACTCAATACATATATAAATTTTCGATTTTTTTTATAAAATTTACACTATAAAGCAAAATAGCTGGACGGGCCAGGGCCTCATCCGGCCCAAAAGAAAATCCACAGTTGCAAAAGCCTATTATGTAAATTAATCAATGATGTGTCGTGTAAATTTCTAGCTTAAGCTGTTATTTAATAATGGTTATTAAACTTGTAAATATAAAGTACTAGGCTAGAGCCCCGTTGTACACGTGGTACATGTCCATCTCAAATGAAAAAAAATTCTATAAAGATTGTAGTATACAAATTTTATTTATTGAAAGTTACGTAATACAATTTGTATGAATTTTGGTTGATTGTAAATTATCATAAAAAGTTTAATATTACCCAATAACAGATATATGAATCAACAAATGTTAGATTTGACGTGATTTAAAAACAAATAATGAAATGATTAAACATATATTTATTGTAACGACATGCAAATGAAGATTAAAATCAAAGTAAATAAATGTAGTTTAACAAATCATACAACCAAAATATTATAAAAAAAAAAAAAATTAAACGCTTTATGCAAAAATATGATCGCATATTTATTCACAAACATCAAAATATTTTAATAGACAACATTTGTATTTATTATTAACACTGTCATCTTTATCCAATATTAGTATATTCAGGCCAACTCTACTCTTGTCACTTGGCAGCAACATACAACTGCCCATGTGTAAAAACAAGATCTTTCAAATACATAAAACTGATAAATCTAATTGCTAGCTATTTAACAAAACGTGCCTATTGCGTCTTGCTAGTTTTGTTATAAAATTACGTTAATTAAGAAAGGTAACAAAACTTGTAGTTACGGCAAACAAAGCCGGTAAAATGGCAATTGTGATTGTTGAGTTATGTTCTATGGGAATATGGGTATATAATTCTTTGTGAGCTTTCAACAGCAATCGTCCTTCCATTTTTTTTAATTATGATAAACATTTTTCAATTATGATAAGTATTTGTATAATAATAAAAGACATTATTAATTCAGTCAAAATAACATTAATTAAAAATCATTAGGATGTTAACCTAAATTCGGTAAATTGTTAAAAGATAATAAAAATTGTCATTAACTTCAGTCAACATATAAATTAATGTCATTAACATTGTAAAATAAACAATGACATTATTTATAAATAATTTATTCTGGATTTAAATAAAATTATTGTAACTTGCCCATTGAAAAAATTAGGCCAAGTGATGCAATAGTACCTTGAAGAAAATGAAAAAGAAGAATGAAGAATGAAAATTAGAAAAATTCTATAAAGACTGTAGTATGCAAATTTTATTTATTGAAAGTTACGTAATACAATTCGTATGAATTTTGGTTGATTGTAACTTATCATAAAAAAGTTTAATGTTACCCAATAACTGATATATGAATCAACAAATGTTTGATTTGACGTGATTTAAAAACAAATAATGAAATGAATAAACATATATTTATTGTAACGGCATGCAAATGAAGATTAAATTCAAAGTAAATAAATGAATTTTAACAAATCATACAACCAAAAAATTATAAAAAAAAAAATTAAACGCTTTATGCAAAATATGATCGCATATTCATTCACAAACTTCAAAATACTTTTTATATGCAACATTTGCTATTTATTATTAACGCTGTCATCTTTATCCAATATTAGTATATTCAGGCCAACTCTACTTTTGTCACTTGGCAGTGACATACAACTGCCAACAGGATCTTTCAAATACATAAAACTGATAAATCTAATTGCTAGCTATTTAACAAAACGTGCCTATTGCGTCTTGCTAGTTTTGTTATAAAAATACGTTAATTAAGAAAAGGTAACAAAACTTGTAGTTACGGCAAACAAAGCCGGTAAGATGGAAATTGTGATTGTTGAGTTATGTTCTATGGGTATATAACTCATTGTGAGTTTTCAACAACAATCGTCATTCCATTTTTTTTAATTATGATAAACATTTTTTTAATTATAATAAGTATTTGTATAATAATAAATGACATTATTAATTCAGTCAAAATAACATTAAATAAAAATCATTAGGATGTTAATCTAAATTCGGTAAATTGTTAAAAGATACTAATAACTGTCATTAACTTCGGTCACATATACATTAATGTCATTAACTTTGTATAATAATCAATTACATTATTTATAAATAATTTATTCTGGATTTAAATAAAATTATTGTAATTTGCATTCAAAAAAACACATTTATCACAAATTTAGTAGTTGGTAAATTGACGTTCAAGTTTAAATTTAGTAGAAAAATCAACATTTTTTACTTTCAAGTTTATATTTAGTAGAAATTTAAACATTTTTGACAAAATGACATTATTTATTAAGTCAAAATAACATTAAATAACAATCATTATGATTAACATCCTAAATTTGGTAAATTGTTAAAAGATAATAATAAATGTCAGTAACTTCGATTTAGGAGAATAGTTTTATTAAAAAGTATGACTTATAAATAATTTACACTGTAAATTAACGTGCTATAATTTATATTAACATACTAATATTGTAAATATTGTAATTTAACGATTGGTGTTGATTTAGGATTTAGGATTTAGGGAAAAACTCACAAATTCTGGAATTATAAATATTTTTTTCTGGATTTAAATAAAAATATTGTAATTTGCATTCAAAAACACATTTATCACAAATTTAGTATTTGGCAAATTGACGTTCAAGTTAATAACAATCAATAGGATGTTAATATAAATTCGGTAAATTGTTAAAAGATAATAATAAATGTCATTAACTTGGGTCAACATATAAATTAATTTAAATATTTAGTCAAAATAACATTAAGTAACAATCATTAGGATGTTAATGAGCCGGTCGTCACGGTTCATACAAAACCTAATTAACCTAGGTAGATAGGATAAGTAGGGTATCAATCCAAGGAGCGTGTGGTTAGTAGATATTGTTTAGTTGATTAAACGAGTTACTTATGAAGCTTGCTAGAGAACTGTCACACCCTCAAATTACCACTTGCGGGGTTTTACCGCGAGGCGCATGACAAACCAGGATCCAAGTCAACGATCACAATAAACAACTCTATATGAAAAACGTAACAAACATAACCATTAATTTAACCAGCGGAAGCATTTAAAGAATTTAATCTCTACAAAACAGTGTTCCCAAGTATCCAAGACACTTATTACAAAACGTGCACTAAAATCTAGACGCCAATGCAGACCCGTGCGCCTAGTTCCATTCATTGCTACCTTAGCGACCTGAGAAAAACATGCCAAAAGATGTCAACATAAAATGCTGGTGGGTTCACAGGTTTGTTCAAAATGTTACTATAACGTTACCATGTCCATACTATATCAATGTTACCAAGTACGCTAGCTAGGCGTAAGTTTTATTACTACTACAATTGGAAACCATTACTAGACACGTTTAGCAATGTTCAGCATGTTTAAGCAGCCCGTATGTTCAGCATGATACCAATGTACCTGTTCGAGACAATATGCACCCGCCCGGCCCTCCAAGCCGACGAGTGGGGCAGGTCACGCCCAATAGATCTATCCACATTTCCCCTGTTGTGCAAACCCGCACATTCATGGTTTCCCCCGGGACTTTCCAATAGATCGTATAGCAATAATAAGTTAAAACCATAGTATGACATATGTTACCAAAACAGTTTAGCGCATGTTTTCTCCCCCAAAAGTTAAAGCAGTAAAAGTGGGGCCGTGAACTCACCTTAAGTTGCGTTCTTCAAATATAAGTAAAGATGTTTAGCCCTTGATAATCCCTCTACCGGAGATCTATCAAAATGTTCACATAAGTGTTCCGACTAATAACCATAAGGTTATCTAGTCCCTGATTGTCCAGATTGTAACCAAGTATGTTTTAAAACGTGTTTAAATGTTTAACCGACACACTAGACCGACCCGACATCCCGTTGGTGACCCATTACCCTAACTAATCAAGCACATATAGATTACACACAAGGTTCAAGCATAAAACACTTAGTTTGTATCAAAAATCTCATTTCTGCATCAGAAACGGTCGAACCAGTCAGTTTTAAGTCTCCTTCGCACCTTTTTATCTCCTTCGCACCCTTTTACATCTCGTTCGACCGTTTGATGCTTCCTTCGCCCGTTTCATCACATTCGTCCAATAAAAAGCCAGGTTCGACCCTGGATCCCTCCTTCGCACCATCGACTGGTCGAAGGAGGCCAGGTTCGCCCTGTTGTATGATTTTTCCTAAAAACGCTTCCAACGCATTCAAAACGACCGAAACATCATCAAACACAGCAGTCAAGCATGAATAACTTATCCCTACAAAACCCCATCGATTTCCCCCGATAATACGTTCGTTTCAGCCCTTTCCCAAAATGGTAAAGATTATGGAAACATCACTTTCATGCATGGATTATTTACCCAATTTGGAAACTTTTGAAATCGATTCATGTTTAGCTTAAAATACTCAGTTTGTCGATTATCCGATCTTTCTTATTCATTCTATTGATCATAAATATTCATGCATCAAGTATTAATCCCATAAAACCCCCAAATATCAATATACCCAATCCTAACCCTAGACAACCATAATCCAACCATTAACAACAATCCTATATCATGTTTCTATCATAGATATAGCAGCAAATCAGTGAACAACACATAACACCACATAACACACAAATAACACATGTTATTCATTATGAAAACCTATGTTAAATGATCATGTTTTGATTTAGAAAGATGTTTAAAGGTTTTTAATCATAAAAACACCCTTAGAACAGATCTGGACAATTAGGGTTAGATGAAAACGAATTAAAATGCTTTTAAAAGATTTAGGATTATGAACACACCTTGGATTCTTGTTTAGATGTTGTAGATGGGTTAGATTATGAAAAAGAAGAGCAAAAACTCCTTCCTTAGTGTTTAAGATCGTTTGAGAGCGTTTTGGGACGGTTAGGGTTTGTGAAATGATGAAAAATGACAAAGGTTGGTATTTATACTAATCTTCCTTCGCACCAATTCATTGGTCGAATGTGGTCTCCTTCGCCCCTTTCACAGGGTCGAATGAGACTGTTTGGTCGAAGGGAATTCCTCAAATTCCACTTCCCTGGTTCGCCCACTTGCATGGGTCGAACCAGACATTTTTCCTCTCCTTCGACCACTCGAAGTGGTCGAACCAAGACTCTTTTAAACTAGTTTTCCAGTTTGTCGTGTTTAACGCATTCTAACACATCCTAACACATAAGCATGCATCCTTAGTCTATATTTAACACATTTAGGCACAAATAATCATTTTCACATCATTTAAACACGTCTATGTATATAATCCACCACACAAACCATAATCTACACATATACTTAATTAGTTCATGTAATGTCACCAACAACGGAACCCGGTACTAGTGTATTACCAAAACGACTCCCAATGATCCTCCAGATCATTGTACCCTGGACAATCCTAACTTGACCCGACTCAACTAGCCCAGTTAAGTTTGTTTATAAACGTTTCCCGCTAAGGTAGACTTAGATGTTACTAATATGTTTAAGCCGAACATGCCGGGTGTCACATCATCCCCACGTTGAAAGAATTTTCGTCCCGAAAATTGCGCAAAGCCCCAAAAAGAAAGAAACGAAAAGAACCGAACAAAAAGAAACTTACCGGATGTCACATCATCCCTACGTTGAAAGGAATCTCGACCCGAGATTCATTCCGCTTCAGTAGTAACATGCCTCGATTCAAAAGCGCGCTTCGGGAAGAGATGAGGATACTTAGATTTCATCTGATCCTCCCGTTCCCATGTGAACTCCGGTCCACGGTTCGAGTTCCAACGGACTTTAACGATGCGGATTTTACTCCGACGAAGGCTACGAATCTTGTAGTCGAGAATCTCGACAGGTTCCTCCACAATGCGAAGACGATCATCAACCTTAATCTCTTCCAGTGGTACAATGAGAGATTCATCAGCCAAACACTTCTTCAAGTTAGATACATGGAAGACGTTGTGTACACTACCGAGCTCCGCCGGTAAGTCAAGTCTATATGCCACCGGTCCAATCCGATCCAGGATTGCGAACGGTCCGACATAACGAGGGTTAAGCTTGCCACGCTTTCCAAAGCGTATGACGCCCTTCCATGGTGAAACTTTCAAAAGTACCTTGTCCCCAACCTGGAACTCTAAAGGTTTTCGACGGCGATCGGCATAACTTTTCTGACGATCCCGTGCAGCAGCCAAATGTTGACGGATCTGTACGATTTTCTCCGAAGTTTCGTACACGAGTTCCGGACCAGTGAGCTGGCTCTCGCCCACCTCGGCCCAACAAAGTGGTGATCGGCATTTCCGTCCGTAAAGAGCCTCGAACGGAGCTGCCTTGATGCTAGAGTGATAGCTGTTGTTGTAGGAGAACTCCACTAACGGCAGGTGGATCTCCCAACTTTTGCCAAAATCGATAACACATGCCCGAAGCATGTCTTCCAAGGTTTGAATCGTCCGCTCACTCTGTCCATCAGTTTGCGGATGATAAGCCGTACTTATATCCAACTGAGTACCCAAGGCCTTGTGCAGAGCCTTCCAGAAACGCGAAGCGAAACGAGAATCACGATCAGAGATAATAGAAACAGGCACCCCGTGCTGAGCAACCACCTCCTTAAGGTAAAGTCGAGCTAACCGCTCGAGTCCATCGGTTTCCTTAATAGGTATAAAACGTGCCAATTTTGTCAGCCGGTCAACAATCACCCAAATCATATCATAACCACTAGGTGACTTTGGCAGTTTGGTGACAAAATCCATCGTGATTCGTTCCCACTTCCATTCTGGAACCTCTGGTTGTTGCAGGAGACCAGACGGCCTCTGATACTCCACCTTGACTTTAGCACAAGTCAAACATTTGCTGACATAAGAAGCTATGTCAGCTTTCATGTTCGGCCACCAATAAAGTATCTTCAAATCCTGATACATCTTATCGGAGCCAGGGTGAATAGAATACCGGGACTTGTGAGCTTCATCCAGAACAAGCTCGCGTAATCCCCCGAACAATGGGACCCAAACACGTCCCGCAAAATAGTGCAAGCCATCAGTCCTAAGCTCAAGATGCTTGTCAGCACTGTGCATCGTTTCAGCCTTAAGGTTTTCCTCCTTCAAGGCTTCCAACTGTGCAGAACGGATTCGGTCAGGCAACGACGAATGAATGGTGAGCTGTAAGGCTCGAACACGGCGAGGGTTAACAGACTCCTTCCTGCTCAAGGCGTCCGCCACAACGTTCGCCTTGCCAGGATGATACTTGATGGCGCAGTCATAATCGTTCAGGAGTTCAACCCAGCGACGCTGCCGCATGTTCAACACCTTCTGGTCGAAAATATGCTGAATACTCTTGTGATCGGTATATACTTCACACTTGGTACCGTACAAGTAATGTCTCCAGATTTTCAACGCAAAGACCACTGCACCCAGTTCCAAGTCATGAGTAGTGTAGTTCTTCTCATGAATTTTGAGTTGGCGAGAAGCGTAAGCAATAACCTTCCCGCGCTGCATCAACACGCAACCGAGACCACGAATGGAAGCATCACAGTACACAACGAAATCATCAGTGCCTTCCGGCAGGGATAAGATAGGTGCAGAACAAAGTTTAAGCTTCAGCATCTGAAATGCTGATTCTTGGGGTTCATCCCAGTCGAACTTTCGGTCCTTCTGGGTAAGAGCAGTGAGGGTTTGAGCGATCTTCGAAAATCCCTCAATGAAACGACGATAATAACCCGCAAGACCTAGGAATTGCCGCACCTCAGATGGCGTCTTTGGTGCTTCCCAGTCTTTAATAGCTTCGATCTTAGCCGGATCGACATGAATTCCCAGTTCATTCACCACATGTCCTAGGAATTGAACTTCACGCAACCAAAAATCACACTTTGAGAACTTAGCATACAACTGCTCTTGTCTCAAAAGTTCCAAGACCAACCGCAGATGTTCCTCGTGATCCGCCTTGTTCTTGGAATAGATCAGAATGTCGTCAATAAACACGATGACGAACTTATCAAGGTAAGGCTTGCAAACGCGGTTCATCAAATCCATGAACACCGCAGGTGCGTTAGTGAGACCAAAAGGCATGACCAAGAACTCAAAATGGCCATAACGAGTGCGAAAAGCAGTCTTCTGAATGTCAGCTTCCCTGACGCGCAACTGGTGATAACCGGACCGCAAATCAATCTTCGAATAATAGCTGGAGCCCTGAAGCTGGTCGAAGAGATCATCAATGCGAGGAAGAGGATAACGATTCTTGATGGTCACTTTGTTCAGCTCACGATAATCAATACACATACGAAGACTTCCGTCCTTCTTCTTCACAAACAAAATAGGAGCTCCCCACGGGGAAGAACTCGGTCGAATGAAACCCTTTTCCAAGAGTTCCTGTAACTGGCTGGACAGCTCTTGCATTTCGGGAGGTGCAAGACGATACGGAGCTCGGGCAATAGGAGCTGCGCCCGGAGTGAGATCAATACCAAACTCAACCTGACGATGGGGAGGAAGACCAGGTAAATCATCAGGAAACACATCAGAAAAGTCACGAACCACCGGGATATCCTCGATCTTCTTCTCATCGTCAGTAGAAACGTTAACAAGTGCCAGAACGGCCGAACAACCCTTCCGAAGATACTTACGGGCTTTCATGCTAGAAATGATACTCAGCGGAGCACCGCTTTTCTCGCCACGAACCGAAACAATCTCTCCATCAGGGAGAGGGATCCGAATAACCTTGTCAAAACAAACGATCTCCGCGCGATACAACGACAACCAATCCATGCCAACCACGACATCAAAACTACCCAGAGGTACCGGCATAAGGTCAATGGGGAAAGACAAACCCGACAGTTCCAAGCGACATTCCCTAAGGGTGTGTGTCGCTTCGATTTTCTTACCATCAGCCAATTCTATTAAGTACTTAGCCTCTAAAGGTGTGGGTACTATATCTAGCAATCGACTAATATCCAAAGATACGAAACTCTTATCGGCACCAGAATCAAACAAAACAGAAACATAGCGATCATTAAGAAGGAACGTACCGGTAACTGTGTCTGGATCCTGCCTAGCCTCTGCAGATCCAATGACGAAAGCACGTGCAGTCCTGCCTCCGCCGCCATTGTTCCCGTTACCGTTCCGCCCCTCCCATTATCGCCCTGCTTCAGTTTGGGACAATCACGCTTGAAATGTCCCGTGTCACCACAGTTATAACACCCCTGCCTCCCCTGAGTCCCCTGAGCAGCAGGAGCAGGAGCAGCCGCAGGAGTCTGAGTTGGGGTGAGCGCCACCTTGCAATCCTTAGCATGGTGCCCCAACTGATGGCACCGATGACAACGAGCTCTATCACAACCCCCAGAATGATGAAAACCACACTTGTTACACTTGGGGTGTTTTCCAACATACCCACCCGTCTTCGACCCAGAAGAAGACCCAGACGACTCAAACTTCTTCGCCGGCTGAGCTGGCACCACACTCTTCCCCACACTCTCCCACTTCCTCTTGTTCCCTCAGCAGCCTTCACAGTAGCACCCTTGGGTGGCAAAACGCCTTCCGCCACCTTCAGATTAGTCATCCGATGAGCTGATCGGACAACTTCAGCAATAGTGGGAAGATTCCCAGCAGCCACCAACCCAGCAATCTCGGGCACTAGTCCAGACACATAGTGCTCGATCCTCCTGTACTCGGGTGTGTGCAAATCAGGACACAACACCGCCAGCTCGTTCCTCCTCACTGTGTATTCCTCAATCTCCGACCCAACCATCTTGAAACTCCAGACCTCATGCTCCAACTTCTGTATCTCCTCCCTCGGACAATACTCACCTCTCAAAAGCTGCACAAACTCCGCCCAAGGCATAGCAATAGCCTCCCCAGTCCCACGTTCTGAGTAGTAGCATTCCACCACGACAATGCAGGCCCCTCAAATGTCGCAGTAGCATACTTCACCGGTCCCCAGCAGGACAGTTACACATGACAAACACAGATTCCACCTTCTCTAGCCATCGGAGCAGTCCCACCGCTCCCTCAGTTCCAGCGAAGTTATGGGGCTGACAGTCCCTAAACTTCTTATAAGAGCACTGAGGTGGGGGTGGATTGGCACCAACACCTGAAACACGGTACACGAGTAAAACACAAACGAAAGGACACGAAACCCAAAAAAAAATGAGGCAAGGTCGACAAAAATCAACTCACCACCCATGGCATTAATCCCGGCCTGGAAATTAGCCATAGCCATGTTTACTTGCTGCTGGAGCAAGTTGTTCAGTTCGGCTTGGGTCATGTTGATGTTCCCACGACCACCGCCTCCGGCACGACCACCGCCGCCAGCACGACCACCGCCTCCACCACGACGTCCACCACCGCGAGCACCAGACATGATATAAGAAACCAAGAAATCGAGAGATTCAGATTCACTTCCAGTGTCAACCACTAGAAATTTACAAGAGTTAACCTAGGGACAAATTCAGGACTATACATCCAAACTCGAAGTCCATCGGGATTTTCATGCATTCCAGTTTATTATTTCGTGTGCACCCGAAATGATAAACTGCTCTACATGGTCCTCCAGATGTACCCCTAATTTAGACCCCAGTCACCGAACATTGTCGCCTATGTGGCAATAGGTGCAAGTGTAAGAAGGCATGTGTGTGCTAGAACCAACAAATCAACCCCTCCTCCTTCAATCCAGAAGAAGAAGACAAGAGTAGGTAAGAACCCAAATAAAAACGGATGATGTAACGAGAGAAGCATTGGCTCTGATACCAATCTGTCACACCCTCAAATTACCACTTGCGGGGTTTTACCGCGAGGCGCATGACAAACCAGGATCCAAGTCAACGATCACAATAAACAACTCTATATGAAAAACGTAAACAAACATAACCATTAATTTAACCAGCGGAAGCATTTAAAGAATTTAATCTCTACAAAACAGTGTTCCCAAGTATCCAAGACACTTATTACAAAACGTGCACTAAAATCTAGACGCCAATGCAGACCCGTGCGCCTAGTTCCTTTCATTGCTACCTTAGCGACCTGAGAAAAACATGCCAAAAGATGTCAACATAAAATGCTGGTGGGTTCACAGGTTTGTTCAAAATGTTACTATAACGTTACCATGTCCATACTATATCAATGTTACCAAGTACGCTAGCTAGGCGTAAGTTTTATTACTACTACGATTGGAAACCATTACTAGACACGTTTAGCAATGTTTAGCATGTTTAAGCAGCCCGTATGTTCAGCATGATACCAATGTACCTGTTCGAGACAATATGCACCCGCCCGGCCCTCCAAGCCGACGAGTGGGGCAGGTCACGCCCAATAGATCTATCCACATTTCCCCTGTTGTGCAAACCCGCACATTCATGGTTTCCCCGGGACTTTCCAATAGATCGTATAGCAATAATAAGTTAAAACCATAGTATGACATATGTTACCAAAACAGTTTAGCGCATGTTTCCTCCCCCAAAAGTTAAAGCAGTAAAAGTGGGGCCGTGAACTCACCTTAAGTTGCGTTCTTCAAATATAAGTAAAGATGTTTAGCCCTTGATAATCCCTCTACCGGAGATCTATCAAAATGTTCACATAAGTGTTCCGACTAATAACCATAAGGTTATCTAGTCCCTGATTGTCCAGATTGTAACCAAGTATGTTTTAAAACGTGTTTAAATGTTTAACCGACACACTAGACCGACCGACATCCCGTTGGTGACCCATTACCCTAACTAATCAAGCACATATAGATTACACACAAGGTTCAAGCATAAAACACTTAGTTTGTATCAAAAATCTCATTTCTGCATCAGAACGGTCGAACCAGTCAGTTTTAAGTCTCCTTCGCACCTTTTTATCTCCTTCGCACCCTTTTACATCTCGTTCGACCGTTTGATGCTTCCTTCGCCCCGTTTCATCACATTCGTCCAATAAAAAGCCAGGTTCGACCCTGGATCCCTCCTTCGCACCATCGACTGGTCGAAGGAGGCCAGGTTCGCCCCTGTTGTATGATTTTTCCTAAAAACGCTTCCAACGCATTCAAAACGACCCGAAACATCATCAAACACAGCAGTCAAGCATGAATAACTTATCCCTACAAAACCCCATCGATTTCCCCCGATAATACGTTCGTTTCAGCCCTTTCCCAAAATGGTAAAGATTATGGAAACATCACTTTCATGCATGGATTATTTACCCAATTTGGAAACTTTTGAAATCGATTCATGTTTAGCTTAAAATACTCAGTTTGTCGATTATCCGATCTTTCTTATTCATTCTATTGATCATAAATATTCATGCATCAAGTATTAATCCCATAAAACCCCCAAATATCAATATACCCAATCCTAACCCTAGACAACCATAATCCAACCATTAACAACAATCCTATATCATGTTTCTATCATAGATATAGCAGCAAATCAGTGAACAACACATAACACCACATAACACACAAATAACACATGTTATTCATTATGAAAACCTATGTTAAATGATCATGTTTTGATTTAGAAAGATGTTTAAAGGTTTTTAATCATAAAAACACCCTTAGAACAGATCTGGACAATTAGGGTTAGATGAAAACGAATTAAAATGCTTTTAAAAGATTTAGGATTATGAACACACCTTGGATTCTTGTTTAGATGTTGTAGATGGGTTAGATTATGAAAAAGAAGAGCAAAAACTCCTTCCTTAGTGTTTAAGATCGTTTAGAGCGTTTTGGGACGGTTAGGGTTTGTGAAATGATGAAAAATGACAAAGGTTGGTATTTATACTAATCTTCCTTCGCACCAATTCATTGGTCGAATGTGGTCTCCTTCGCCCCTTTCACAGGGTCGAATGAGACCTGTTTGGTCGAAGGGAATTCCTCAAATTCCACTTCCCTGGTTCGCCCACTTGCATGGGTCGAACCAGACATTTTTCCTCTCCTTCGACCACTCGAAGTGGTCGAACCAAGACCTCTTTTAAACTAGTTTTCCAGTTTGTCGTGTTTAACGCATTCTAACACATCCTAACACATAAGCATGCATCCTTAGTCTATATTTAACACATTTAGGCACAGATAATCATTTACACATCATTTAAACACGTCTATGTATATAATCCACCACACAACCCATAATCTACACATATACTTAATTAGTTCATGTAATGTCACCAACAACGGAACCCGGTACTAGTGTATTACCAAAACGACTCCCAATGATCCTCCAGATCATTGTACCCTGGACAATCCTAACTTGACCCGACTCAACTAGCCCAGTTAAGTTTGTTTATAAACGTTTCCCGCTAAGGTAGACTTAGATGTTACTAATATGTTTAAGCCGAACATGCCGGGTGTCACAAGAACTTACAAGGTTTGTACTTGGTTCATTTAAGAATTTGATTGAAAAGGTTTTGTTGTTATATTAAAAACTTGAATTGAATTATATGAATGAAAAATAATGTAGTTTGTAAACAATTTAATTAAAAGGATCACACCTAGGTTTCAACAACTGAAGTCTAAGGTTTTCACAAATGGGTCAAACAAATGTAGTGCAATTGGTGTTAACGGGGTGATTGTTCAATAGGCTTAGGTGTCAAGTTTCATCAACATCAAAGATGGACTAAACTACACTTCATTACCTAGAACATACAACCCTATGTTTGTATTAGAGCAAGAAAACATGTTCATGACACTAGAAATTGGCACAAGATCAATTAACTAAAATGAATTCAACATAAGATTAATCGCAATCTAATACAATTAATTCAAACACACAATCGCACAATTAAAAGTTTAAAGAAATACCCAAATGTTAAACCCTAAAACTTCAATTGTTTACTTCCTAGGTATGATACAAAGAGACTAGCCACTCATGGCCATGGAGCTTGAGTCTTCAATGATTTGGTCTTGAATCTTGAAATCTTGAATGATAAGAGGATTTGATGTTCTTGAATGGTATGGAATGATAAGGGTTTGATAGGATGGAATGGTTATGATAGAGATACCAAATTATGAGCCTTCAAGGTGTTTTAAAGCCAAAAAAAATCGAAACTTCCGTTTTGATACGCATTAAAAACATTAAACCTAAGTTTGACTGCAGGTGCTGTAGGCTACGCCACTTTTGGCATCGCCTACGCGAGTCCCGTAGCCTACGCCAAAAGTGGCATAGGCGACGCCATGTCTGTTTTGGCTACAAGATCTTGCTCTGTCCTACGGCATTTTGGTCCCCTTCTCCTACGCGAGTGCTGTAGGCGACGCCAAAACTGCTGTAGGCGACGCCAACTTGTCCCGGACACCCATTTCAGCTTTTCTTGTTCAGTTTATCACTCCTTGTGCTCCCGAGATGTTCCAAAAACTCCAGATTTGCACCCTTTTTGTGTTAATACCTAAAGATCATAAGACATGTCAAAGTAGTGCTATTCCATAATCATTTATACATTTATCAATCAATTTAGCTTTGTTAATTCTCGAGTTTTTACCAACCTATCAGATGTTAATATAAATTCGGTAAATTTTAAAAGGGTATTGTTAAATATACCAAGTTAGTCAAACATTTTACTTATATTAAATGTTATTGGCTTTTCAATGCATACTTCTTCAATTAATTAATTAATTTTTTTTTGAAAACACATAATTTATTAAATAAGTTAGTTGGATTAAAATTATTATTCTAAAAGTAATCTTCTTATAAATAGCAACTTGTATAATGACTATGACCACCACTACAAACTTTTATTATAATTTCTTGTAGATGTCGATTTCTAACGAAAACAACTCAATTGTAGGAGGTGATTCTTTTATGAGGACGCCTGAATTTGTCACTAATCAGGTACCAACTTTTATTTTGTTGTTTCATATTCATGTAGGAGGTGTTTCAACTTTTATTTTGCATACACGAACTTTTATTTTGTTGTGTATATGAATTAATGTATTTGAGTCACGATATACCGGTTCGTTTGTTTTGTTTATAAGTAAAACTAATATAACTTTCAATAGTTAAGATAGTGGTTCGTTTTGTTTTGTTTAAATATATTATTTGTTAATTTCGTCACTTTTGTTTTAATTTCGTTTTGTCACTAAGAACTTTTAGCACTTTTTTTTTTTTTAATTTCGTCAAAAGAAAAAAAATATATATTTAGATAAATATTTTATTTTACACAGTAAATATAAAACTACTTATAAACGATAACACAAATAAAATTCATTTTTAGGCATTCGGGTCTCGTGTAGCATTGGTAGATTGGGTACAAAAGTTGGCAGTCATGGGTTACCATGTGCTTGCGAACTTTCAAAGTATATAAGTTTACGTAAGTATGTTTGTGTACTTCCAATTTATTGTTTTAAACTCTTCATTTTAAAAGTTTAGAGAAAATAGTACTTATTTATATTTGTGTGTAGATTAATATGTTCCCTTGGATTCGATTGATATTTTTTGGAGGAAGCTAGATATTTCACCATCGACATCTTTGCAAAATGACGATGTTAGCTGTGATAACGAACTGCAACTTTTTAAAGAAAACTTTTACATGCAGTTCAAAGATGGGAAGAAAAGTTGGTTAAGAAAACTAAAAGATATATTCGGCCCAAGTGAAACCGATATCCAGGAACCTCAAGTTCAAAAAAAATACTCGTGGACGACCAAGCTTGAAGAAATCACAACAAAAAAATGTCAAAAAATGAGTCGGAAACCTCAAGTTGAAAGAAAAACTCGTGGACGACCAAGCTTGAAGAAATCGCAGCAAAAAATGTGTGACAAAAAGGAGCCGACCAGACATACATCATTCGAATTTGACTTAAACAAGGAACCGGTGATAAACTGGACCGAGATCCTATATGAGCCGGCCAGACATAGTTCATACGTGATAGACTTGAATGAAGTACCACTCATGGATGGCTTAAATATGCTGGTTGATATTCCAAAAGTATTACATACATACATAACAAATATACAAAATGTTAAAGGCGATGGAAATTGTGGATATCGAGCACTAGCTGTTGCCTCGGACTTGATGAAGATAGGCATTATGAGTACATTCGACAGATGATGAGAGAAGAGTTACAAAGTCGATATGATATCTACACGAACATTTTTGTTAGGGATGTAAATTCATTGTATCAAGACTTATGCTTCTTTGGGTCGCCTTGTCCAAAAGTACACTGGATGAAAATGCCTGAGGCAGGTGTTCTGATTGCTAATAAGTTTGGTGTAATCGTCCATTCTTTAAGCATGTCAGGCAGTACAACTATTTTCCCGTTTTGGAGTGGTCCAGAAGAGATTCAACATCACAGAGCTCTTACAATTGCCCTAGTTAATGATGAGATCCATTATGTCATGGTGGAATTACAAGGAGGGTACCTAATGCCTACGATCACGCTTTATTGGAATTTTCGCAACATTAGCCAGTCTGCAACTAGATGGGAAACCATGTATAGGTCGCGTCTAGAAACTGTATACTCAACTTTGTCACCGTGAAAGTGGTTTTGTAGATCTAGTTGACTAAGTATTTTAATGTTTGCATGTTTACTTTTTTTATTAGAGAATCGTATCGTTGTTTATTTATAATGAACTTTTGCCCTTTCATATTTATTTATATTTTTTTTTATGAAAGATTAATTTATTTTTTATTAATATTGGTATTAATATTATTAATAATAGTACAACAAAATATAAAATTGTAAATAAAAAAGTGATAGTAGATAGTAATATAATAATAAATAATCTATACATATAATAAACCAAAGCTATTTTAATGACATGACACTCAAAGAGGCATTCTCTTCCTTGAGTGTGCCATGTGTCATCCTATGTGGCATTAAGATATTTTAGATAAAATAATTTAAAAACAAAATTGGATTTTTCACCCTCATGTTTCTTTCCATAATTTTTAAACGTTAATATCTTTAATATACGAGATTTTTTAAAGAAAAAAAATTACACCAAATTAACGAGCGTTTTATTATCTTTCCAACGAGTACCATAGTGCTATATAAAAAACGGAGAAATTTTTTTGTGGGGTTTTGTCATATAGGAAAAAAACACAAAGTGTTCAGGTAAATCATTAATCATGTATAGACAAGTCACTAATTATGTTTAAATCAGTAAATATGAATTTTTTTTCAACCAGAGCCGAATAGGTTAATAGAGTTATACGTTGTTTTAAGTTAGGTATCAATATTAGTATATTAGAGTTGTACATTTGTTTAGTCTTTAGGATAGGTGTTAATATTAGAGTTACATTAAAGTTCTACATTTTTTTTTTTTTGATCGGCGAACAACTGTGTGGCAAACCACCCTTGCGGGGCGCCGTTGTGACACCCGGCATGTTTGGGTCAACATTTTATAAACACATAAGTCTACCTTAGCGAAAAAACGTTTATTAAACATACTTGACGGGGTCAGTAGAGTCGGAACACAGTCCGTATTGTCCAGGGTTCAATGATTCGGGAGATCATTGGGTTAGTCACACACACACACACGATACGAGTCCCGTTGTTGGTGAATTACATAAACTAATTAAGTGTATGTGTAGACTAATTGTCATATGGTGGATTATATGCTTAGATGCGTTTAAATGATGTATAGATAATCATCCGTGCTTAAATATGTTAAACATAGACTAAGGTTGCATGCTCGTATGGTAGGGTGCGTTAAAATGCGTTAAACACGACAAATTGGAAAACTAGAAAAACGTGAGTCCTGGTTCGACCAATCGAATGGGCGAACCTAGACAATACTCCTGGTTCGACCATTGTAAAAGGGGCGAACCTGGGATATGAAATTGAAAGAATTTCATTCGACCAAGTCAGGGTACGTTCGACCCTGTGAAAGGGTCGAAGGAGGCTACATTTGCCCAGGTAAAAGGGGCGAATGTGGACATAGTATAAATACCACACTTTGTCATTTTTCACCATTTCACAAACCCTAAACGTCTCTAAACACTCTCTAGCAACTTTAAACATTGGGGAAGGAGTTTTTGCCCTTGTTTTCTATAATCTAACCTACACACATCTTCTACACAAAGATCTAAGGTGTGTTCTTCATTCTAAATCATTTTTAAAGCATTTCAATTCGTTTTATTAAACCCCAAGAGTCCAGATCTGATACAAACATGTTTTCATGGATAAAAACCTTCCTAATGTCTTTCTAAACAAAACCTATTCATAAACAATGAGTTTTCATACAAATTAACATGTGTTAATGGTGTTTTATGTGATGATATGTATTGTTTGATGATTGATTGCTGTATAGATGTTATAACAATGATCTAGGACTGTTATTGATGATGATTTAGGATTGAGATAGGTTACAATTGATTATTGATGATGTTTTGTTCATTTTAGGGGATTTTGGGATAGATCTAGGGCTTGTTCATGATGATAGTGATAAGGATATGATTGGGGGATTTATTGTTCATGATAATCTGAGTATATTAAGTTGATTATTGATTGATTTCATAAAGTTTCCTAATTGGGTAAAGATTGCATGCGTTTGATGTGACATCTCCATAATTTGCTATTTCGGGTAACTTGTAAAACGGACGGATTTCGGGATAAAATTGGTAGGGTTATGTAGGAATATGTTAATGATAGTTGACTGCTGTGATTGGTAATGTTTCGTGATGTTTTCGAACCATTTAGATGCGTTTTGGTGCGTTTTATAAAATGCTGATGAAAACGGGCGAACGTGGAATAAAATTGGTTCGAATGGGCGAACGTGGAACAAAACATGGGAAAAACGGGCGAACGTGGAAAAACGGGTGAACGTGAAAAAAACGGGCGAACGTGGAAAAAATGGGCGAACGTGGGAAAACGGCGGCGAACGTGGCTCAAACGGGCGAACGTGGAAATGGGAAAACCACATTCGACCATCTGATGTCCGGAATGAGATTTTTGATGCAAACTAAGTGTTTTATGCTTGAAACTTATGTGTTAAACTTATGTGCATGACTAATTGATGTAATGGGTCACCAACGGGATGTCGGGTCGGTCTGGGATGTTCGGTTAACGTTTAAACACACTTTTTAACACACGTAGTCAAGATCTGGACAATCGGGGACTAGTTAGCCTTCGGGTTAATAGTCATCACACTTATGTAAACTTATTGATAGGTTGTCATTAGTTGGGATTATCATACACGTGTTGGAATTCTAGTTATCGGAAGACGCACTCTAAGGTGAGTTTCACGGCCCCTCTTTTATACACTTTTCTCTCGGGGGAGAAGCATGCCACACGTTTTAACAAATACAACGTTTATGTTTTGAAACGCAACGCTTATGAAACATAACGCTTTTGAAACACAACGCTTTTGAAACACAACGCTTTTAAAACACAACACTTATGAAACGCAACGCTTTTGAAACATGACGCCTTTTGGGAATGTGACTCTTTTAAGAAACGTGACACGTTTGGCACTTGGCATATTTAACATTGGCATTTGGCATATTTAAACATTAGCACTTGACACTTTTAAACATTGACACTTGGCATTTGGCACTTGGCGCTTGGCACTTATTTACTATACGACGAAACCTAAGTCCCTATTGAAACCATGAATGTGCGGGGCACAACGGGTGAAATGTGGATAGATCTATCGGGTGTGACGAACCCCACCTGACGGCTGGGAGCCGGGCAGGTGCATATTGTCTCTACTTGACACTTGACACTTGACACTTGGCACATGGGCAGCAACTCGAGCAACGTTTGTCAGTAATGGTTTTAACAACACAGTCGTAGTAGTAAGGGAACGTTTGTTATTTACTTGGAACTTTTGCACACTTGGCACTTTATGAGGAATCGCTTTACACATGAAAACGTTTACGAACTTAAAACCTGTGAACTCACCAGCATTATATGTTGACGTCTTTTTGGCATGTTTTCTCAGGTCGCTAAGGTAGCAGCATTGAGTATAGGCGCACGGAGTCTCACGGCGTCTAGGGATCATATGCATATTTTGTTAAACATTTCAGACTTTGAGTTTTACTTTTAGGTTGTAATAATACATTTTGCTTCCGCTGTGTTAGAACGGTTTTGAAACTCAATGGTAGTTTGCGTTGTTTTCTTATCATATAGATGTCGTTTATTGTGACCGTTGACTTGGATCCTGGTGTGTCACGCGCCTCGCGGTAAAACCCCGCATGTGGAAATTTGAGGGTGTGACAGATTGGTATCAGAGCCAATGGTTATAGTGAACTAGGACTGCATGTAGAGTCTAGTCTATAGCCCAGTATCACACACGTTAGACGGTCACACATAGTTACGAGTCGTGTCATTTGGTAAACATACTAATCTTGTCGGGGTGTCAGTGTCCTCATCACACAGTATCACATTATCTATCTTCTGTTATTCCTACCTTGGTTCTATCTTCTTCTTCGGGTTCGAAGATGAAGGGGCTTATCGCTTATACTTGGCAGTAGTGTACATTGGGGTGGCTTCGGCACATTCTTGAGATCTTTCCGGGTTTTGGATATCTCCCCTCTATGCTCTAATGTATATACTTGCCTACACGCACACTATCATGCACTAGTACTTGTCATACTACACTCCTGAGTGACTGTTCACTTTGGGATCTTCGTGCGATAACAGTTTCTTTTAGGAATGTGTGTATCGGGTGATTTGAAGTTCTAGCTAGGAGCACGCCTAGAGGACCATGTAGAGCAATTTGTTATTTCGGGTCCACACGAAATCATAAATCGAAATGCATGAAAATCTTGGTGGACTTCGTGTTCGGACTAATGGTCAAGCTGGAACCACGTTCTGAATTCGTTTGGTCACTTGTAGCTCGATCTGTTGGTGGTTTTGATTATCTTGTTTCATGTTTGGCAGAACATGTCTGGTCGCGCTGGTGGACGTGCTGGTGGACGCCGTGGTGGCGGCGGGGGTCGCAATGGCGGTGGACAAGGTGGTGGAAACATCACCGTGACTCAGGCGGAGTTGGAGAACATGTTGCAGCAGCAGTTGAATGTTGCGTTGGCTACTTTCCAGGCTGCTCAGCAGACTTTCGGAAATACTAATCAGGTGCAGTCTGGGTGCACCTACAAGAAGTTCATAGACTGTAAGCCCCATTTCTTTAATGGGACTGAAGGGGCAGTGGGTCTGCTCCGGTGGTTAGAGAAGATCGAGTCGGTGTTTGCTATGTGTAACTGTCCTGACGCTGATCGTGTCAAGTATGCTTCTGCTACTCTAGAGGGACACGCTTTGACCTGGTGGAACTCCACCACTGCGAATCTTGGCCTGGGTGAGGCCAATGCTATGCCGTGGTCCGAGCTCGTTCAGATGTTGCGAGCGGAGTATTGCCCGAGGGACGAGATTATGAAGTTGGAGCATGAGTTCTGGAACTTGAAGATGGTTGGGTCGGAGATTGAGGAGTTTACTGCTAGGCACAACGAGTTGGCTGTGATGTGCCCCGGTTTGGCTACACCGGAGTACCGGAGGATTGAGCACTACGTTGTTGGGTTAGTGCCAGAGATTGCTGGACTTGTTGCCGCTGCTGATCACACTACTATGTTGGCCACTGTTCGGGCAGCTCACAAGCTGACCAACATGAAGGTTGCTGAGGGCGTTCTACCTCCGAGGGGTGCTGCTGTGAAAGCTCCTGCGGACAACAAGAGGAAGTGGGAGAGTGTTGGGAAGAACGTTGGGTCGTCTCAACAGCAGGTTAAGAGGCAGGACGTTGTGGGAGCGTCATCTGAGCAGAAGACTGGGGGTTATGTTGGTAAGAGTCCGAAGTGTAACACGTGTGGGTATCACCATGTTGGGGGTTGCGATGCGTTTCGCTGTAATCGTTGTCAGCGATTCGGTCACTTGGCTAAGGATTGTAGGGTCAATCTGCAGCCGAAACAGACTCAAGCGGTTGTCCCCGCTCCTGCTCCTCGGGGAAACCATGGGTGTTTTAACTGTGGGGAGACTGGGCACTTCAAGCGGGATTGTCCTAAGCTGAACCAAGGGATTGCAGGTGGTGCTGGGAACGAAGGCGGCGGTCGAACTACTCGTGGTCATGTCTACGTCATTGGCGCTAGGGAGAACCAGGAGGATCCTGATACTATTACTGGTGAGTGCTCTTTTTCTTGATTTTCGTTATGCTCGTATTCGTTATCGTTCACATTGTTTGGCGATTCGTATTCATTATGTGCACTCAGTTTGGTATTTGGTCATCGTTTTGCATTCATGGGTCTGATGTGGGTCCTTTAGAGATGCTACTTGGACGGTACCGGTGTGTCATTTATACCGATCACAGTAGTCTCTAGTAGGCCTTCGATCAGGAGGATTCATCGTTTTGTATTCACTTTGGGGAGGGCGGTTCCCCGGCATAGAGTATCTGTTGATATCATCTTTCGTTCGTGGTTATCACTTCGTTTGCGTTCTGGGAGACGTTACTTGGGTTGGGTCGACACTCATTACTGTCGAAGAGTGAATCTCGGGGCGAGATTCCTTTCAACAGGGGGATGATGTGACGACCGGGAAAATTTTTCTTTTTATCGCTTCGTTCTCTTTGACTTCGGGAAATTTTCGGGACGAAAATTGTTTCAACAGGGGGATGATGTGACACCCGGCATGTTTGGGTCAACATTTTAAAAACACATAAGTCTACCTTAGCGAAAAACGTTTATTAAACATACTTGACGGGGTCAGTAGAGTCAGAACACAGTCCGTATTGTCCAGGGTTCAATGATTCGGGAGATCATTGGGTTAGTCACACACACACACACACACACGATACGAGTCCCATTGTTGGTGAATTACATAAACTAATTAAGTGTATGTGTAGACTAATTGTCATATGGTGGATTATATGCTTAGATGTGTTTAAATGATGTATAGATAATCATCCGTGCTTAAATATGTTAAACATAGACTAAGGTTGCATGCTCGTATGGTAGGGTGCGTTAAAATGCGTTAAACACGACAAATTGGAAAACTAGAAAAACGTGAGTCCTGGTTCGACCAATCGAATGGGCGAACCTGGACAATACTCCTGGTTCGACCCTTGTAAAAGGGGCGAACCTGGGATATTAAATTGAAAGAATTTCATTCGACCAAGCCAGGGTACGTTCGACCCTGTGAAAGGGTCGAAGGAGGGTACATTCGCCCAGGTAAAAGGGGCGAATGTGAACAAAGTATAAATACCACACTTTGTCATTTTTCACCATTTCACAAACCCTAAACGTCTCTAAACACTCTCTAGCAACTTTAAACATTGGGGAAGGAGTTTTTGCCCTTGTTTTCTATAATCTAACCTACAAACATCTTCTACACAAAGATCTAAGGTGTGTTCTTCATTCTAAATCATTTTTAAAGCATTTCAATTCGTTTTTATTAAACCCCAAGAGTCAGATCTGATACAAACATGTTTTCATGGATAAAAACCTTCCTAATGTCTTTCTAAACAAAACCTATTCATAAACAATGAGTTTTCATACAAATTAACATGTGTTAATGGTGTTTTATGTGATGATATGTATTGTTTGATGATTGATTGCTGTATAGATGTTATAACAATGATCTAGGACTATTATTGATGATGATTTAGGATTGAGATAGGTTACAATTGATTATTGATGATGTTTTGTTCATTTTAGGGGATTTTGGGATAGATCTAGGGCTTGTTCATGATGATAGTGATAAGGATATGATTGGGGGATTTACTGTTCATGATAATCTGAGTATATTAAGTTGATTATTGATTGATTTCATAAAGTTTCCTAATTAGGTAAAGATTGCATGCGTTTGATGTGACATCTCCATAATTTGCAATTTCGGGTAACTTGTAAAACGGACGGATTTCGGAATAAAATTGGTAGGGTTATGTAGGAATATGTTAATGATAGTTGACTGCTGTGATTGGTAATATTCGTGATGTTTTCGGACCATTTAGATGCGTTTTGGTGCGTTTTATAAAATGCTGATGAAAACGGGCGAACGTGGAATAAAATTGGTTCGAATGGGCGAACGTGGAACAAAACATGGGAAAAACGGGAGAACGTGGAAAAACGGGCGAACGTGGGAAAAACGGGCGAACGTGGGAAAAACGGGCGAACGTGGCTCAAACAGGCGAACGTGGAAATGGGAAAACCACATTCGACCATCTGATGTCCGGAATGAGATTTTTGATGCAAACTAAGTGTTTTATGCTTGAAACTTATGTGTTAAACTTATGTGCATGACTAATTGATGTAATGGGTCACCAACGGGATGTCGGGTCGGTCTGGGATGTCCGGTTAACGTTTAAACACACTTTTTAACACACGTAGTCAAGATCTGGACAATCGGGGACGAGTTAGCCTTCGGGTTAAAAGTCATCACACTTATGTAAACTTATTGATAGGTTGTCATTAGTTGGGATTATTATACACGTGTTGGAATTCTAGTTATCGGAAGACGCACTCTAAGGTGAGTTTCACGGCCCCTCTTTTATACACTTTTCTCTCGGGGGAGAAGCATGCCACACGTTTTAACAAATACAACGTTTATGTTTTGAAACGCAACGCTTATGAAACATAACGCTTTTGAAACACAACGCTTTGAAACACAACGCTTTTAAAACACAACACTTATGAAACGCAACGCTTTTGCAACATGACGCCTTTTGGGAATGTGACTCTTTTAAGAAACGTGACACGTTTGGCACTTGGCATATTTAACATTGGCATTTGGCATATTTAAACATTAGCACTTGACACTTTTAAACATTGACACTTGGCATTTGGCACTTGGCGCTTGGCACTTATTTACTATACGACGAAACCTAAGTCCCTATTGAAACCATGAATGTGCGGGCACAACGGGGAAATGTGGATAGATCTATCGGGTGTGACGAACCCCACCTGACGGCTGGGAGCCGGGCAGGTGCATATTGTCTCTACTTGACACTTGACACTTGACACTTGGCACATGGGCAGCAACTCGAGCAACGTTTGTCAGTAATGGTTTTAGCAACACAGTCGTAGTAGTAAGGGAACGTTTGTTATTTACTTGGAACTTTTGCACACTTGGCACTTTATGAGGAATCACTTTACACATGAAAACGTTTACGAACTTAAAACCTGTGAACTCACCAGCATTATTTGTTGACGTCTTTTTGGCATGTTTTCTCAGGTCGCTAAGGTAGCAGCATTGAGTATAGGCGCACGGAGTCTCACGGCGTCTAGGGATCATATGCATATTTTGTTAAACATTTCAGACTTTGAGTTTTACTTTTAAGTTGTAATAATACAATTTGCTTCCGCTGTGTTAGAACGGTTTTGAAACTCAATGGTAGTTTGCGTTGTTTTCTTATCATATAGATGTCGTTTATTGTGACCGTTGACTTGGATCCTGGTGTGTCACGCGCCTCACGGTAAAACCCCGCATGTGGAAATTTGAGGGTGTGACAGCCGTGCCCAAGAATCGACTACTCGACCTCCAGTAGCCCCCGCCTTCTCCCGATGCGCGGAAACCCGAGCCCCACCCGCCCGAAGGCACGGCAGTGTTATAGAACTCGGTAAAACCTCGTCGCCTGTCAGATTCAAACCGGCGCCACCCGTATTCGATCTTCACCCGGATACCAAACCATAATGTTGGAAGTGGGAATTGAACCCTTGATCACCTAAGTGAACATAAGGCCTCTCCACCACTCCACCACTATGGATGGATAAGTTCTACATTCTTTTAGGTTAGGTGTTAGCATTGAAGTTGTACATTGTTAATTTGTTTCAGGTTAGATATTAATATTAGAGTTATACATCAGTCTATTTCATATGTAAAATTGATGTATCATATTAAATTTCTTAACCCGAGACGCTCCCGGGGTATAATATAGTAGTATAATAATGTAAATGTCTATCTATCATCAAATGTCTACCTATCATTAAATGTCTATCTATCTTTAAAGTTTGACTAAATTGGTATATTAATCCTCTTAGTTGGTATATTTAACACAACTCTAATGTAAATGTCTATCTATCATTAAATGTCTACCTATCATTAAATGTCTATCTATCATTAAAGTTTGACTAAATTGGTATAGTAATCCTCTTAGTTGGTATATTTAACACAACTCATTGTTAAAAGATAATAATAAACGTCATTAAATTTGGTCAACATATAAATTAATGTAAATAAATAACAATTATTAATATTCAAATTACAGATTAAATGACATTAATATCAGTCAACTAATATTATTGTAAGTAAATAACAATAATTCTGATTTATGACAATAAATTTGGTATTATAAATAAATGACATTAAACATAAATTCGAAATACAATAATTCAAATTAAATTACATTAAAAACATAAAAATTGATATATCAAATTTGAAAATCAATGACTTCTTGTTGTGCAATCTTAGTAATAAACAACCTGTGCTGGATTGAACGCCAACCAAGATTGTCCTTCGTATGTGGCAATTGTAACGTTCATGTTGTGTATGTTTTTACACAATAGAAATTTGTTCATAGCCTTCGGCACATTCTGGATTCACACGTTAAAGAACAACATTAATTTTTTTTCTTCATAATTTTTGAAAATTAAATGGGCATATGTACATGAAAATAACAAACATACCAAAGCTGTTGCCGAAGGGTCATGCAATATCTTAAAGAACTGAGAACCATTATCATAAGACATAATAGCCTTTGTGTGTACAGATCAAATCCTGTTTTTCAAATATGTAAAAACATATATTATTAACTAAATCCGATAGATATATATATGAAAAAAAAAACTTGATGACAAAAACAAAATTACCACAAACACCATTGAATACTAAAGTATATGTAAAACAACAAAACATATAATATTGTTTCTCTATCTATTGTTATATATTACAGAATATATGTATGTATTTGATATAAAATCGGTTGGTACTAACAGAATTTGACAACACTTCCTTAAACAATGACTAATTCCGATTCAATATATTTAGGATGATATAACTGCTTAAATCGATGATATACCTGCATAAATAAAAAATAAAACTGCATAATTCATAAATCAGGAAAAAAAACGGAGACAAAACTGCATATATCGAAATAAAAGAAATCAGAGATCAAACACAAAAGATAGGATGACATAACTGCACGATTGAAATAAATCCTTTACAATCTATCTAGGATGATATAACTGTTTAAATCGATGAGATACTTGTTCCAATCAGAAATAAAACTGCATAAACCTGTTCCAAAGAAAAATAAAACTGCATAAACCACGATTCATCGATTCAATATATTTAGGATGATATTACTGCTTAAATCGATGATATACCAGCATAAATAAAAAATAAAACTGAATAAACCAAGAATCAGAATAAAAAAACGATTACATAACTGCATAGATCCGAAATAAAACAAATGAGAGATCAAACACAAAAGATAGGATGATTTAAAGAAATCAAACGTTTGATGTATTATAGATAGATGTTAAGAATAGGAAATGACTAAAAGTGATGCAATATTACCTTGAAAAAAATTAAAAAGAAGAATGAAGAATGAAAATTAGAAGAATTATCAAGCAAGAATGAAGATTGAAGGAAAATGAAGAAAAAAAAGATACCGGCTTTTATAGCTATAATGATGGAGTTCCATATATTTAATTGGATCCTAGAGGCCCTCTCTAAGGTCTCTCTATTCGACCCGAGAGCGACTCAATTATTATATATATAGGTAGATAAATGTAATGAATATTGACTTTAGCCAACATTCACTAAAAAAACAAAAATCCACATGAATCTCATTTTTTTTTTGTCAACAAGAGAAATCGAAATAATTTTCATGTTCTTTGATTATAAAAAAAAAAAAAAAAAAAGGAACGAGTGAAAGTCATCCTAACCCTAACCTTTTCCCAACTGAAACCCGAACAAGTCAACCTTTCTTATTTACCGGACCACAGCCGAAAAATTGTGACTAAGGGTGCTTCAAGTTACACACATACATTATTGAATATTAAATTAATAATCAATGATGCTTTATAGATATATATACCTATATCAGGCTTCGTCTTGTTATGTATGACAAGAAATTACTATCAAACACGTTTACCACTTTTTTGAAATACATATTTATTTTTCATATATTTTTATTTGAATGCATTTTTCAACGTAACCACAACAAGGCCTTAACCCAATAACCAACAAATACTCAACATTTAATTTAATCTACTAGAACCTTTTTTAACGGAATATTAATTAACATTTGAGAATACTTAACCTATAAAGTGTAGAAAGTAACCTTAGAGTGCTATGTGGATTTGAAAGTTTTGTTGTAATCAGGTTTCTAAGGGTCTATTTGGTATGAGGTAATGGAATGGAGAGGGAATGGAGTGGACGAGGTAATGGAATGGATCATTACCATTCCATGTCTTGTTTGGTTGCCATGTGGGAATGAAACAAAACATTACTTTGTGTTGTTTGATGGGCAGGACAAGACGAACGAATAAAATCGGTGGTGAGTGGTTGTGGTGGGTGGTGGTCGGTGGCGGTGATGGTGAGTGGTGATATGTGGCGGTAGCGGCGGTGGTGGCAACGGTGGAAGGTGGAGGTGGATGGCCGTGATGGTGGGTGGGCGATGATGGTGAGTAGTGGCGGTGTGTGGCAGTAGCATGGTGGTGGCTGGTGACGGCGATGGTGGGTGGTGGCAACGACGGTGGTGATTGGTGGCAACGATGGCGATGAGTGAAGGTGGATGGAGGTGGTGGTGGTGGTGGTGGGTAAATGACATTGCGGTGAGTGACGGTGGCAGGTGGTGAGTGGCGTTGGGTGGTGTAGGATGGCGGCGGTGGTGGGTGGGTGACGGTGGTGGAAGGTAGCGGTTTTAGTGGTTTTAGGGAATGTTGGTGTTTTCATTAGTGTTGGGAAGATTATAAGGGCAGTTGTGCTGGAAACATTTATTGGTATACTTTCAGTGCCAACATATGTTATTTGGATTGGTGATTGATGTGGTAATGTTGTGGATTGTATAATGGAACTTTTAGCAGTGGTGATTGATGTGGTTGTGGTTTCAGTGGGTTGGGTAGAAAATACACCAGTTGATTCTCTAGAAGTGGTTTTTATGGAAAGTTGGCATTTTCATTGGTGTTTGCTGTGGTTGGCAAGTTTTTGGGAAGGTTATAAGGGCAGTTGTGCTGGAAACATTTGTTGGTATATTTTTTGTGCAAACAGATGTTGTGGTTTCTGTGGTTAGGGCAGAAGAAACAGCAGTTAATTGTTTTGGTTCCTGTTCAGCAGTGGTTGTCACTAGAGCAGATGCTAGCTTATCAGATGTTTGCATCTTAGAGGTGTTGGTTGGTTTTTGTTTTTCTTCATTTGCAGATGGTAAGTTTGTTAATATATCTTGATTTTCTCCCCCATTTTGATATCATGATCATCACCAAGATCTGCTTCAAAAACAAAACTAGGGGCAGAGCCAATTGTCTTTAACAGATGTTCTTATGGCTTTCATATCAGCTTCAGTATCCTTGTATCTAGCCTCCATTTTGTTTCTTATCAAATCCATATGAGAATTATGATTGATTTCTGCTAATTTTTGTTGAGCCTGGATAATTGGTTGAACTGATTTCTAGAGTTCATTGGCAATCTCAATTGTTTTCTCTTGGATCATTCCCTTTATTGCTTCTAGTGAGACTTCAATTTTAGTGACCCTCTCTGACAAATCTTGATATTTTAACGCATCAACTAAATTAATAGGATCATCTGAATTCCTACCAGTTGTGGTTGTTGTATTTGTTTCAATCGCATCAGCAAATGTCGATTTTTCTTGGTTCTGGGGACTTCCAACTGGAATAGAGGTTACAGTTGTAGCCTCAACAGTTTTTGCCCTCAAGGAATTCTGATTGATGTAACCACTATCCAACCGTGAGATAGTGCTCTCCACAGTTGTGGTGGCTACTTCATTTGAACTACCACCAATATTTACTTGTAACTCAGAGGATGTGGCCTTCTCTGGTTGTTGGTTATTAAATTGATTTTTTTTTTCAGAAACAGTCACTTCTGGGTGTATATTCTCAGTGATGGGTGATTGAGAGGAACTGCTTTCAGCTTGAGATTTATCAATTGCCTCAAACAATGAATGAAAGGCAGGTGGAATGAGAGGTGGGGCATGTGAGGGAGAGATTGGTGGAGTTAAAAGAGAGCCAGTCCTGGGAGGAGGACTTGTAAACAGATGTTCAAGTGAATCATCTAGCTCATGTTGTATGTGCCTTTCGCTTACAACATGATCCTGTTGAAAGGGTACATCAAGAATTTATCTGATTGGTGATATTTCCATCTGTTGAGACGAAGCATCAACAGATGTGTTTGTTGTTCTTGTGTTGCCAGTGTGGTTCCCTTTGGTATCTCAACCTCCAGAGATACGCCTTTTCTTTTATTTTTGGTGGGCCTTTTCAATCGTGGTTTCTTTGAAATCACTGGGGTGGGTTCCCCATCATTAGTTATGGTAGTATGCCCACCAGGAGCAGTGGGCTCTGTAACAGATGTTACAACAACAGATGTTGAAGCATTAGTCTTTGTTTGTGTTTTTAGAACTTTTACTTTTAATGATCTTTTCTTAGCCTTTAATGGCCAGCATTCTTGTAAAAGTTTCATTCGATAAGCTTTTCATTGTAATAGGTACACCTTTTTTATAATCATTATTAGGCAAAAGTTTTTGAAAGTAGAAGCTCGGCAATCTTGGATATAGTAGGAACGCATTATTGGATCCGGAATTTATAACTTTCACATTGGATACTAAATCATTAAATTATGTCTGAGATAAGTTGTAATCAATGTCTGTTAAAATTGCATACCAAGATACTGTGTTTTCAAAGTTATTTCATTAAAAGAAGTTGTTTTTGTAGAGAGACATATAAGAATGGTATGGAAAAAAAACTTCATTGTTGGGGGACACTGTGGTTTGAAAATTGTTGCAGCAGTCAATTGACCAAAATACCCTCTCTCAATGAACTCTGTGTGAAGTTCATTTTTTATAAAAAGAATCATTATCTTGCAAAACATTTAGGGGGAATGTAGTGGAGATGGATTGTGGGGTTATCTGGATATCTGTATCTCCAATCATGGAGACAATTGCGTAGGGCTTTTTGTCTTTTATGAGACACTTAGCTTTAAGCCAGAATGTTTTCAGAATATCCACATATACTGGAGCATCAGAGGTGAGGATGGGTAGGTATTTCGATTTGCAGAGAACATTGATTATGGAGTTAAATGGATGGTTATATTGTGCTTTAACCAGATATGGTAGATAGTTATGGGGGGGTTTTTACTTGAAGATCCATGCAGATGACTGAAAGAGATGAAGTGAATTGGATTTAGGTCGACATAGAAAATCAATTTTTTTTTTTTTGGAATTTAGAATTCAATAAGACAGAAGATTGAAAGTTTTGAAGTTGAATGGATTTAGGTCGTAATTGATAGGGAAGCGCTTTTCGGTATTTTGAATACAACAAGACGTAATCTCTGTTTGGATGTAAGAGGGGTTTTACATATAAAAAATTGATGCTGACGTCTCCAAAATTGATGTTGACATGTCCAAAAGTTGTTTGAGAACGTCTGTTGACAAGTGAACAGATGTTGTAAAACAGACTAAAGAATAAAATGAGGATAACATTATGCAATTGTCTCCAAAATTGGTCAAACATTGATAGACTTTGGTCAAGCAGATGGTTATTTTATTTCAACAGAGACTTGACAGCCAAAGTAATGATTGCAAAGGTAGAACTTAGTTAATTTACATTTATATTACTTGAATGTTAATAATAATAGTTACAACAATTTTAAATTATTAAAAAGATTTTTCTATTATTTGTGTTTTCATTTGTGTTTCACTCTATAAAAGGCAGCAATATCCGTAATATAGTAAGTATTATTGTCAAGATGTGTCATCTTTACCTGGTAATCTCTGATTGAGAAATGGTAATGGATGACAGTTGTTTGATAACATTTGTTAACAAGTCAACAGATGTTGTAAAACTAAATATATAAAATAAAATGACGATAACTTTCAACATTGATAGACATTTGTCAAATAGATAGTTATTTTATCTCAATAGAGGCTTGATTGGCAAACTAATGATTATGATTTTGCAAACTTAGTTTATTCAAGTTTATATTACTTGAATGTTAATAATACTAGTAACAATCATGTTAAATTATTAAAAATATTATTCTATTATTTGTGTTTCCATTTGTGTTTCACTCTATAAAAGGGTTGAAAATCGCTATTATAGTTAGTATATAGTCAAGATCTATTCCACATGGTCAACTCTGATTGGAAAAATGTTAATGGATGACAATTCTTTGTGAACATCTGTTGACAAGTCAACAGATGTTGTAAAACAGAGTATAGAATAAAATGAGGATACCTTTCAATACTGTAGACTTGGTCAAAGAGATAGTTATTTTATGTTAATAGAGGCTCGAATTCCAAAGTTAATGATTATGATTTTGAAACTTAGTTTATTTAAGTTTATATTGCTTGAATGCTAATTATAATAGTAACAATAATTTCAAATTATTAAAAATATTATTTTATTATTTGTGTGTTCCAATTGTGTTTCACTCTATAAAGGGCCCAAAACCCCTATTATATAGTAAGTATAGATGCTTTATTCACCCTATATAAGGGGAGGAAATCCCAATAGTCAGTTTCCAACTTTATATCCCTTAAACCATTGTCACTTTCCAACTCTCCATCCCATATGCATAATGATATTACGTTCAAATGGCCTCCAACTAGCCTTTTTTAAAGATTCTTACACTCAAACAAAAATGTATTACCAACAATCCGTTGGCAATGAAGTTGGAATTGTTGTTCTCAGAATATTCTTACAATCAAAGAAAAATATTATTCTATCATTACCACATCAGAGCCTATCTAGAGACGATATTGGTTTATAACGAAACCATATGTCTCGATCTATTCAAGGAATGGCAGCGAAGATCATTCTCTAGGTTTTGTTTTGTTAGAAGACTTCTTTTATGTTTGCCTTTATTTTGTATGTAGTTTGTTAACTCAGATATTGTAAATGTGTTACTTGGCATTAATGCAGTTTTGTGGAGATATCTGGAGTTCTTCTTTTAGAAGACTTCTGTTTTGTATATAGTTTGTTAACTCGGATATTTTCCGTTAAATTATGGAATTCCAATAATAAGTTTGATTGCTATAACAATTGCTTGACAACATCTATTGACAAGTCAACAGATGTTGGTAAACAGAGTATAGAATAAACTCATGATACCTTTGAACACTGCAAGACATTGGTCAAACAGATTGTTGTTTTATCTCAAATGACTTTTAGAAAAATATGACCAAATGTTCAGGCAGAAACTATTATTAAAAATAAAAATTTTATTATATTGTTTTTTTATTTGTAATGAAAGCTCAGTTGAAGATTAAGAGTGCCGACTGGCAAATAATAACTACCATCTTTTCTTTAGAATAATAATAAACTCTGTTTGTTAACTCGGATGTTATGAATGTTACTTTGCAATATAGTATTTTGTATTGCTATTCCGCCTAATTCTGATGCGTTGTTGAAAAGCCTTAAGTTATAATGCTTAAGTTTGAATTTTTGAAGTGCATTTGAGTTCCGAATGATCTACTTTGATATGATTTATGTTTTACAGGACTCGATATGTTTAGAGTGCATTTTGGGAGTTAAATGAGGCATTGGATTGAAGCTAGGAGGAACCGGGTGCAAGAAACAAGCAACCGGGAGCAAAGAACAAAGATTGGACGTGTTTGAGAATTTATATGGAATGGAAATGAAGATATTTTTGTATTAAATGAAAAAGGAATGAAATACGAAGACGTGGCCGCGAAAACGGAGTTGAAACGAAGAAGTTATGAAGAAAACAAGAAAACCTAAATTGCATAGTCAGGTCTGGAGTTGGCGACGCCACTGGCGTAGGAAAACCTTCAAAATTGGTGTATTCCAGTGAGAAATGGCATAGGGGAGCTGTAGGCGGCGTCAGCTACGCCAAAACTAGCATCGTCGACGCCAAATACTGGGTCAAACTCAATTTTGACGAGTTTTAATGCTTTTTAAATGACCTTTATGAGCTTTTTGACCATTGACTCGGTATAGAGCGAATAAAAACGAATGTTGGGGACCTAAAACATCATCTTTGACCCTCCTAACATCTACATACCATATCAATCCATCCAAATCATCATTTCAGAAAAGATTCATGCTCCTACAACCATGCTTGGCTAATTTCTTATATCATATTCAGGTGTAAGCATTTGAAGTCCTAGCGTTTATGACATTTGGGTATTTCTAAAATCTTATTTGTGTAATTGTGTGCTTGAACAATCGTGTTGAATGCTTTAATTTTGTGTTGAATTCACTTATGTTAATTGTTCTTGTGCCAATTGCAAGTGAAATGGATATGGTTATATGCTTCGACATGAAATTAGGATTGTACGTTCTAGAGTAACAAAGTATATTATTGTCCATCTCTTGATGTTGATGATTCTTGATACCCAAGCCTATTGAACAATCTATCCATTAACACCATTTGCACTTGAGTTGTTTGTCCCATTTATGAAACCTTAAACTTCATTTGTTGAAACCCAGGTGTGATATTTTATTATCAATTCTTTACAAACTATTTTCAATTATCATTTCCATTATATTTCAATTTCAAGTTTACTAAATAATCAAACCTTCTCAAATCAAATTTCTTAAATGAACAATTTGCATCTTCATAATTAACTAGCAACTTCATAAGAACATTTTCCAATCAACTAAACAATATTCACCAACCACAAACTCTTCGTGGTTCGACACCCTTATTGCCACTACTACACAGCGAGAGGTAATTAGGACTTATAAATCTTATTTTTCACCGAACCGCGACATCCGATCAAATTTTGGCGCCGTTGCCAGGGAGTTCGTGCGCTATGTGTTTTTGTGTTTTTAGTTGACTATTGTGATTAACTGTGTAATTTGTCTTTGTTATTTCTTTTTGTTCGTTGTTATGCGTGGTTTGTTGAGTGTGCAGGTTACAGATAATGCATATGTACCCGAAATTCGGGAAGAAGCTCACCACTTGTATACATTTCCGAGAATTAGAAATTAGCAAGACAAGATCGTCATGAATTGGGTAGATGACGATCATGTGAATATTGTGGTAGCCAAGAGCATTTGTTGCAAGATTGTTTAGTATTCCACGAGAGAGTTCAAGAATACAAGGAACGTGAGGGCTACGTGCAACCAATTATCAATCGGCCAAAACCAACAATATGTAAAACCAAAACAGTCTATCGATAAGGTAACAACCGACGACCATGTGACACCCCAGGAAAATCCCACATCGGTCGTGGTAAGGAGAGATCCTTGGTTCATATGTAATCCAATGCCTCTTAAATCACCAACACATTTTGGGGCTTAATGTTAGTGGATGAGAGGAGAACTCCACAGTTAACCGTTCTCAGGTGGGAGTAGTTCCAGGATGGGTAACCTCATGGGAAGTCTCCACCAGGGCAACCAAAAACAAACCCGTGAGCCCTGGATGGGCAACCCATCGAGGAAAAGCGGACAATATTGGTGGTGAGAGGGGCCGGATGTTGCAGATGGAATCAGAGCCACTCCTGTGCCGTTCGGGATGGTGGGTGCATACCTCATCAGGGACGATGAGACTCTAACAAGGGGTGAATGTGACATCCCAGGAAAATCCCATATTGGTCGTGGCCAGGAGAGATCCTTGGTTCATATGTAATCCAATTGTAGAAGGATCGAATTGACAAAAACAATTGTGTTGATCAAACAAGTCTACTAATTCAAGTGCGGAATCCTTGAATCAGTTACAAAATGATAATAATATCAACAAAACGCAGAAATCATCATTAAAACATTCATTTCATTCATAATCATACTCAATTACACGTTAAAAAGATGTTTATAATCAATAAAAGACGTGTACAAAGTTGACTCAAAACCCTAGGGAGAACACAAATTGGAGGGAAAACAAAATGACCAAAACTTACATCTCAAAAATGAACTTGACCTTATATAGGCCTGCACATTTGCCCATATAGTATGGTCGAATGTGCAGGTTCGACCAAACATACTGGTCGAACCAAGCAATACATTAAAATCTATTTCTACCTTCGACCTCCTGTTCTCCTTCGAACCTTTAAGCTTCCTTCGACCGTTCAAAAACCTTCCTTCGACCAACTGGAGACTCCTTCGACCATTCGACTGATGACAAAAACATATGTTAAGTACAATCCAAAGCACTAGTCGCACAAACTTACCCAACTTCTTATCGAAATCACATCCAGCATTTATATCATAAGCAAAGCACATGAATACCACACGTTGGTATTTGCTTGCTTGATCACAATCCTTCACCTCACTGTAAATCGGATTATAATACAACATAATAATATCCTCATGTGAGCAGTTAATCAACCACATAGGATCAAATATGTGTATCTTCATGAAATCTTTCACACCATCTTTCAACACAATCACAGCCTCTACAGTTTTCCAGTCATAGTACCACCAGATAAAATCCTTAGAAAAGTGTTGAGGGATCTGCATCAACGGAATATGTTTCAACACTTTAGGTGGTTTGTACTTCAACGTCACCTTGGGCATACCAGTTATAGCATCAATATCCTTCTTATGAATAATCCGTTTAGGATATTGAGGAGTAAATAGATTCCATCTCGTCCTGCTTTCTCTCGACATACGATCAGCAAAATAAGCAATATGATCGTTCACAGATCAAGTCATCTCATGCCTACAAACATCATGAATTGCCCAGTATGGAAGTGTCTTCAGATCATGGAATCTTTCAAAATAAAGTATTCCTTTTTCCCATTTAACAGCTACACACTTCAACTGTTTCACAAACTTCCATCCCAACGCTCTACCTTTGAACATCTTATTGTGTAATTTGTAAAAGCTTCCCTGAATCTCTGTCTTAGGACGATTAGCCTCTTTCTCCTTCAGTTTCCTCAATAACTCCTTCAAAATATCAGATTGTTCTGTGCTCGGCTTATCATGCCCTTGAAATACTTCTTCAACAAATTTCTTACTCTTTTCTTGAGCAAGTTTCTCGGCTTCTTTCAATAATTCATCAGAAAATTCAGCAAATCCAGAATCTTTATTCTTCTTGTAATATTCTGGATATTCCTCGCTGGTTATGTCTTCAATCTCAACCTCCTCAAATACAGGCACATCTCGATCATCTGAATGATTACCTGCTTCTTTTTCAGGTAAGTTGGGAATCTGATTATCAACTAATAATTCTTCCAACGTCTTCCCAACTTGTTTTGCCAAACCGTCTAATATCTCTTTCGACATCGCTGCAGAAACTTCTCCATCCTCCAAATCTGGATCGTTATACTCCAACTCATATCTCATGTCACTGGATTTAAAAATCTCAGGAAATCTGCTAGTCATATCTATCGTCCAGACTCTATCTGTTAACATCTGGCGATACATCTTTTTATCATCTTCTGATAATGATCTTAACTTCTCATTCCAAAAGATATCATCATCAACAGATCCTCCAGGAGCTTTTGAGCTGGATCCTCCTTCACCTTTTCCAGATCCTCTTTTCTCACACTTGTATTTATCAGTATCGTCATCATCATCATCATCATCACTATCTGAGCTTGCAGAGCTGTTTCCTTCACCAGAATCATTATCAGAACCATCATAGTCACCATCATCTTTCTTTTTCTTCTGAGAAGTATTGCCAGCATCATCATCTAACTCCTCATCTTCCTCTTCCTCATCAGATGGTTCAAAATCTACCCGCTCCTCATCACGCTCTCTGTCCTCTTCACCAGCTTGCAGTTGAGGAGCTCTAGAGTACAAGTCTTTAATCAAGTTATCCATGTTCTTGTTACTCTCTTTCAGCTTCTTATAATCCTCTTTTAATGCAATAAATCTCCTGGTGTTCCTCTGTTCATGCTTTAACA